>PVJL010002536.1:0-192947 GCA_004026885.1 Lyroderma lyra | reverse complement strand
AGGAACTCTGGTACACTGCTGGTGGGAGTGCAAACTGGTACAACCACTGTGGAAGGCAGTGTGGAGGTTCCTCAGAAAATTGGGAATGGAGCTACCATTTGACCCAGCAATCCCCCTTCTGGGGATCTACCCAAAGAACTTGAAAACCTTTGTCCGCAAAGACTTATGTACCCCAACGTTCATTGCAGCGCTGTTCACAATGGCCAAAACATGGAAACAACCAAAGTGCCCTGCGACAGATGACTGGATAAAGAAGCTGTGGTACATATACACAATGGAATATTACTCAGCTGTAAGAAAAGATGAAATATTGCCATTTGCAACAAAATGGATGGAGCTGGAGATCATCATGCTTAGTGAAATAAGCCAGACAGAAAAAACAAGGAACTGTATGATTTCACTCATATGCGGAATATAAAACTGAAAGCAAAGAAAAAAGAAATGAACAAACAAATAACCCATGGACACAATCAATAGTTTAATGTTTATTTGGGGATGAGTGGGCTAGGGAGGGGAGAAAGGGTAAAGGGTGCGAGAGGAGCGGGGGAGCTAAATATAAGGTGATGGAAAGAGAACTCACACTGGGTGGTGAACTTATTATACAACAAGGTGACAATGCACTGTAGAATTGTATGCCTGAAACCTATGTAATCCTTGCTAACAGATGTCACCCCAATAAGTCTAACAATAAAAAATGAATTTAAAAATTAAAAAAAAATAAAAAGACTATTTTAAAAGGTGTGGGGATGTCACAGGAAAATCACAAGGGAGAGTGTATTATCCTAGGACTAATAACAGCAGGGTTTCCTGTACCACTCCAAAGCTTAAAAGTGGTGAGTGGGAGGATTTGGAGACAGATGGGTTCTGGGATAGATGAAGAGGCCCACCTGACTGGGGCTGAGACCCTTGATGGAAGGACACAGCTGATGGACAACAATCCGTCAGGGAGCAGGCCAGGGCATAAATATCCCGATGTCTCTCTCCTCCCTCTGACCTACTGCTGGAGCTTCCCATTGGCCTACCCCAACCAGAAACGAGAAGGAAGGAAGCCATTGATCTGCCTCCTGGACTGCAGAGTAGGATAGGAAAAGGTGGAGGGTGGATCTGAAGGATCAATGGAAACTATCTGCTCAGAAAGAAATAGTGAGTGACTATAACTAGGTTTATCTCTGAAAAATGAGGTGGATAGAATAGCAGTTACTCCCCAAAGATTAGGCTTTGAAGAAAGAAAGGTGAATAGAAAGAATAACAGACTTGACCTTGGGATTCAAGATGCCTGAAAGTCAGAGGTTCCAAATTGTTTAGGTAAATGCTGTCTAATAAAATTTTCTCTGATGATGGAAATTTAGTACTGCCCAGTACTGTGGCTATTGAGCAACTGAAATCTGACTAATGTTACTGAGGCTGTGAATTTTAAATTATCTAATTCTAATTAATTTAAACTTAAAAGAGACACTCACAGCTTCTATACATTGTATTGGAGAGTGTACATCTATATGCAGAGGTCATTTATGCCAATGTACTGTTGTTGTTGAATAGAGGCCAAAATGAATTAAATTTCATAGCACTCTTAACCTTGTCTTAACTGCTTTGAAACATTTTCCACTGTCTACTATTCTTTTCTTCTTAAAGTTTTCTCTGTTTTTGGCTTTTATGATACTATTCTGATTTTTATCCTCACTTTTGTGTTCATTTCTTCTTATTCTTTTTTGTAGGCTGTTCTCCTTCACTTGCTCCTTATGTGTTCCTCATCATGTGAGATGCTTGGGTTTGCAGGTAACAGAAAAATCCAACTCAAAGAGAGTTAAAAGACAAGAAAATTTATTTCATATTAGAAAAGTCCAGAATGCAGGGGACTCAAGGGTTACTTAATTTAGCAGCTCAATTATGCCATCGAGATCCCAGGCTCTTTTACATATTTCTTTTCTGCCATTCTTAGTGTGTCAGTTTTGTCCTTGAACTAATTCACTTAATGGTTATAACACAACTGCTGCAATTCCAGACATAATGTGTAAAAGAAGAGGAGGTTTCTTCCCTATAACTCTTGTTGGAAATTTGTCCCAGAAACCCCAGGCAAACCTCTTACATTTTATTGACCAGACTTGCACACATACCCATACCTAAACCAATCGCTGGCAAACTAAACATGGGTAGCTCAGATCCATGGTTCTCAAGCTTTCCTGCACATTTGGATCACCTTAGAAGTCTTTTTAAATCATGATGTCCCAATCCAATTAAATTGCAATCACTGGGGATAGACCTAATAATTAAAAAAATATATATATATATATGCATGTATAACAGCTTTATGAAGACATAATTAACACATAATTTACATATTTAAAATGAATAATTGAGTGGTTCTTAGTACTATATTCACAGAGTTACACAACCATCACCATGGTCTGTTTTAGAGCATTTTCAATATCTACTGAAAACTGTATACTCATTAGTAGTCATTCTGCATTCTGTCTAAGGCCCCAGTTCTAGGCAATCACTAATTTACTTTCTGTCTTGATGGATTTACCTATTCTTGACATTCCTTATAAATGGAATAATACAATATGTGGTCCTTTGTGACTGGCTTTCTTCACTTAGCATGTTTTTAAAATTTATCCACGTTGTAACATATATCAGTATGTCAACCTTTTTTGTGATTGACTAATATTCTATTATATGAATATGTCACATTTTAGTTATCTATTCATCTGTTAATGAACATTTGGGTTGTTTCTGCTTTTTAGCTATTATATATAATCTGCTATGAACACTTAGGTACAAGTTTTTGTGTAGATATATTTTTTATTGATCTTGAGTATATAGAATTTCTGGGTCGTGTGATAACCCTATGCTTAACCTTTTGAAAAAATGCCGAACTATTTTCCAAAATGTCTGCCTCATTTTATATTTCCACCAGCAATGTATGACAGTTCCAATTTCTCAACATCGTCATCAATAATTATCATCTGTCTGGTTTTTTATTATAGTCATTCTAGTGGCTGTGAAGTAGTATTTTATTGTGGTTTTGATTTGCATTTCCCTGATGGCTAGTGACATGGAGCATCTTTGCATGTATTTATCGACCATTTGTATGTCTTCCTTGGAGAAATGTTTATTTATATCCTTTGCCCGTTTTAAAAATTAGGTCATTTTCTTTTTATTGATATATATATATATATATATATATATCATATATATATATGATATATATGATATATACATATATCTTATCAATCACGATTCTCAAATATTTTCTCTCATTTTGTGGGTTGTCTTTTCAAGATTAAAAGGTTTTTAATCTTGATGAAGTCAAATTTATCTATTTTTTCCTTTTCTCACCTGTGCTTTGGTATCATATCTAAGAAACCATTGCCAAATTTGAGCTCATGAATGTTTTCTTCTAAGAATTTTATAATTTTAACTCTTATAATTATGTCTATGAACACGTTCAGTTAATTTTTGTGTATGGTGTGAGGAAGGGGTCCAATGTAATCATTTGCATATGGATATCCAGTTGCCCTGGCACTATTTGTTGAAGAGACTATTCTTTCCTGATTGAATTGGCATCCTACTAACAGATGTCACCCCAATAAGTCTAACAATAAAAATGAATAAAAAAAAAAAGAATTAGCATCCTATGGAAAATCAATTGACTGTAAATGTGAGGGTTTATTTCTGGGCTTTGAATTCTACTTCATTGATCTATATGTCTATTCTCAATCAACCACATTGTTTTGATTACTGTAACTTTATAGTAAATCTTGAAATCAAGAGTGTGAGTCCTCCAACTTTGTTCTTCTTTAAAATTGTTTTGGTGATCTGGGTCTCTTACATTTCTACATGAAATCTAGGATTAACTTGTCACTTCTGCAAAGCCAGGTTGAATTTTAATAGGGATTGTGTTGAATCTATAGATCAGTTTGAGGAAAATTGCTTACTCTAAACAATAATAAGTCTTCTGATCCATGAACAAAAGATGTTTTTTTCACTTATTTAGATTTTTTAAAATTTCTTTTAGCAATGTTTTATGTTTTTCATAGTATAAGAACTAGTGCTGGGGTGGTAGAAATTAGGTTGTTGTTGGTAGGATGTTTAGCTTCCCCTAATGCACATGAGTTGCATGAGAGAGAGGGGACTACCAAATACAGGCATGCTTTATTTTATTGAGCTTTGCTTTATTGTGCTTCACAAACGATGCACTTTTTTACAAACTGAAGGCAAGAACTTCCCCCAGCAAAAAGATTACGACTTGCATTGTTGTAGTGGTCTGGAGCTGAACCCACAATATCTCTGAGGTACGCCTGTAAAAACCTAGGTTCTTTTTAGACAGAATGAAAAGGTATACAGGGAGAAGTAATTACTTAGGCTTAATTGATTCCTTGAGAACCCACACTGAGGCGAGTCATGGTTTAATTTTTATTTTTCTTGCTCCTTCTCCTCTTTTGCTGCTTCTGGCTCCTCCAAGGTAAGGAGGGATGAATAAACAACAAGTAAATGGGCAAAGGTTGGTGCTATTTATAGTTTTCCTCTTTGCTGTGGAATGCCTTTTGTAAATGCAGATGTCCAAATCTCTCTCCTTTGTGGGGCACTTTTATGGGTTCTTTGGCAAACCTCTGGGGGACCTCCATACTTCAGTTTGTGTCAAAGGTGATATTTTTCTCTGCCTTTTTCTGTTTCTAGTGTAGCCCCTGTTTTTGGCCAGGGGGTGGGGGCTGTCACTCAGTGATCAATTCCTGCAGACAAAGTTCTTTCAGACAGATCACACCTGGATACATGTAGCCAGGGCATCCATTTGGCCTGGGGAATTCATGTACCCTTGCCATTCCAAGCGGTAGAAGTGAGACCAGCTTTGACTTCCCTCACCTTGCCTTGTGGTCCCAGCAGCACTAGCCAGTCTCCTGCTTTTCAACTTCTCCAGATAAAGAGAAGACATCAGGCCCTTAGGCCTGTGACACTGTCAAGCTCTCCCAGGACTCCCAGGCTCTTGTTCTGAAGGTAAGTAAGCCTGGGGCAAGTCTAGAGTTTCTGTAACTCAGCCCTCACTCATTCAGGGAATGAGATGCTAATCTCTCTTGTTGCTGTCTATCCCAAAGTCTATGAAGATTTTCTAGGAACTCTATGTACTTGGGTTGGGGGAGGCTGTGGGGGAGAAGAAGGAAAAGGAGAAGTGCCTTTACTAGCCCATACAATCTTGTGTGAATTAGGAAAAAGACCTTATACCTCAAGATATTTTACTGCCACCTGCTGGAAAACTGTTACAGCTATATAAATCTCCAATGACTGTGGGGTGAATGATGCCCCCTGCAGTTGTGCAATGTATACTGTTAGGATTGTTCCCAAGAAGAAAAAACTCTCAACATCCTTTGCTTCTATAAATCCCTTTCAGTGACTCCTTGCTAACAACCTCCTTTCTCATCTGTAGATTACATGTAGATAGATAAGGATTTTATCTTTTTGTAAAGCCTGCAAAGTTGTATCTAGCACATTTTTTCCCAATGTGGAAGTATTTATTGCCCTTTGTCTTCAACTTTGTGGCCTTAGATGAAATTCTGAGATAACAGAAAGCACTTATTTTATTTCTTGTTACCCGTTAGGCAGAATGTAAAAGTAACTTATGAAGAATCCAGAAAATAACACCTCTTTCGAAGTGAGGTATACAAAATATCTACAATAAGCTTTCCCCGACTTGTGGAGTTAGCAGTTACCAAATTTACTCTGGATAAGAATGTGTCAAAGAATCCAAAATGTCCTAGTCATGTTTAAAACCAAGTACATAATAAATAGATATGTGGTAAATGAATGAATGAATGAATGAATGAGAAAATGAGTGAATGAATGGCCAAATGGAGACCATCTGAGAATCTAAGAGTCATTTGTTGTCAGGGTATTTCTGTGAGACTGCATCATCACAGTTGTGTTAGTTTCCTAGGGTTGCCTTAACAAATGACCACAAACTGAGTGGCTAAAACAACAGAAATTTATTCTCTCCCATTTCTTAGGACCAGAAGTCCAAAATCAAGTTGTTGGCATGGTTGATTCTTCCTGGAGGCTCTGAGACAGAATCTATTCCATGCCTCATTCTTATCTTCAGATGGCAGCTAGCAATCTTTGGCATTCTTGGCTCCCATCTTAATATGAGTTTCCTCTGTCTCTCTCTTGTGCCTAAAATCTTCTCATTTCCCTTATAGGGACATAGCCATTAGATTTAGGGCCTACCCATGCTAAACTTAGGTTGATCTTACCCCCCAAAATCTTAGTTATATCTGCAAAGACCCTATTTTCAAATAAGGTCACATCCACAGGTACCAGGGGTTAGAACTTAGATAGATCATTTTGGCAGCCATCATTCAACCCATTACACCAGTAAAAAGCACTCAAACTGGTGGTCCATACTTGTATCCTACAATACCAATGAATGATATTTTTCCATAGCTGCTTTCTGGCACACAGTAGGATTCTGTCTGGCCAGTGAAAGTGTGGCTTTGACTTTCCACCATTGTCACCACCAATCATGAGGCACATGCCCATCACTGCACCCACGCTAATGAGATAATATTCAATGTCTGGACCTTCCATGATAATAAGCTAAAGGAAATCGCAAATAGAATTATCTTGTTTCTAATATTTTCAGAGGTACAGTCAAATAAATTGAGATGTGAAAAATGACAGTCTCTTTGAAAATACAGAGAAACAGAGGCACACTAAAAGATTCCGTCCTTGTTAGTTCAAAGGTTTTTCCTGAGATTGAAAACTTTTATTAGAGTGTCCAAATTTCTCAAAAGCGTCTACTATAAAATGAAATGAGAAAAATTTTATTCTTCAGCAAATATGTATAATCATAGCTTCTGAACTAGGGTGAACACACCAAAATACATTTGTTTTCAGATACACTATTGTTTTGTTTGTTTTGTTATTTCATTTTGATTTAAAAAATTTATTGGGGTAACATTGTTAATAAAATTATATAGGCTTCAAGTGTACAATTCTATAATGCATCACCTGGTGGTGAGGACAGAGGACTTATTTGTTCTCACTGAATTGCCATTCAGCATGCCTGGCCACTGCGCAATTCATCACACTGAGGACCTGGACGGGCACCAACTGCTTACCATGCCCATTCTGGTCCGAAGAGAGGGTCCTTACAGTCCAATAGGATTCCCAGGGAATAATCATCATTGTTTCTTGTCTATTCATTTTCCCTGTGGGGTTAAATGCCTTCTTTCTGAGGAATATCTTCTGTGTAGAAGTGAAATTTTGTATCAAATATACACAAATATATAGAGAACTTTCACAAAGCTATCACCAAGATTGTAGAATTATCAACATTTTGCCATACTTAGGTAATCTATTTTTTTCTGAAATATTTGAGAGAAAATCCTAAACATCATGTTATTTTATTCTACATACTTTGGTATGCATCTCTAAAAGTTATAGACTCTTTTAAAGTTCATACACAATATCAATATCATACCCAACAATAATTCTTCAGTATCATCTTGTGAAGGAGGAACAAACTTTTCTCTATCCTCAAGGTTCTTCTGGCTGGTCTAATAATCAAATAGACAGGAGACAGATTAGCAAAAGAAAATAATCAAATTTAGTATGTACATATGTGTGGGAACCTCACATACATGAGAGTTAGAGACCCCACATACATGAGAGGTTCAGAGATAAAAAGGGTGATGCAGATACATAGGACATCTTGAGCTAAGGATGAGGTAATGCATCTTGGAGGCTTCAAACTGTTATTGCAGGATGATAAGAAGAACAGATGTTCGGTAAATAGAAGTTTGTCTTCCCCTATAAATAGGTCAAAAGAAGTTATCTCCAATAGTAGCTTTTTATGGGTAAGGCCCCTAATTCAAGTTCTCCGAGGTAGTTAAAGGGAGGGACAGATGTATCTCTTGAGTTTGTATCAAAGTTGCCTTCAGTTCAAAGTAATCTGCACACCTTGGGGTGGCTCATTCTAAACCACTACAATCTAATATTCAGTGTATACTCAAATTTGTTGATTGTTTAAAAAAATGTGGGTTTTTTTGTGGTTTTGGTTTGTTTAATTAAAGGTCCAAATTAGACCCACACACTGACTTAGATTGTTGTATCTTTTCAATCTTTTAGTACAGGGTTTTCAGCAATGGCACTACTGACATCTTAGCACATAATTCTTCTAGAGGCCGTCCTGTGCATTACAGGGTGTTTAGCAGCACTGTTGGCTTCTACTCCCTAAATTCCAATAGCACGTTTCACATTGTGGCAATCAAAAATGTCTCTAGACTTTGTTAAATGTCCCTCTGAGGACAAAATCATTTCTGGTTCAGAAAACTGATCTAGTATAGTCCCTTTCTTTTAAAACCTTTCATTCATTAATTGACTTCAAGTTTTTGTTTTTCAAAAGGTGTCCCAAAGTCACAAAAAATAAAAAGTTGATATTTTGACTATTTTATGCATTAAAAATTAACATTTTGAGCTGATTTGTATATAAATGACATTATTTTTATTTAAAATTTTTGTTATATGGTAATAAATTTACCATTATATTAAATGTTAGCAAAAAAAATACTCAAAACATACTAAGTGGCATCAATTAGATTTAAGTATAGATAAATTAGAATCTAATGGCATTGATGACATAAAAAATTATTATAAAATATTACACAATATGGCATACAAAACATCTTTGTTGATAGTGCAAGCCACAGGAAAACATATTTAGAAATCTTGTAAATGGAGAAAAGTCCTTGACACCATTTAAAACTGAACAACAATTTTAGAATATTTACAGTATTTATATTTTTAAGTAAATACAGTTAAGGTGGTACATTTTATTAAAATAAATGGTTACCTTAAAGTATAAAAATTTTCTAATGTTATTCATTCTTGAAAAATATAGGAAAATGTACAAAGTTTTTTTGAGCTTGCGAGGTAACCTCAAACGCCCCATCAGCAGATGGAAATATTGGATGTATCCAAACGTCAAATGGTGTGTGCTTGCCTCCTCTGTTTGCTTTTTGATTCTGTAATTTTGTAAACTTGTGGAATTTAATATATTAAATGTTTTTACATCTAATACAGTCAATTTCTATTTGATGCTTACTTTTCTCTGATATTTGACCAATGGGAGTTTCTTTGTGCTTTTTATTTTATTTTTCCCAAATAAGAAAGTTTAGTAGTTCTTTCGATGAGACTCTGGAGAGGAAATTGCCTTCGTCTTTAACTGTCTGAAGAAATCTTTATTTTGACTTCATTATTAAGTAAGAATACACACAGATTTTATGACTTTATCATTATTTTTCCTCCGCACTTGGAAGGTATTAATCCACTGTCTTCGAAAACCCACTGTTTTGATGAGGAGTCTGTTATTTTTCAGATCTCATTCTCTTAGGAAAATTTTCTCTTTTTCCCTCTGGTAGCTTTTATAAAAAGTTAATTAATAAATTTTATTTTTTTAGAACATTTTATATTTACCATGGAAAGTACAGAGTTCCTATATATCCCTGTCCCTACACACCCACAACCTCCCCTATTCTTGACATCCTAACTATCACAGCACATCCGTTACAATCCATGAACTACATTAATATCTGCTCGGTCTCACTGGCTTTATTTGAAGTGAAAGTTGAAGGGCTTTGGCATCAAAGCCAAAGGTTTTAGCTCTTCCTCTGTGCTTTCTTCCATGCAATGCCCTGGAAAAATGGAGACATGAATGCTGCTTAACTTATTTGAATGGATATGAATGTAGAAGCCACAGTCTTAGGATTCTGAACCTACAGGTGAGGTCAGACCTGAGAAGTCATCAAGGCCTAGTTTTGAGGCCAATGCAGTAGCCTAGAATTCTTTTTGTTTTCTCTTTTTGTTGGCCACAGAGCATAAGCAGAGAACCTGTGACCATGAACACTGCCTAGAGGCCTAGCAGGAGGGGTATTTACCTGAACCATATGGGAAAGTCCAGTCACCCCAGCCAACAAAAGGGGCCCCTCTTCTCTCTGGCACCTTGCTTGACCTTGGCACCGGCGTTCAATTTTGCATAAAGTGGCTGATTTCAGAACAGCCAAAGCAGGAGTGAAATGAACTTGGTGAGTCTCAAAACAACACCATATAGGAAATCCATTCTTATGCTTGCAGTAGAGTAACAAAGATTGGATTTTTCTGAGCTGAGATGGATGTGATCAAAGAGAGAAGGACTAGTCAAGAAACAAAGAATGACGTGCGTCATGGGATACTTGTGGAATGTGGAACAGAAATCGTTTACCTCTGTGGCTTTGTTCCCTAGGGAGTTTGAAGATGAAGAGTATAATTCTCCCAGCCTCAGCTCACTATCCTGCTTGCTACCCCTAATGTTAATTTCTAAAATGGTTTTGTGAGCATGGAGACCAGGACATAATACGGCCTGCCGCTGTCTTTACCCGGGCTCAGAAAAAGACATCTTACATACAATGTCAGACGAGATAGAGGATTGGTTGGATGGTGATGTTTCCACAAAAACCCAGTTCTGCAAATGGGTTTGTGTAGCCCCCCTTAATTACAAGGTAGACTTTGAGCATTAATAGTTTGCTTACTCGAGAAATTCCACTGGAAAAAGTCTAGTCCCTCATAGGATCGCTGCTCCATCGAGGCCGCTCTACTCCCTCTGTGCAGCTCAGCCCATTCCTTAGTGCGATCCCCCCGCCCCACCCCCCAGCTCCTTCATTCTTCCCATTCCCAGACTGCGTCCATCACACAGCCATCTTCCTAGTCCAAGTTACGGCAGAATGCCACTGGATTCCTTGTGGGCAGGAAGCATGCAGACGGGAATGGGTGTTGCTCCAAGGTTATCTCTCACGTTCTCTCTATCACATGGATAGAGTGGGCAGGAGTCCCAACCATATTTTAAGCAAATCTCTTTTCCATATTTTATTGGCCATAGTATAATTTTACCTGCAATACAAATGCGTATAACAATGATTTACACTTTTCTTCTAGTAATTGGCTTTAGGAATCACATTCTCTCATTAAACTATTCTTAGCAGTTACACTGGATCGTGACTTCCGTTTATCACTGTGCCTACCTGCAATGCTGCCTGATACTCCTCTCTCTGGGAAGAATTTTATTCTCTTGTGCTTACTTTGTTCTGTTTCTGTACAAACTCCCTTTTATGTACTTTCACAATTTGTTGGAATTATGCTGTTCTTCTCCCTTCCTTTCCCGACTGGGTTCAGAAGGTTGGGGTGACATGAACTCTGTGCTCCTCCCTTTCTAGAAGATTCTTTGCTGCCTCCTTTGCTCTTTCTTCTCTCCTCCCTTGCTCTCTAGTCACTGGCATTGCCATTCTGCTTTTCTTCCTTCCCTCCTCCTTTGCCCAGTCTTAGAATGCCCTCTAAGAAACGTGTTTAGCAGGAAAGTCTCTGTACAATGGATTTAATTTCTTCTTTGGCTACACAGTTGACTCTTGAACAATGTAGGGGTTAGGGGTGCCAACTCCCCATGTAGTCAGAAACCCACGTATAACTTTTGACTCCCCCAAAACTTAAAATTGGTTCTAGGACCGCTGCAGATACTAAAATCCACAGAAACTCAAGTCCCCTATATAAAATGGCATAGATCAATGCATACAGTTGTCTCTCCACATCCAAGGACTCCCAACCACAGATCAAAAACAGTACAGGTATTTATTTTTAAAAATTCACATGTAAGTGGACCCACACAGCTCAAATGTGTGTTGTTCAAGGGTCAATTGTATTTTTAGCTTTTGTATAGGATCTGAGATTTCTGCTATAACAACATTCCAGTGAGGCTGGCTGGACACTAGGGAGAGGAGAGAGGAAGTAGGGCAACAAAAGAGAGGAGGGAAGGGGAGGACCCCCAGACAAGCCAATATGGGATACTGGGGGAGTTAACTCTAAAAACAGACACGCTTTTACAATATTTATCGTTTACAAAGTGCTTTTCATATTTGTTAACCTGATTTATCTGGAGCATATGTATGCTTCTTCACATCTTGCAGAAGAGGACATTGGGGATATAAATTAAGAAGAATGTAAATTGTGATGATACAGCTTGGAATAGCAAGCGGAGTTGAAATTTGAGGCTTCTGACTTCAGCTGGCTTTCTCTGTCAACCATCCCATAGCACCCAGAGAGGTGAGGAGGGTGAGCTCAGGGAGGATTCAAGTCACCTTAACAAAAGACTGTACTTTTTACAAATTCAAAATCCCAGAAGTCAAGTTTTAAGCCCTAGATTATTGTGCCTATCTTTTCTTTTCTAAATTAAAAATTAGGTGTGTTCATTATAGCAACAAAGAGTGACTTACTTTCCAAATTGGGAATATCTCTTAATAGTCAATAGAAGAATGACTAAAAGTGTGAAAGTCTAAATCTGCTTAACGATAAATGTAAGATCAACTTTTTAAAATTCCTGAGACATTGATAGGGCATTAGACCTCATTTCCAAGTGGGCAGAAACTCTCCTTCTAGAATAGCTTTGCCGCAGTCGTGTGTAGAGGCAGTAAGATGGACACAGACCATTCAAGGTCTCCTCCAGCTGGGCAGGCATGGTGGATGTATTAGTGGGTCATTTTTCACTTTTCATGATTTAAAAATATTGCAGATTCTATTCTCCCTTCTTTCTGTGCCTTTGTAAACTGTTTGTTCTACTTTAGAGCACCTTGAAACCACCAGGGCAAATATTCTGAGCAAGGAGGTTACTGAATGTTAGGTCTCTAGAAAACAGACTGCTGTGTCATTGCATTTGGAAAGCAATCATTTCGAGATAGCTTTCAGGTGGGTGAAAGAACCAGCACAGCAAACTGATAAAATGGCCTCTGTGATTGGATGTCCTGCAGCCATTCTGATGGGAAGTGTGTTCCTGTTAGGAACCTGAGCAGAAGCTCTGGCCAGGAGGCCTCTATTTTGCTAGAATCTGGCCCCAATTTAAGGGTCAGGTTGCAGCTCTCCCCAAAAAGTAATAGGCTGCATTACTTCGAAAATTCCATCAAAGCACCAGAATGTCTGAGATAAGAGGGTTCTTTGTAAATTAAGGAGAAAAATAAAGGACATCAGCATAATCCTATCTCTAAGCCAAATCTGGATAACGTTAAAGGACTTCCAAATAACACCATTTAACTCCTTCTTTGCCAGAAAATACAAGAATCTGCACTCTCTTTTTCTCTCTCCCCTTTTTTTCTTTCTTTCTCTCTTTTCTCAGGAAAGTAAGTAGCCATTATCTATTTGAACTGTGGAAAGGAGAAGGAAAAAACTGGGAATGAAGTGGGAAGACAGCAAGGAAATATCCCACTCTTAAACTCCTAAAAAAAAAGATTTATTATGTCAATATTTTCTTAAAGAATTTCCTCCACCCCCCTAGGACCTAGAATCCATTGACCCTGATACCATTCATCACCCCTCACCCCCATTGTGCCCTAATTTCCCTGCTTACCCAACTTTCATGAGTGGTCCTTGAATATACCCCCATGTTGTTACCCCTCCTTCCTTCCACAGTGCTTACCTGGTGAAACCCTAACTCTAATCGAAACCAGCTCTGCCTACTTCACACTTAGAAGTGTTGGGGGGAAACACAGCCATGCCAACTAGAATTCCCTTTAAATTTGGGATCATGGACATCCCATGGCCCTCCGTGCTGCCCACCCCCTCCCCTAGATGGCTAGTCCACACCTGCTGCTCCTTTTTACTCTGCAGGTCACCTTGCTTACTGTTCTTTAGATGAATAATCAGAGAAAGCGTCCATGTGCTCCCATTACCCCAATTTCTCTATGACCCATATCTGTTAAAACCTAGAAGGATGGGGCTCAGCATTGTGTTCATGCTCCTACTCTGGTTGTCATTTAAAGAGCAGAATGCTGGAGGTTAAAACAATCAGAAAGTATCAAGATAGCAATGTCCTGGGCGTGCTCCCTGGTAGTGGTGGCCTTCAGCCTGTGTTGCCGCATCTTTTCTGTTTGAAGATTTAATAAGTGAATGCAAGCCTGTCTAAACCAGGGACTGAGCGTAGGTCCCCTGCCTACATTTCTGCTGAACTGCAGGTCACGTGTCTCCCTGGGCCAGCCCTGGGAAGATGCTAGGCATACAGACTGCTTTTGGTTCTCACTGCTGTTAACCCTGTCCAGCTGCCACCCAAAGCCCTGCCCAAGGTTTGCAGGTGTGTGTCCCACGGGTAGGGTGGGACCACACAGGCCAGCACCTGTGTAGGGCTGTCCACTGAGAGTTGCCTTGCTTTCTGCCACTTCTCCTGACATCTGCTGGAGGAAAAGGCCCTAGTAGGACTTAGAAAAACAATATTGGGCATATTCACAATAGCTCCCATTTATCAAGTGTTTGTTATGTGCCAGAAACCTTACATGCCTCAACTCACTTAATTCCCACAACTACATTCAGAGGTAAGTTTCATTGTCCTTACACGCCAGATGTGAACACCCTGCTGTCCCTAGGGCCTCGGTTTCAGATTTCTAGATTCCATCTTTTCTGGCAAGAATACACAAGCCCCTGGGCTGCCCTAATCCATTCAGATTCATATGGAAAGAAAAGAGACATTGCTTCCACCTCAAAAGTGACAAAACAGGCAGACAAAAAGCACTGTCTCCGAAGCTAACAACTGTTACCAATAACAGTACCTAGCCAAGTTCTCCTGAGAACATCTGCATTTAGGTTTCCTCAATGTGCTTTCCATGACCCAGGGAAGTTATGAGTTTCACTTTTTGTAAAGAGCCTAGTTGGTTTATTTCACTAGAATAAAGGGCAACAACAATGAGTTTTTCCCTCTTCTAGACCAAAAAACTAGCTTTGTCATAGCTTTTCTGGATTCTTTCAGTTGCCCCCCCCCCCAAACCCTCCTTCCACCCCTGTCTTTTACAAATCTTGTTAAGTTCTGGGCTACCTGATGGAACAATCCCATTTCAAAGATTAGGAAACTGAGATTTAGAGAGGCTTAATATCTTGCTCACGAAAAGCCAGGACATAAGCCCAAATCTTCAGATACATATTTCACGCATTCTCTATTGTAGAACACTGTTAAATTAAACTACTACAAACTCACAAAGACTTTGAGAGACATTCCTTAATAAGGTCCCAAGTTTGAACCAGCCTCTGTGGAAAAGAAACTAGCCCCAAATTGTCAGGTGATGATAGCTGAAAAAATATATGTTGACATAGTTTCTTACTAAATTCTGAATTCTAGATCTTTGGAGCTTAGAGTTATGAGAAAATTTTAGATGTTATTTAGTCCAAATCCATCATAAACTTGAAGTATAAGGGAAAACTCAGAAAAGTTTTTTTAAAACAAAAAATGTACTATAGATATAATGCTATTTTCACAGACACATTATTGATTAATGAATCTATTGAGACAAAAATAGTATTAGAATAAGATACCTTTAAGGCCACCACTGGTTCTTTTTATGTTAATGGTAAAATTACAGGTTTGAAATATATATTAAGATAAAGGTGGAAAAGTTATTTTATGAAGACTATGAAAATACAATGAAAGTTTTGGCTTTTATACAAGTTTTTTTTAATTTATTTTGTAGATTCTTCCTTTAATTAGATTTAGGGTTCAGATGATTTCATGTCACTCTTATAAAAACAAAAGTTTTAGCCAAGCACTGACATGCAAAATAAAAACAAAAAACTTTTTCCTTTCAGGGACTAACCTCACTATAGTTTTAGATGGAAGTTCAGTAATGCATCTACACATACATGGTAATTAAATCTAGCTTCTAACAAACTTAAAGTTAAATTTTAATGACTTTTTATAGCTGGGTAATAAACTATGTAAATGAGTTATGGATGGAGACCTTTGTTCATACAAAATGTCAAAAGGATACTGATTGATACACTGCAAAGAAAAGGAGCCTCATAAATTGTGTTCTAGACCTAACTTTGCCAACATAGGTTCTTAGTCAAAACATTTAGCTTCTCTGTGCCTCAATTTCCTCATTGCTGAAATATGATGGTTACCTTTCTTAATGGTCATGTGTCCATAGCGCTTAAGTCTCCAAAGCTCTTTTCTGTGCATGGTCCAACTAAATTCTTTAATTTTATAAAGTAAGGACAGGCACTGTTACCCTCATTATTAGAGATAAAGAAACTGAGGCTCGTAAATGTGAAAATATATGATCAAAGTCATGCAGTTTGTAAATGGTGGTGCTAGGATTCAGACGCAGTGCTTCAGATACAATTCTGTGTAAGTAGACACCATGCCTACCACCTCTAAAAGTCTGGCAGAATAAAGTTGTGTTTAGCCATTATGCAATTATAACCAGACTTTTAAAAGTAACTTAAACACTACTCAACAGGTACAACATGTTCTCTAGCCTGCAGGACTCAATGCTCTCATGAGTCCACTGTAGGAGGATCCAATTAAGTACTAAGTTAATAGCCAACTTTATGGCCAAGCTAATAAGAAAAGCCACATCACACTGGCTCCGTCTTGTCAGACCAGCCACTCTTAAGACTGCGTGCTGATTTATGCCCCCTGATATTTGTTGGAACTTCTAGGTTACTGCAAAAAAAAGCATTCTTTCATTGCTTTGTTGCTAAAATGTGTTAAGTCACAATAGTAGCCAGGACACTTGTAAGTAAATGATGTAGAGTATTTAACTAGTTTATGCTTCTCCTTCAGTTTCTCCAAGTTCTTTCCTCCGATATTTGACCCCAGGCTTTTGTAAACCCCAAGAAGCTATCATTTCCACAGTTCTTGGTTTCCACTTGAAGTCAAGCCAAAGATCACATTTGCATGGCATATTTTTGTATTTTTCAAAGGGTTTGCACATTCATTGTTTCGTTTTATCCTTTAAAAATGCTAATGTGTAGGTTAAAGTTGTTCTCTGTAATCTCTAAAACAGCTATTTTATGTGTTTACTTGATTAGTTAATTAGTGTCTGATTTTTCTGTCTGCTTTTAACCCATTGAAGCATTACAAATGTTAAAGAATGAATACAAGAGGGTCACAGAACTTCCATGAAGATACTATAATAAAGAACAATGTGTTAAGCCCACCTAAAGTTAGGAGTGCTTGAAACCAGAAAATGATAATAATAAAATAGAGCAACATACATTTTTGAAAGTTATAAATCAATTTAAAAAACAGCCTGGGTTCACTAATCAAGTTTGCAATTCGAAAGTTTAAGAGAAAGTTGGTAGGAATTGGCAAAAATAACTCTGTAGCAGAAATGCCAATAACCCTTAAGGATTCAGGAGGCCAAAATAAATTAATACTAATTATTTTTAAATGATAAAATAAATAATTGAACATAATTTTATGAAAACCCATGAATATTCAAAGTAAGAGAATACAATGTGGCGTGAGGTTATCAGTTAGATATCATGGTTCAGCCAGTGGTCCTTTTATAATAAAGTTTTAAAGATTATTTGAAAGTGTTAGCTTTTATAAAGAAGAAACATCTACTAGTATATACTCAGGAAAAAATATCTGGAGGCATAAACACCACTTCAGAAGCAGCAATTGTCAAGGAGAGAATATTGATTTGTATAGATCTTGATCTGATCTGATAGAAGTTTCCAAGCATTTTAGAAAAATGTGAGAGTATTCTCTTTCATGAGACAGTGAGCTCAGTCTCCTTGAAAATTTGTAACTGGAGAGCTACTGATCTGCCTGTAAACTTACTGTCCCTTGAGACAGTTTAAGTCAGTGTGTTTCAAGCATTGGCCCATCAAAATTTGGCTTTGTGCCTCTCTCATAAATTCAAGTGTATGAGAGAGAAGGAAGAGAGCAGAGAGTAAGATCCAGAAGTCACAAGATGGGGATAAAATATTATGGCTGTATTTTAACTTGTCCAGGAACAGAGCGAGTAGCATTTTAAGTCTAAGGCCGGTCATAATACCTTTCAGAATACTCAAGGCCTCCTTACCATTTCAGGGCCTCCTAACCATTCTATATCTGGAAAGGCTTCTAGAAAATGCCTAATTTGGTTTACTGCCACTTGGGGACTATCCTGGCTCTGGGGCAGGAGTTGTTTTCCTCATTTGTCCCCTCTGGGTGCTCGTAAGTGGCCACCTAGTGACTGGTTTGGGAATTGAGGCTTCTCCACCGCTGGGGGCGGTTTTGTCCCTTCGGAGGTGGAATAGGAGAAACTAAGTTGGCAAACGTCTCCCTGAAGGAGGCCACCTTCATGACCCATGTTGCCAGTCTATCTTCTCCAGAAACATCTGTCAGCGAGCCTTAAATTCTCACATTACTTAACAGGGTTACCAAAGGGATAAGCTGAGATTACATAAACTGGGACACATAAATATAGTTTTTAGAATTATTGTTTCTGTTAGTCAAACCCTTGAAATAGGTCACAAAGAGGCTTAAGTGCAAGTCTGTTATCAAACCAGAGATGTTAAGGTAGGCAGACTTGAGAAATCATTGGCCTGAACCCTTCATTTTAAAATGAGAGAACAGGCTCACAGAGGTGAAGAGGAGGAAGTTCATAGGACTGTTACACTTTCATTAATTTGTTTATTTACAGATGTTCTTCACTGAATTTCTACTCGGAGGGAGACGCTAGGGAAGCAAAGATGAATGAGGCAGAAGGCGTGCTCTGCGCAGGGTGGGACTGGATTTAGAAGGAAGGATAAGAGTGTGGCAGTGCACTGGTAGAGCTGTGCGAAGGGCCTGCTCACGTAGGACGCACTAGGGACACTGGGTTCCCACATGAGGCAACACACTTTAAAAAGCACACAGAATAAACACAATGTGGTACATTCATACAATGGAATATTAATTAATGTTAAAAAGAAAGGAAATTCTGGTACATGCTCCAACGTGGCTAAACTTTGAGGACATATGCTAAGTGAAAGGAGCTAGTCACGAAAAGATGATGGTGGATGATTCCACTTAGATGAGGTACTTAGAGTAGTTAAATTCATAGCGACGTGAGTGGAGTGGTGCTTGCCAGGGCCTGAGCGAGGGGCAGATGGGAAGTTATTGTTTAATGGGTACAGAGTTTCCATCTGGGAAGGTGAAAAATTTCTGGAGATGGTGATTTTACACAACATCGTGCATGTACTTCATACCACTGAACTGTACACTTAAATGAAGTTAAGAAGATAAATTTTACATTGTATATATTTTACCACATTTTTTAAGTGTACAGAAAGCAATGAGAGTGGACCAACTATAGCTCCACACAATATAACATGGAACGTGCACAATGCTGAGCAAAGGAAGCCAGATACAAAAGGATGCAGACTGTGTGCTTCCCTTAAATGTCAGTGTGTTTGTCACCTCTGGGGAAGGCAGACGCAGCATAGCATGGGTTTCTAGATTCTGGTAATGCTTCTGTATCTTGATCAAGGAGTGTTGACTTTGTAAAAAGTAATTGAACTATATACTGGGGATGCCAAAAAAATGTACACATATTTTAAGAAATGTTACTTACGTAACATTTGGAAGTTGAATTGAATTACAGCAACAATGTGTAGTATGACATTTGCTCAAAGGATGGCGTTAATCAATTGAATGCTAGCATCACCATGAGACAGACGGACAGGACAGTAAAAAAAAATGGCAGAAGCAATGATTGTCATTTGAGGAGTGCAAGACCATTTGCCAGGACAATGGATAGGGCAAAGAGTTGCAGTTGAGTTTTCTCCACATTCTCCTGACTTAACACCCCTTGAACTCTACCTCTGGGGCACCTTAAAGTATGCAGAGTACCATAGAAAACCAGCTACACTGGTGATACTTTGGGAAGAAATTGAAATTGCATGTGCAGTGATACAAGGGGACACTTTGGTCAGTGCTGCTCAAGCCGTAGTTGGCTGTAGTCAGAAGTGTCTGGATGCTGATGGTAACAACTCTGAGCACATCTGTAATTGTCAAAGTCAAACATGACTTGTATTCATCTTTTATTATCGGTATATATTATTGCAATTTTAAGACAGTTTTTCCTTTCTTAAAATTTCCTTTCAAAAAATGTGTATACATTTTTTGGCACACTCTGTATTTATAATTTGTGTGGTTTTCTATGTGATTAAGCTTTGGGTTTTTATTGTTGATTTATGGGCCATAGGCAAACTGAAGAGGAATCAATAAGATAGCGAAGGGATATTAAACGTTTGTATGAGGAAAGGATGAAAATTTTCAGGATAGTCAAAGTAGTTTGTAGTCTTCAAATGCCTGAAGGAGTGGCATGTGGAAGAGGAGGCTGCCTTTGGTTGCTATCTCCAGAGGGGTAGACCTTGGAGGCGTGAGGGGCAGAGACAGAAGCAGAGAGAATTCAGCCCTTTATAAAGGATGCTTCAACTGCAGGTTTTGAATGTGGTCTCTCAGGAGGTCACACAGTTAAGTGGAATGAGCACTAACTTCCAGGCCACCTGTAAGTGGTTCTGCCACTTACTTAAAGTAGGCCACTCTATCAAGTCTCCGTCCCACGTTGGTAACATGGGGCTTGTACCTGCTACCTTGCTGGATTACTTTCAGGATTAGTGATAATATCTACGACATGCCTAGTACAGGCCTTGGCTCATAGAAGGTATTCAATAAGTGGTGGAAATTATTTTCAGGAGAAAATTAAATAGAAGGTGTTAGAATATATATTCAAGTGTTGGTCCCTTTCAAACCCCAAGAATTTCTTATTCTTTGTATCTTTGTAACTTTCCCAAGCTCACACAGCTACTAGGTGGCGAGGCCTTTTGTCCGAGATCAGTCCACTCCAGTGGGCT
This sequence comes from Lyroderma lyra, assembly GCA_004026885.1. Classification (NCBI taxonomy): domain Eukaryota; kingdom Metazoa; phylum Chordata; class Mammalia; order Chiroptera; family Megadermatidae; genus Lyroderma; species Lyroderma lyra. The sequence continues at coordinate 172,289 of PVJL010002536.1, read as the reverse complement.
GCCCTAGGCAGAGCGTTACTAGCAGCCAGCCACCAGTTAACCAGCTAATCACATCAGGAATGGGACCCTGTACCTTTAAATCCTGAGTGTGTCTGGAAAAGTCAAAGAGGGGAAAATTTGGGAAGGTTGTTGTAGTGGTGTGGGCTGTAAACAGACAGGCTTGAGGATATCAATACCGTAGATCTGGGGGTCGGTAGGTGGGCCAGATAGGGTAATTGTTTTTAAAAAGTGGATTTAAAAAATTGGAAGACAAACTTAGCGTTCTTTACCATTTTTCAGAGTCCAGCTCTTACTGGTTAAATTAACAAATCATAAGGCATAAATAAGAGATGCTACTTTTGAAGATCAGTTTCCTCATTTGTTAGGAAAGCAACAGATTCAATCCGCACGGACAAGAAAAACTTGGGTTAGTTTAGCACTTCGGGCTGTTTTCTCAAAGCTTCTTACCCTGAGTCTAGGCTTCTCAACCTTTGGAGTGGAGCTTCTCAGTTTTACTCCAGACTCATCCCTGACCTCTGCTGAATATTTCTTTGTGGGATTTATGCCCTGGAAACAAGGACACTCCCTGTGACAAGAGACACGAGGAAACAAACACCTAGAAACAGTTTCCCCCTATCTTAGGCTTAGTACACTCTAGTCACACTGATCCTTGAACTTGCTTTTTCTCTACAGCTGCTTGAATGTTATGTTGGCCCATACAACTTCATATTTGATAAAAAAAGAATGATATGAATTTAGCTCTCCATAGCTTTGGTCTTAAAGGACAGAAATAACAGCAGCTTCCTTTTGCAAGTACCAACTCATTTTAGCATGTCCCTCCTCAGACTAAAGCCCTTGGTAGAAACCAACATTACAGCCCAAGCCCACACAAAAACCTCAGATTTTAGTCATATGTTTCACAAGGATGTTACATCATTTCTTAGTTTACCAAACAGAGACATTTCCTGAAACACAGAGACCCACAGCAAGCTTTTGACCAAAGGAGTTTGGCATGATCTGTAACAGATCTTTTCACTGGGCCATCCCATTCGCAGATCTTCTTCTTTCCCATTGGGCGGTGGGCCTGTCCGTTTTACCAGCAGTATACAAGGCAGTTAGTTGTCTTATTTCTGAGATTTCAAGAAGGCCGTAGTAGAAATGTTAGGGTCCTGAGGAAACAATGGCACACTCAAATGAGAGATTCGAGGTAAGTATAGCAAAAGGGCTCTTTACAACGGTAAATGGGATTTGGGGGGAAGCAACGAGGGACTGGACAGTCTCCCAGGGTTAGCAGCTGGGTGCCAAGGGAGGGAGTGGTTAGTTACAGCTGTGATTCTCAAACTGTGCTGGCATCAGAATCAGCTGGGCGCTTGCTGGGCCTCATCAGGGAGTTTCTGCTTCTGTAGGTTTGGGGTAGGACTACAGTATTTGCATTTCTCACACATTCTCTAGTGAAGGTGAGGGAAGGCAGAGTTTTCCACCCCAGAATATGTTTTTTGGAAGACTGATTATTTTAAGCCAGTTAATTTTAGGAAACAAAAGACTCAGAAAGAAACTTTGACCCTCTCTTTTACCTGCATAAAGGAACTTAGATAGAGGACCTGCTGCTCTAAGTCCTGTCCAAGAGAGCTATTACCGTAGATAAACTTTACTTGACTCTATGAACTAGGTATGAAAGACAGGGAGGGACCTAGCAAGGTTGATCAAAGTCCTCTGTGGGTCCCAGAGTTTCAGATGGCCCAGCAAACATTTGTTTACCAAACATTTGCTTTTCCATCTTCTGTGAATTGCCTCCCTGCCCTTTGAAATCCCAAACCACAACCCTCCCCTTCTTCTTAACTCAATGTAGCAATTAAGCCTTAACTGCCTGCTTTGTCCTCTGCCTCCATATTTTTATGGAACCCCTCCCTCTATGTACATACATAGGAAGTTTGTTTATTTTCTCCTGTTAATCTGTTTCCTGTCCATATGATTATTAGACCAGCCAGAAGAACTTAGCAGGGTAGAAGTAAAATTATTTCCCCTCTTCCACAACACTGCTGGTCTGGAGAGGAAACTGTGTGAAGGTAGTTTGACTTGAGCTTCACCCTCTATAGAGGTGCAATCAACCTGGAGAGAACCAGCAGGGAGAAACTGGGGGAATCTAGTCCAATCAGCGGAGCAGCCCCCTCTCTAATACCGTCTGTTGATCCTCATTGATTAAACTCAACCAGCAGCCAAAGGACAAGAAGTCCCATTGATTCAGTTCATAAAGTTCAGCCTCCAGGATGGAATGAAAAATATTAGCACTTCCACCTCAAAATATCTTCAAGTACCTCTTCTCACCATTTTTTTTCATACTATGTTATATTTCTATCATGCTTCACAGTGTAGGTGGGAATGATATACCACCTACATGCCAAAAAAATGAACACACAGTTTAAGCCATGTTATGTATGCATCACTTTTCTAAGTTGAATTGAATTATGGTAGCAGTGTGTAGGATGATGGTCGCTGAAAAGCTGGTGTTAATGAATGCTAGCGTCACCACACAACTAGCAAGACAGTCACACAGAAAACGGCGGAAGGATGGTCTTTGTTGGAGGAGCAAGACCACTTGCCAGGACAATGGACAGGTCAAAGAGGTGCAGGTGGGTTTCCCACACATTCTCCTGACTTAACTCCCTTGACTTCTATCTATGGGGGATATTAAAGGATGTGGTGTACCATAGACAACCAGCTACACTTCGGAAAGAAATTGAAACGGCTTGTGCAGGGAAACAAGTGGACACTTTGGTCAACGTTGCTCAAGCAGTGGTTCGCTGTAATCAGAAGTGTCTGGATGCTGACGGTAACCACTTTGAGTATCTCTTATAATTGCAGAAGTCAAGCGTGACTTGTATTCATCTTTTGTTATTATATGTTATTACAATTTTAATACAGTTTTTTTCCTTTCTTAAAATGTGTATACATTTTTTGGCACCCTCTGTATATGCTATTTACAAATAAAGAAACAGAGGCTCAAAATAGTAAAAGCTGCACATCTGACAAGAGCTGGGACTTCACCACAGTTTTTTGTTTTTTTTTTTTTGCTTTTTGGTATGTGGGTAGCTCCCTGACTGGGAATCGAACCCAGGCCGCAGCGCTGACAGCGCCAACGCCAAAGCCCCAAGCCGCTACACCATCAGGGAACTCCCATCCACCACAAGTTCTCTTGGTCTCAATTCAGGGCTCTTGCCACTACTTCACACGTCAGGTACGAGGAAATATGGCAGTGATAATGGTCTCTCCACTCCAGGCTCCTGCAAAGCTATCTCTTCATCTATCCCCCAACTGCCCCATATGCAAGCCCCTCAAGGTGCATTCTCTTCTAGAACAGGGGTTCCCTTCCAGACTGAGGAGCTCAACGGCATATGGTGAATTTAGTCTCCTGGTAGAGTCATTTCTCTGAGTTATTCCCTGGTTTTCAAATTTCCCAATAGCAGGGCTACTTCAGGTCTTGATTTGAGGCTTTGAAGAGGCCAGTAAACCACAGCTCTTACCCACTCTGTGTTCAGAACCTTTTGAGAAACAGACACACAAATCAAACACGTGGAAATAAAAGTGTCAGCTTCGAGGTGGGCAAGGCCAAAGTGAAGGAGTCACAGGTCAGGGTTTACAACCAGACTTCCTAATACTTGCCTTCTATACCTTCTGGGAGGCAGGGGTGGGTACACGTGTGTGTGAGGGGCTTGGGGCTGGGATACACCTGTCTGGTGGGCAGTACCAGGAAAGGTGCAGAAGAGACAAAGCAGGCTCAGTTCCTTCCCCAGTGCCCAATCAGATGAGTCACTCCTTGCTTGGGGAGAAGTGAGAGGGGAGTAGGAGGAAGGCAAATGCTCTTCACAATTTTGAAGAAGTGAAAGTTTTTATTTTATGGAGCTGGGAGAGGGGCGAAATGGGTTCTCCAGAAATAATGCCCTTTGACGAACATCTTGCACTTAGTAGTGTGTAAGAACAATTGATATAATTAATTCTGTCATATGATCTAGGTACTGTATTTTTCAAGCCTTGACTCTCATTAGTACATTAATATAGCCTCAGGCCTCAACAGTACTATCACATCTTTGGAAACCTACTTTTGTTTTCTTTATCTTGATTCATTTCTGATCCCTTCATCACCTTTACAATGCTCTGGGATCAGGGCCTGCTTGAATATTGAGAAAGTTCCCATGGTTTCCTTCTAAGAAGATCCCTGCTTATCAAATCTAGAGCCTATCTCTCTTTCTTGCCCAGGATTGGGTAGACTATTGGGAAAAGTCCTTACAAAGATTTCCTGGGAACTGGATTTTTACAAGTGTCTGTGGGAAAATACTCTCCAAGTACAGAGGGGGCTCTGTTTTTGCCTCTACTTATTTCTCAGGCTCCCTGGGGAAAAGAAAGTATTACAGGTCAAATCATTTTGTAAGTAAGGTCCACTGGACTGTCCAAATACATGGTATGTATTAGAATTTGCTTCATTGACTACAGCATGAATTAGGTTAGACATAAGCTGGGCTGCAGATGGCTCTTGGTTAAAGATTTTCATTGCAAAGGTATTTGTTGTAGAGGACTTTACCTGGTAAACATAGATCTCTTCCAGCTAATGTTTTCACCAGGCTGATTCAGACGGGGGAGCAGGAGTGGGAAAACACTGTGTACACAGTCTGCTGGCTGGCAGTCAAGGCAGAGGAAAGAAAACACAGGCAAAGGTCTGTGTGAAATGTATCTGAGTCACAGAGGGAGAGGAAGAAAATAGCATGTGTCATTCTGAAAAAGCTCCTCTTTGGGTAGTTTCTTTTGGCTGTAATGGCTGCCTCTCCCCCAGAGAGAGCCACAGGGCCTCACTTGGCTCTTTCTGTTGCATTTTCAGACTTAAAAGGAAGCCACCTTCGGACAAATTCCTTCTTTCTCCCAAGAAAGAAAATAAAATAAATTTGAGAGTCCTGTTCTCTGAAGAACCTGAGTTGGGTTTTGAATGAACGGAGGAAATTGCCCTCCATCACGTGTTGGGAATGTCCACAGTCACAACTGGGGCTCGTTCCTCTGGCGCCCTCTTGGGCATGAGGATGGAACTGTGTTCTTTAAAGTGGCCTATGTCCCCACCATCCAGTATGTCTCCTTTTCTAGGCCTTGCCTCTCAGCCTGAAGTTTTCTGACCAACTTCTGACCATTCATAAGGCTTGTCTTTTGAAGTTTTTCTCTGGTCACCCTTGTAGACCTTCCTCAATATATTAATTTTTCTAAACAAATTCTTTGTCTTTGCATTTCTGCATGCATCTCTGGTCACTAAGTCTCAAAACTGCCATTCAATAATGGACAAGTATTTCTGAAATTCATTAAAAATTTTTACAGTTGAAATATAATTTATTTTTACAGTTTTATTGAAATATAATTTATAATAAAATTCATCCATTGTAAGTGAGTAGTCATTGATTTTTAGTAAATTTATAGTGCTGTGCCACCATTGCCAATAACGTGGATTTAAAATATTTCCAAAACCTCATAAAGTTTCCTCATGAATATTTATAGTCAATCTTCAATTTCACCTCCAGTTTCAGGCAGTTATTGCCCTGATTTGCCTTTTCTGGTCATGTGATATATATGGAATCACACAATATGGAGTGTTCTTTTACTTAACAAAATGTTTTTTAGGTTCATCATGTTGTCGCATGTATTAGAGCTTCATTCCTTTTTATGACTGAAAAATAGTTCATTATATGGATATACCATATTTTGTTTACCCATTTATCAGTTGATGGACATTTCAGTTGTTTCTAGCTTTTGGCTATTATGAATAATGGTGCTCTGAATATTTATGTACAAGTCTTTATATAAACATATGTAGTTATTTCTTTTGGGTAGATAACTAGTAGTGGAATTTCTGGGTCGTATGGCATATTTGTTTAGGTTTTTAAAAAACTACCAAGCTCTTTTACGAGGTGGCTGTTCATTTCACATTCCTGCCAGCAATATATGAAAAGTTTCTTACATCTTCTCCAACACTTGGTATCATCTGTGCTTTTGATTAAAGCTCTAGTGGGTATGTAATGCTATCTTATTATGGTTTTAATTTGCATTTTCCTAATGACTAATAATGTTGAGTATCTTTTCAAGTGCTTTTTAGCCATTCATATATCCTCTTTGGTGAAGTATGCATTCAAATATTTCCCTCACTTTTAAATTGGATTGTTAGACTTCTCATTAGTAAGTTATAAGAGTTCTTTGTATATTTTGGATACAAGTCATTTATTAGATATTTAATTTGTAAATATTTTCTCATCTTTTGATAGCATAAAAGTTTTCATTTTGATAAAATCCTATTAGTTAAAATTTTATTTTGTGAACTGTGATTTCGATGTCATATTTAAGTACTCTGCCTATCCCATGGCCATGAAGATTTTATCCTATGTTTTCTAGAGCTTTTATAGTTTTATTTTGACATTTAGCTCTAAGACCCACTTTGAATTAATTTTGTGTATACTGTGAGGTAAAGGTCTAGTTAACTTTTGTTGCATATGTATGTCAAATTATTCCAGTCTTTTCAAATTATCTTGTTGAAAAGACTGTCCTTTCTCCATAGAACTATCAACTACTTCATTTATGTAAGAATGTATTCTTGACTCTTCATTCTGTCCCATTCATATATATGCCTATCTTTACACCAATACCTACAGTAGTCTTCTTTTTCGAAATTGTTATGAATGTCTATATAAATTTTAAAATTGGCTTGTCCGTGCCAGAAAGGTTGCTGTAGCTTTGCACAGAATTTATAGGTCAATTTGAGGGAAAACTGTAATCTTATTAATAATAACAATGTTCATTCTTTTCAATCTATAAACATAGAATTTGGAAGTCTATCCCATACTTAAATATACCTATCAACAGATGCAAAAGTGGACACAATTCCAGGGATAAATACAGGTTATAATAATAGTTGGAGACTTCAATATCCACTTTCAATAATGGATAGAAAAGCAGACAGAAAATTAATAATGAAATACAGGCTAGAATAATACTATATACCAATTAGATCTAAAAGACACATATAGAACACTCTACCTATCAACAGCAGAATAAACATTCTCCTTAAGTGCAGATGGAATAGTCTCTAGGATAGAGTATATGTGAGGCCAAAACACAAATCTTAATACATTTTAAAAGGTTAAAATCATACATATATGCAAAGTATTTTTTCTGACAACAGTAGAATGAAAGTAGAATCAAGAACACAAGGAAAACTGGAAATATGTGGAAATTAAAATACACACTCTTAAATAATCAGTAGGTCAAAGGAATCACAAGGGAGATTAAAAAATACCTCAAGATGAATGAAAATAAAGACACAACATACTAAAACTTATAGGATGCAGCAAAATAGTGCTAAGAGTGAAATTTCTAACTGTAAGCATATACATTAAAAATGAAATAGGGGTTTCAAATCAATAATCTAAATGCGCACATCAAGGGACTAGGAAAAGAAGATAAAACTAAACCCAAAGCTAACAGAAAGAAGAAGAAAAATAAAGATTTGAGCAGAGACAAATACAATGTGCAATAGAAAAACAATAGATAAGTCAATGAAACCAAAATATTTTCTTCAAAAAATCAACAAAAAGTATCAAGCTATATTGACTAAACAAAAAAAACCCCCAAAACAAAACAAAGACCCAAATTACTAAAAACAGAAGTGAACAGGGGGACATTACAACTGATGCCATGGGAATAAAAAATAATTACAAGAAAATACTATCAACGATTGTATGCCAACAAATTGGAAACCCAGGAAAAATAAATTCTTAGTAGCATACAACCTACCAAGACTGAATCATGAAGAAAGAGAAAATCTGAACAGACCCATAATTAACAAGGTGATTGAATCAGTAATCAAAACATCCCAACAAAGAAAAGTTTGGGATCAGATAGCATTCCTGATGAGTCTACTGACATTTAAAGAATGAACACCAATCCTCTTTAATAAGCTTTTTCAAAAAATTAAAGAGGAGGAAATACTTTCAAACATTTCATTACCCTGACACCAGTCAGACTAAGACACTACAAGAAAAGAAAGCCATAGACCAATATTACAGACCAATATTCCTTATGAACATTGATGCAAAAATCTTTAACAAAATATGAGCAAACAGAATTTAACAGCATATTAAAAGAATTATAAACCATGACCAAATGGGATTTATTTCTGAAATGTAGGGGTGATTCAACATACAAAAATCAATATGCAATATACCACATCAAGAGAATGAAGGAAATAGCTCATGTAGATTTAATATAATTATGAATATAGTTGGATTCATGTCTGTCATTTTGCTATTTGTTCTCTATATGCTGTGTTTTTTTGGTTCCTCAGCTCCTCTTTTATTGTCTCTTGCTGTGCTTAATCAATATTTTTTGTATGCCATTATAATTCCTGTGTTAATTTTTTTCTATATTTTTTAGTTATTTTTAAGTGGTTGCTATAGGAATTACAATATGCATCTTAATTTATCAGTGTATTTCAGATTAATAATTGAAATAATAATATTCCAATAAAATATGGACATTTTTTACTGCTTCTTCCTTTATGTTATTATGGTCATACACATTACATCTATATATGCTATAAATCTATTGATACTATGTAAGGATTTACTTTGCACAATCTTTTGTTTTTTAAAGGTTATTAAAAGAAAAGAAAATAATTTTTATATTTTCCCATAAATATATCATATCCTGTGCTCTTCGTATCTTTGTACAGTTTGAGTACTGTCTGGTGTCATTTCCTATTATCATGAAGAAATAGCTCTAATAAGGCAAGTCTGCTAGCAACAAATGCTTGGATTATGTTGAAATGTCTTCATTTCACTTTCTTTTTTTTTTAAAACAGGAGAAAGGCATAAAAATTTATTTCTTAATAAATACCTCTCGATGCTTCTTTATTTTGATTTGCATTTGATTGATTTCTAGAGCTCTAATATGAATGTTTTTTATAATTTTGCTTTATAATTGGTTTCCATAGAAATGATTTGCTGATCTCCTTTCTCTGTCATGTGAGAAGTCTTGTCCTGAAATCTAGTTTTATGTTAGATAAAAATCACATTTAGCAAGCAGTTTTCTATGAGATACCAGACTGTTGTTTGGTAAAAAGAAAATAAAAATAAATCTTGCATATTCTACAAATATGTTTGGGAAATGTTGAGTTAAATGACATTAAAAGGAGTTCTTTACTATAAGACTTCATAAGTCATGAATATGACAAGACACTTTTCATATCTCTAAGAGCAGGGTTGTGAGTAGAATACAAGTATGCAGCATTTTCAAATTAATTAATTTAGCCACAGAATAGCTTTTACTATGAATATCTATTGACAACTTAAGAAACACAGTTTTGTAAATGCTGGGATTGATGGACTATTTAGATTTTGGGACAAATATACGGGATTAGTTATAGTAGAGATGGTCATCAATGGGTACTCCTTTATATTCCCACAGGTTATTGCCAGTACTGGGGAACAAATAACCAGCTGTCTTCCTGGCACCTTTTTCTCCTCATAATTCTCCTCTAGTTTCGTTATAATTCCTCCCGCAAGTCCCAGGTCTGAGGCAAACCACATATCTTCCATCCTGACAGAGAGGTGGAATAGGGGCTTGGAGAGGCCTCTGAGGTCCTAGTGCCTTGCTTCCTTCCTAACATAGTTTAATTTTCCTTATGATCATAAAATTAATGTATTATCATTTCCAAAAATTCAATGACTACCAAGAAGAATAAAGAAAAACATACATAGTAAGAACAATAATTCTACCATCATAGGCAACCACCTTGAACATTTGTGTATTTATATTTTCCCCACACACTTCCTTGAAGAAATGTATAATGAGTATTTATTAAGTGCCAGGCATGGGGCAAATGGTGGTGAATATCTACTCCCTGTGTTCAAGGAGCATTCAGCCTAGCAAGGGAGAAAGACATTAAATAAATCAGGCAAATAATTTTATATTTACAAGTTGTGATAAAATTTGAAATGCACATGTATTTTGGCAAAGATGGACTCAAACCATACATACATATTTTATAAACTGTTTTCTTCACTTACATCAGTATATCATACATATCTTTCCATGACAATAAATATAGATTCTGTGCTAGAATTAAATTAACAAAAGTATGCTCCTATCCTTGAGTGTTAGGTTCTAACAGGGGAGAGAAACACATAAGTAGATCATTTCAATTCAATTTTATTAATAGTAGAGGTTGTATAAACATGAGGCAGGGATGGCTTCATAGAGGAGGTGATGCCTGAGTTCTCTTTTAAAGTATGAATAGGAATTTTCCAGTTAAGTAAAGAGTGGAAGACTATTCCAGGCAGTGAAAGTGTGCCAAAACACAAGGAGCTAAGAGCATGGCATATTCAGGGAACTGGTGGCAGCTCAGTATTGCTAAAACAAAAATGCTAACCAAAGCCTAGTAGAGAGGCAGGCAATGGGAAATTTATCAAGTCTTGCTCTCCTGGTGAGGAGCTAGCACTTTATCCATCAGACTATTTTGAACTGAGAATAATATAATCATATTTTTTAAGATAGAAAGCTGTCTCTGAAGGGTTAGCTGAAAAGAGAAGAAATTGGTAATGGTGGGTGACGAATTAGCAGATTTGCATAATAATCTAGGACAGAGATGAGGTAGTAAATCAAGATTGTAGCAGGGAAAATGGAGCAATGCAGGGGTGTATTAAGCATGTTATCAGGGGTAAATGGAGGCAACTTAACTAGAATGAGAAATCAGAATGATTGGTGATAGCTGACAAGGGCTTTTCAGGGGAAGCATTGCTAAATATTAAACCCAAAGAGCAAGTGGATGAAGAAAGCTAAATGGAGTTTGTAAATTGAGGGGGTTGGGAGTAGCATGAATGACCTGGGGCCTAGGGAAGAGTCTGGTTGAGGACAGAGGGTGAGAACTGGATGGATATGTGTATGTCTTGAAACTCCCCTGTTAGGTGGTTCCCAAGCGCATTTTCAGGACAGCCTGGCAACCTTGGAGTAAGTGAACGAACTGCTGTCTGTCTTCAACAGACCCATCAACTGAAGGCAGAGGTTTTTCAGAAAAATGTTACATGAAGGAATGATTCCCTAGGGATATATCCTGAAAATAAGTGGGCTGAATTCTCTGTGGACATGGGGGTGGAACTGAAGGCTTCCAAAGTGAAAGCGAATGTTTATGTATAAAATACTTGTATTTCTGAAGAAATTAGGGAGGGAAAGTGGGTGGCTGGGTATGGGAAGGGAGGACGACTTTCTCAGTATAATTTTTCGTACATTTTGAATAAAGTGAATTTAACATCTATTCAAACATTTTAAAAAATTGAAAGGAAGCTTGGGAAATGAACTGAAGAAAAACACTTTTATTGCCCTTTTGTACATTTGTATATATTTCCAAGTGAAACAGTCTTGCTTGGAAAGTTTGTGGCAGGGCTGCTGATAATCTTATAGGAAACGAACTAGTCGTTCCCCTTGCTGTCCTAGGACAATTGCACCTTATTAAGGTACATGCACTTGACTCATGTACTGAGTCACTTCCTCACTGACTAGAAAAGGAGACTGAGGAAATCTAGTTCTAGAGAGATTAATGTAGTAGGTTCAATCCCTGTGATAGTATCCCATTCTGATAAAATTACCTGGGACAAAACTAAAGATAAGTAAAGGAGAAAGAAGAATCTATATGTACAGAAAAATGAACAGTTCAAAATTATAAGCTTAAAATAGAACATTCATATTCCCTTTGTTTCAGGGCAGGACTTGGAGATTCAGAGTCTCAGAACAGGAAGCCACAGGTACCTCTTCACTGTCAATAAACCATGAACATATGGGGGAAACACTCCGGGCTCTCAGGTTGCAATTTCAATTTTACTCCTAAACTTGTGTGAACTTGGTCAAGTGGCTTCCACTGTCTAAGCATAAGTGTCCTTCTCTACAAAGTTAGGTGACAGGGGGAATGCAAACTGGTACAACCATTATGGAGGAAAGTATGGAGTTTCCTTAAAAAATTAAGAATAGAGTTACCATATGGCCTGGCAATCCTACTTCTGGGTATTTACCCCCAAATTTTGAAAACTTTAGTCCGCAAAGATATATGTACCCCCATGTTCATTGCAGTACTATTCACAGTGGCCAAGTCATGGAAACAGCCAAAGTGTCCTATGATAGATGATTGGCCAAAGAAGCTCTGGTACATATACACAATGAAATATTACTTAGCCATAAATAGACTATCTAGGGCCATTTATGACAACATGGATGGACCTTGAGACCATCATTCAAAAAGAACTAAGCCAGTCAGAATAAACCAAGAACCATATGATTTCACTCATTTATGGAACACAAAGCTGAAAGCAACAAGGAAACAAAAACTCATGGACACAATCAGTAGTTTGGTGGTTAGTGGTTATCTGAGGGTATGAGGGAGGAAGGTGGGAGAGAAGGGACGGGGTCTCAAATATATGGTGATGGAAAGAGAACTGACTCTGGGTGATGAACACATAACACAACACATAGATGGTGTATTGTAGAATTGTACACCTGGGGCCTATGTAATTTTTACTAACCAGTGTCACCCCAATAAATTTAACAATAAAAAGAAAAACCATTAGGTGATTGGGTGGGTTGATGACCTTCAAATTTTCTTCCAGTTCCCACACCCTATAATTCTAACTCTTAGCAAGTCCTGCTATATAATGCTATAGCTTTTCCTACCAGGAATTCCACTTCTGGGCTTTTGACATTTATTTGTTGGCTCTATTTTTAATTTTTAACATTGCAAGGTGGAAGCTTAAGGAGGAATGGTAGAAACTGGTGGGAATTCAGTGATCTCTGTGTCTGGGTCACAGGATCAGAAGCTCTGGAAGTGCTCCAGCAACTTCTTCATAATCTGGTCAGATGGAGATAAGAGTTCAACGTCAGCTTCACTGGGCTGAACTCAATGTGTGGGCAGGGATCTGCGCCCTCTGGAGGCTCTAGCTGGAGAAAAATTCCTTCCTTGCCTCCTTCAGCTTCTGATGGCTCCTGGCATTCATTAACTTGTGGCTGCATCGTTTAATCTCTGCCACTATCTTCACCTCTACTGCGTTCTTTTGTGTATGGTGGCTAATATCCCTTTGCTTCTCTCTTGTAAGGACTTTGCAATGACATTTGGGCTCACTGGGACAATCCAGGATAATCCTTACCTCAAGATCTTTGATTACATCTGTAGTTTACTATAAGGTAACATTCACAAATTCCAAAGATTAGGATGTGGATGTATCCTTGAGAGCCATTATCATCCTGAAGTTTATGAAGAAAACCTGGTCTCACACAGACATGCAGTTGAGGAAGAGAGAATATTTTTATAGCTTTTTCAAATAATTGTGGATATTATTCTTAGATACAACACCAAAACTCAATAAGAAGTAGATTCTTACTGTTAGAAAATGCCGTTAATAAATTTAAAATAACTTCTTTAATTGCCCAGGTAACACCTTTTATTATGTTTCATTATCATAAAAAAATACATATACCACCTATCAGTATGAATATTCACAAAAAGCCAAGAATAAATGTTAGTGTGAAAATAGAAACTATAATTCAAATTTAACAAAACTAAGTGTTAGGAAAAAAAAAACTAGTTTCTTATATGCTTTATGTGTGCTTTCCATTTTGTCACACACAATTTTAAAAGAAATGTACTGAAGGGTCAAGATTTAATAAAACTAAAAATTCTTACTGCTTCATTAAAGATATTTTTAGGTGAAAGTGACTTTTTTTTTTTTTTTTTTTAATGTGAGTGTGTGGTGAAGAGTACAGTTTGGAGCCTCTGCCTTGATTTGTGTCAAGGTGCCAGCAGTTTTGCCCAGTATTGCTTTTCTACCATCAGTGCAAAAAGCTCCGTTGTTCCAGGATAAACTATGAGATTAACTAAAATTGTTCAACACTTTATTTCCTCACCCTTTGTTTACTGCCAAGCAATTATATAAAGGATCTTCTTAGAGTATTAGATTTACTTTTTTTTTTTTGGCTTTTTGGTATGTGGGTAGCTCCCTGACTGGGAATCGAACCCAGGCCGCAGCACTGACAGTGCCAGCACCGAAGCCTTAAGCCACTACACCACCAGGGAACTCCCTTCTTAGAGTATTAGTGCTGATACTAGATAGATAGAAGCAAAGCAACAAGTCTAGCTACATCCATAATTACACATTTTTGTCCATCTAGAATGCAGTGTAACTCTGCAGATGAGATATTCACTAAGGCTTTATGTTTGCAACTAAATTTCTAATTTAGTGAGTTACTACATCTTTGGAAAGTAGCACTGCCATGATTTCTTGGATTTTTCACCTAGCAGGCATTCACTCAGTAATGTACAGGCTTTATTGGTTTCTAAGATATTGTATACTTCTCTAGCAATTGCAATACAATAATTTAACTTGTAAGATGCTTTCACTGAGTTTTTAATTTCTAGTTTGAAAAGTGATAACAAGAAAGCTTTGGCTTTTTCAGAGCATATTTTTAAAATCTTCAATTCCCTTTCCTTTAAATTGAATGATTGGTCTCAAAATATTACTTCAACTTAACTGGCACCATAATAGTATTTGAAATGTTCTGTTGAATAAGATAGTGTAAATTATTAACATCTCTAAAGCCATGAAAAAGAAAGAAGCTTTTTTTGTACTTTTTCAAAATTTTACCCAGATTTGTCCCTTTAACTGAGTCAGAGAATCCTCTGTTATTAATGTCAATATCATCTTTTTTAGCATCTTCTGATGTGGGAGGGATGAAAAAACAAGGCTTCTTCCCGTAAGCCAATGAAAGATCCTAAAATTTAAAAAAATTATGAATAAAATTTTATTGTAGAATAAAAGATTAAATTATAAAAGAATAACAGTTTTAGATAAAATTTAAATGTTTAGACAAATTTATTGCAAAACAAGTCAACAAATATTTTTAAAATTCTGGCAAAACAAGTCAACAAAACAGACCTTTGTGTGTTTCTGCATGGGTATAAGGCAATTTAAGGATTTCAAAAACAACCATTTTTTTGGAAGATTAATGAGGTTACAGAGATTAGGTGTAAATGCAAATAGACTGTAAGAACACACTAGAAGTACTGCAGACAAACTGACTTAATTTCTCAAAACGCACACATTTATACCCTAACGTTTAGGATATAAAGGTTTATGGCCTAAACCTTAGAAGATTGTAAAAAACACAAGAGTACTCAAGCACACATTTCACCAGTCAATAGGGCGATTAAGTCATCTATTGTCTTGAAAACTTCTCTGTACACTCCCAGAGACGATGAGAGTACAAACAACAAATGACATTTAAGCAATATGAATACACGTAGTTGGGACTTCGTGGACGCCCCCCGCCCCCAACCCCCGCGGGGTAACAGGGAGACCTATCCTAGTCTGCCGGGCCAGGGTAGTCCGCTCCAGGAAAGTGACCTTTAAACTGCAAGGTCGGCCGGGGCGGGGGCTGGCCGCGAGACCTCTCGTCCTTGCTGGCTGTTTCCCAAATCTCAGGAAAAGAGAGGTGGGTGAGAAGCAACAGTGGCCAGGAGTCCCACCCTTCGCGGCGGGCTTCGAACCTGGCAGGATGGATCCGCAGGACAGCCGCGCTGTGATTCAGTGCAGCCAGGGCCCCCAGCACCGAGTGGACCACAGCCACGCGTGGCGCGGACAACCCGCGTGCATCCAGCCTCTCGGGGTTCGGTGGAGGTAGGTGGCAGATTGCTTGTGGTCTCTCAGTGAGCGGTGGCCGAATGGGGGCCAGGAATGTGCACCTCCGGATGCGGTCCTGGGCAGCGCGGAGGCCGCTAAATGGAAAGGGAGACGTTAGAGGAACAAGTGTAAGAGGGACAGGCCAGAGCGGCGACCTCAGCAAGACTCAGACATGCGCGTGATCCCGGGGTTGCCATCGAAAGCGCTAATGTCCGGTCCTTCCGTTCCTCCACTGCAGGCTTGGGAAGCGGCTTTGCCCGCACGCGGACTCTCGCGCCCTCTGGTGGCCTCTCTCGAAGACTACACTGTGTTTGTCCACGCGAGACGCGAATAAAGATTTCATTTTCAAACAAACAGGAAGTGCCTACGGAGGCCGGGAAGGCGGCGGGCAGGGGCCGGGCATGTACCGGGGCGGCGACAGGTGTGCGGGCGGCGGCGATGAGCGACATAGTGGAGAAGACGCTGACGGCGCTGCCGGGACTCTTCCTGCAGAACCAGGGAGCTGGTGGGCCCGCGGCCGCCAAGGCGTCCTTCTCTTCGCGGCTGGGTGGCCTTGTCCGCGGCATCACCGCGCTCACCTCCAAGCACGTAGGTGCCGGCCGGGCCGGGAGGTCAGGGACGCCCGGGGAGGCACCCGGGGTGGGCGGCTCGGGGCTGGCGGTAACCGCGCGGGGCCGGCCCTCCGGCGGGGCTCAGGAACTGCGTGTGAGCGCGTCTGCATTTCCCTCTTTCTTGCCCCAACTGACAACTGGGAGGCCGGGTTTCCACAGTTGGCCCTGACACTGACGTATGATCTAGGGGCAGATCGCTTAAATTTTTGAGCCTCCATGTGTTTTCTGAAAGCTGAAGCGGGAAAGTACCAAAATGTATTTCGTAGGTTATTTCGAGGATTAGACATGAAGCGTGTGAAAATACCTAGTGCAATAGAAGTGCCAGCAATATTCACCTCCTACAAAGTTTCTTTCCCTCCTCCAGTTCTTTCAACTGCTAGATGTCACGCAAGGGAACAGACCCTGCCATCTGAACCTGTTGAATATCTTTGGGGAACTTGAGGTTTTTACGTTAGACCAACGAGTAGGGCAAAGGAAAAGCATAATTCTCCTAAAATATAAATTTTGCTGAGTAAGTCACTGCCTCGGATGGACTTTGAAAATGAGCAGTTACAATAGAAGTTGTTAAATTCCCACAGACTTTTAGTAGTTGGACAGATTGTGTAAGATACTTAATTCTTTTTAAAGCTTCAGAAAGTTTGTATCTAAAAAAAGAGATTATGTGTTATGGCATAATTTGTTCAAAAGATACTTATGAAAGAGGTTATGTGTTAGACGCCGAGGAAATAATAAAATACATTTCCTTTTTTCAGGGAATTGGTTATTCATTTTAGGCTTAAGACAAACATAAACAATGTATGTACAATGAAATAAATGATGGGGAAGAACAGACTGAAGGTTTTTTTTCTTCAACGTGCTCTGAGTGTTTAAAATGTTCTTTTTAAACTGAAATAAGATGATGCTGTCCTGGAGAGGGCTTGCTTCATATTCAAAATTTATTATTTGTGGATTTAATATTGTTTGTCTTAATGTTGTGCCCTTTGCTAATTTTTGTGAGACGCTGACTGAAATAAAAAATACTTTTGGTTTTAAATTGCAGTTTGAAACTGTTTGTAGAAATGTGGGAGTACTTTGCTAGTAGTTCTTGGTTAGATACCTAATGGGCACCTACTAATTCAATGTGTAATTTAAAGATGTTATATTAGCCAAAAATAGGGCCAAGTTTCAAGTACTAAAGGAGGTAAAATACAATGCAGACCATGTTAGTGTATTTACTGTGTGTGTTAGAGATGGGAAGTGAGGAAGAGAATGTGAGAAATAAGAAAAGGATAGTGGGAAAAAGACCAATTTCTGTTTCTGTCTTCTTATTTTTCTATTCCAGGAAGATTTTAATTTTAAGGGAAATGTGAGAACCTTATCCTGGGCCAGTACATGATGAATTTCTTTCTCTCCACTGTTAATTTTTGTTTTTAAGACAATTTTCTGCTAAACCATCCTTAAAGAGACAGTAGTAACTCAGTGAAGAAAAGAGGTATGGTGGATTAGACTGGAAATATTTATTCTTTCCAGGAATGATTCTGGGGGTTGGAGAAATGCCTTCAGGCAAATTTTAAGCACATAATTTTAATAATTCTCCTTTAATGTTTCTTTTCTATTGAAAGTATTATAAATTGTATTTTTCCCTTTAAAAATACTGTTAATGTTTCAGAAGACAGTTATTCATGCATTTAAATATTTTCACTTTTATAGGAGGAAGAGAAATTAATCCAGCAGGAACTGAATAATCTGAAAGCAACTGTTTCTGCTCCTACGACGACCCTGGTAAGTTTACATAGTGCCAGCACATTTGGGATATGAAATCTGGTCCACTGTGGACTCGATAGTGGCATCTAATTGATGAATTGCTAAAATCTAATATATCGTTATCACCATCCGTTATGGATGGTAGTAAGTCAGATATTATTAACTTTATTTAGCCTTTTATGTTGCCGGAAGCACTGGAGCAAGTCTTGCTTGACTAATGGCAATTTAATGCCATCTTGTTGATAATTACATAAATAAGGCAAATACTCCTGGGTCCCCAGTGCTTATCTTATTGTTTTAATGTGTACACTGGGTAAAAAGTTAGGATATATTATTTAAAATAATATTTTCAGACTTGATATATCATAGCTCTCATTTTACTGTTACATATCTTGGCATATAGATTGACTGGCAAGGTAGAAAAATGGTTTTCTTGCTATAAAACTAAGTATATTGCCAAGCACCTAAATCAGAATCCTTATAAGTTGTTTTTAAAACAACATCATTTTAGCAGCTATTTAATGAGTGGCTACTATGTGCAGGTTATTGTAGGGCTGTCCCTACATAGTTGGATTAAAACCTAGGATTTTTTTTTTCTTTCCTAATTTAATGTGGTTTCCCATAATGAGATTTTTCCAAGCAGCAAATCTTTAGTAAGTACCTTCTGTGTGTAAGTCACTCTGGGAATATTTTCCCTCTCCTAATAAAAATATCAGGGTGATCATTTTGCATGAATACATGAGCATGTACATGACTAACACTTGTAAAGTCTGAGAGAATATATGTTTCCTTTTATGATGATGATAATGTATAGACAAATGAAACTCAAAACATAGCTAATCTGATATCTCTGTGTATGTATTTATATATGCTTGTCTGTATACATATGTGAATGTATGTATAAAATTATTGTGCTTTATGATACTTGATAGAAATGTCAAGCAGAAATGGTCTCTTTTCTTTGTTAAATTTCCATTTCCTGTACTTGGCATCAATACATACAATTTTTTATTGCTGCCAGACATAAACCTGGTGAGGGTAGAACTAAGATAAATAGGCAGAAGTAGGGAGCCTGAGTTTGGAAGGGAGATTGTATAATTATGGCCATGCAGCTCTGGGCATTCCTTACAGAGTGGTCTATCCCTGAGGTGGTCATGAAGAGGTTGGGTGAGTTTGTTAGAGAATTGTAAAGAGAATTCCTGCATAGGGGAATACACTTTCTCTTCCAAAAATAAGAGAATAATATATGCAATATAATTTTACTTAAGAATTCATAGTGACTTCTGGAAAACTCTGAGATAAAATGTTACAAAACCGAGGTTGATACTTAATGGCTTAAATGAACACCTCCCACTCCTAATTGATTTAGAAGCCTTTTGAAGAGGGACTTCCCCATCTTCATCTTTTTTCTTTCAGTATTTAGTAGTTTTAATGTGCTAATGAGTTGACTTTTATTACTTTAAACACCAGTGACCTGAATTAAACCTTATTCCCCTAAGATTTTTCTGTGGTGTCTTTTTAAACTCTTGGTATTTATATATACATATATAAATGAAATATTAGACATTTTTATCCTTAACTTTAAAATATTTTATTTTATTGTTTCGTAAGGATTTTGTGATTTAATAATCCTGTAGTATACCAATCCTATAATACTAATCCTAATTAATTTTTAGATATTAAAATATTCTGAACTTTTCCTTGAAACACATTTTATTTATATTTTTTATTTCTGATAAAAATTTTGTGTATGTATTGCGAATACTTAGTGATGCAAATACTCAAGCAATACAAATATTATCGTACTAATAAAACTAATTTATAGAATCTCCTAAAATACCTTATTTGCTTGTGTTATAAATATTGAAAGGCCCAGTTAAAAATTAAAATATTGGAATGGCTACACCATTAATGAAATCATGTTCTTTAGTTCATAATAATTACTAGAGTTGTTGAAAAAGAATACCTATAAAGCAAACAATGGCATATTATATACAGCATAATAATTCTGAAGAAAGTCCATGTGCAATTTGGTTTTTAAATGTGAAAAATATTGCAGTACAGAAATTATTACCAACTTGTGGGAATTTTATGGATTTTTTATTTGACAAAATAATTAAAATTGTGTGCTGCATTTTAGGAGCCAAGCCAGATTACCCTGGGTGAAATTTTATTTGAGGATTACATGTCTCACATTATAACCAAATTTTAGAAACAGCTATGTTGATGTCCTTTATAGTGTTGCCCCTAACAAAATAATTGAAATGATTTTACTAAAATGAATTCTCTTGGTAGTTAAGTTTGGGAGCTACTTTTATTTAAAAAGTCTGACTTGGGGTGATTAATTTATTAATCTCTTTGGTGCTAGGATTAAAAGATTTCCCTGCTATATGATTACACCATAATACAAATCAAAACATTCTGTTTATTTAGTTACTGGATTTTTTCTTTTCAGAAAATGATGAAGGAATGTATGGTGAGACTTATATATTGTGAAATGCTTGGATACGAGGCTTCCTTTGGGTATATACATGCAATTAAGTTGGCACAACAAGGGAACCTTTTAGAAAAAAGAGTTGGTATGTATGTTTAAGACTTTAATACTTAATGTGGTCCTTAAAGTTCCAGCTATTGTGTAAAATGAATGACAGCAGGTATGCAGTATATTTTTAGAATACTTCCTAGTAATTTCCAAAGCTTTAAAAGATTATATTATAGTACTTCAAAAACTCAAAGCCTATGAATGATATTAGTTTTCCTGATTCATAGCATTTTGGAGTTATAAGAAAGATTAAAAATTGCCCGTTCTATTATAGTAATGGTGGTTAAATGACTGTATTTGTCAAAACTCAGTGAACTATATGATGGCTCTCCAGAAAAAACCCTAGCCATAAATATGTCTGTTTTTCATATTACATGGCTGGATACTTTGCAGGCAGCCCTTGTATACTTCTGAGTATATTCATTTTACAGAGAAGAAAACTGAGGTTTAGAAAGGTCAGGTCACTTGTCCAGGGTCGTAGAGCTAATGAGTGATGGAGCCAGAATGTGAACCTGTTTCTGTGAATCAAAGCCTATGTTCTTATACCTCATTCTTAGTCATTTCATATATACTATTTTCATAGTTGTTATTTTTTGTTTTCCTGAAACCTTTCTCATTTTTTGTGTCATGGACTGTCTTTTTCCCTGTTTCCCAATTGTCAAAACAGTTAGGAAGTTCTTTGTAATAGAATTAAGGTTTCTCTGAGATTGCCTTTGGATTAATTTGTTGATCTTCTTATACCTTGATATCGGTGATTTGGATGTGGGTGATATTGGCTTAGCTAAACAGGTAGTTCTTAACAGTCTATTAAAGGGGTTCCCTGGTGGTGTAGTGGCTAGGCTTTGGCGCTCTCAACACCATGGCCTGGGTTTGATTCCCAGCCAGGAAACCACCAAAACCCCCCAAACAAACAAACAAACAAAAAACAAACCAAAAAACCAAAACCAACAAACAAACAAAAAAAAAACCCAACCCAAAAAATAGTCTATTAAGATCTAATTTCTGCTTTAATGCTCTGTAGGTTTTTTCTCATCTCTTTCTTGGCCCTAGTTACTTCTTTTTTCTCTTTCATGATTGTGGAAGTAATAGCTCTGGTCCTCTGACCTTCATTAACTGTTGCAGTGGGTCACACTGCTACTTGGTTGTGAGAATTAGGAAGTTTCTAGAGTGTTGCCATGTTCCTCAACAGACACAGACAGTATGGATCCTGGGTAGTGGTGCAATGATTGTTAACAAAATCCCTAATGAAAGGGCTGACAGAATTGAGAAGAATGAAAAACAATGAGGATGGGATTCAGGGAATAGGGCCTCAAGGTAGACTGTGTGGAGAGACAGAAGAGCACTGGGCTTAAAAATGTGAACTAACTCCTATTGAGTTTGAGTCCTGACTTCACCAAGTAATAGCTGTAGACCTTGGGCGGTTACCCTTTTTTGGACCTCATTATTATATTGGGTATAATAATAATACCTACCTCATAGAATTGTCGTGAGGATTCATTGAGATGAGGTTTGTAATATAGTTGACACATAGTAATGTCTAACATGTTATCAATATGAAGGATAATAGGAAAATGACATGGAACATCTAGATTCCATGCACATGGCATTTGTCAAAGTATTAATGTATTTTCTCAAGGCTAGATGTACTTTTTTATGTTTTAATATTGTTGAAATAAAAATGCTTAAGTTAGTGAGTACATTTAATGCAGTAGACAGGTTTCTTTCTTCAACAGCTCTCATTCATTCAAAGTGTATCTTCAAATTGAGAAAAGAAGGTATTGTTTATGGCTTACCATATGATTTGCATCATGTGGACTGGTATTAGGTAGCTCAGTCAATGATACAAATAGCCAGTAACTCATTATTAACTGTAGTAGCTATTAGTTTTTGAGTAATTTTATGTTTGACTGCAAGACTGAAAATGTTTTTTTGTTTTTTTTGTTTTTTTTAAATTTAAAAAAAATTTTTTATGTGGGTAGTTCCCTGGCTGGGAATCAAACCCAGGCCGCAGCATTGACAGCGCTGAAGCCTAGCCACTACACCACCAGGGAACTCCTGAAAATGTTTTGATTGATTGTGTAGAGATTTACACAGATGATAGAAGGCATGTATTCCTAATGTCATTTATAGGACTTTAAGTTGGTTCACATAACCTCTTTTGTATTTCAGGTATATCCTGAGAAATATTAATACATAATTCTCAAAGATTTCAGGATGAATAATGCTTTAAATCCTCATTTCTGAAGTTCTTGAACCTCGTATTTTACAATCTGTTTTCATATTTACCCTATAACTGCAATATTTGACACTTAAATTTTGCTTTGTTTTACTTCTTGGGAAAGGGTAATTTTTGACAAATAATAATGAAACTTTTCTCCTTAAATTTTATAGGCTATTTGGCTGTTTCTTTATTTCTACATGAGAGTCATGAACTTTTGCTTCTTCTTGTGAATACAGTTGTAAAGGTACTGTATAATATGTTGGTTGTATTGTATAATATGTTGGTTAATATGAAATCTTAATTTATTTCTGCAGGCATCTCACATTTCTCCTCAATCATATTGAATTAGATATTTTTGGAAGAAGATAGGCTTACAGAATGGGTTTAGAAAGATCTTTTATATCAGTTTCTTCATTTGTAAAATGAGAATAATAATAGAACCTAACCAAGTTGTGAGGGTTAGATGAAAACACTGTGGAAAGTAGTAGTTGCTACTTCTGCTGTTATTATTGTTTTATTTTTAAAAAGCAGAGTTAGAATTTTAGCTCAGACCTCCAGTCTCTTAGTTCAGTGCACTTTCCATGCTGTTGTATTTTTCTCCAGGATTGGTTCTAAAGGGACGTATTAGATATAAACTGAGTAATTCAAATCTTTTAAATTCTAAAAGTTATTTTAAAGGAAAAAAGAGTATAATTCGGTAACTGAAATGTACAAGTAATAAAAACAATTTAATCCACACACAATGTTTTCTGTTAAACTTTTAATCAAAATTGTTGATGAAGTATAATTGATAGTTGAGCTTTTTCATGTTTGTCATGTCTGTCATTTGATATGTGAGGTGTGAGTATGTGTGTAGTACTTTTTGAATTTTAAATCATATGCTCTATTAATGTTACTAGTAGTTTAAATTTTTCCAAATTTTCAAAAACATATTTTCAGGTTCTATTAAGATGATTTATAAACTTTATGCATATATAAGTACATATGAGTACATGCATTTTATAGTATATATTTGAGAATTACTCTCTTTTAAACTTCCACTCATATTAACAAAAATTCTTAAAATTGGTTTGTTGTTAATTTAGAAAAGTTTAAAAATCTATCATGAAAGAGGGTACTTTGGCCACTGTGAGTCAGAAATAGAGTTTCCTTTTGGATCAGTTGCTTTTTGGCTATATTTATCTATTGACTATTAAGGCAACAGAGTTAAGTCTGGATATACAAATTAATTATAAAGTTAATACAAAACTATTAAGTATATAGGACCATAGCAATGTTGAGCTCACTATCCCTAGTTTCAGAATTTGCAGTGAATGTTTCTTTGCTTAATAATTATATCAGGACTTGCAGAGCACTAACCTAGTGGAAGTATGTATGGCACTTACTATCGTCAGCCAGATTTTCCCTCGAGAAATGATTCCAGCTGTTCTTCCATTAATAGAAGATAAACTGCAACATTCTAAGTAAGTAAATTGTTTTTGGATAGGTGTCTGTACTATATATTTTAAAACAAAAACTTACACTAAAAATTTTATTACAACTAACTAAATGCTACGAGGGTAAAGGATATTCTTTGACTGCCAGATACAATATAAAAATCCCTGATAGCATTGTTCTTTATTTTTATGTGGGTTTAGAAAAAAATGTTAGGCACCTTTCTGAAGTTAAACTGAGAGACAATGAAGCACTTAGTGGAAGGAATCCTTAGCTTTTCTCCCACTTACACCACTAACCAGCAGAGATCCTTGCTATCCCTTGGCTGTATGAGGTTGGTTGAAGCTCCTTAACCTTCACTAAGTTGTTTTGAGGATGAAGTGAAATAATGGAAAACATTTAGAAATGACTTGGATGCTATCAGTGCAGAGCTTCAGTGTACTGGGGATGCTTTTATATCAAAACTGCAGCGTTCAAATTCCGTTTTATAGCAGAATATCCCAATAAACCTTTTGTATTTTGCTAATCTTACCTTGTAAGCTTCCTAACCTTCTCCTTAGTGCCTGACTTATTCTTTCACCATACTTGAATTATTTTGCTTTTGACCATATTCCTTAACTTTATAACCTTTAAAGCAGGGGTGTCTAACCTTTTGGCTTCCCTTGGCCACATTGGAAGAAGAATTATCTTGGGCCACGCAAAAAATATGCTAACACTAATGATAGCTGCTGAGTCAAAATAAAGGTCCATGCATAATTTTTGTAATGTTTTAAGAATGTTTACAAATTTGTGTTGGTCTGTATTCAAAGCTGTCCTAGGCTGCATGTAGCCTGTGGGCTGCAGGTTGGGACAAGCTTGCTTTAAAGCAAGGAAAAATTTCACAATTATTTTTCATTTTTGCTTTGTGATTACAGTATTATAGTTATGCATGCATTCTTGATAAAGATATTTTTGTTACTCATAACACACATGCTTTAAGTCGGTTATTTTTAGTGTTCTAAGATTATAAAGTGTTGACTTAATGGTTTTTTTTTTTTTTTAATTCATTTTTATTGTTAGACTTATTGGGGTGACATCTGTTAGCAAGGATTACATAGGTTTCAGACATACAATTCTACAGTGCATTGTCAACTGGTTTGTATTTTTTAAGAAATCCTGAACTATGAATCTTCCAGCTAAAATGATAGTTTTATGAAGGATGATGGAATAATGTTAATAGGCTTTTGAGACTTGTTATAATGTTTGTTTATGTCAAATCTGTGTTTATAACAAATGATGAGTATAGGTAATTATTGGAAATAAAATATTAGCTTTTCTTAGATAATTATAGGTTGATCTGATCATAGCAGAGCATATTTATATATAATTTTTCCATGCTACCAGTGTTTTGTGGTAATCATACTTACTGACCTATTACATGAAAACCTTCTGTGGGAGTTCCCTGGTGTAGTGGCTAGGCTTCAGTGCTCTCAACACTGCGGTCTGGGTTTGATTCCCAGCCAGGGAACCACCCCCCCAAAAAACAAAACAAAACAAAACAAAACAAAAAAACCTTCTGAGAATTGAAATTTTTCCTTATTGCTTCCCATCTGGTCTAATTACAAATCTTGGCCTCTCCAATCTTTTGCTAGTTAGAGTTTAGACTTTTTGTTTGTTTTGTTTTATTTAGAGTTTAGACTTTTTGAAACTCTACTTCTGTAATTATGGTCACTACTTAACTTGATGCTGTGGAGTAAAGACCTATAAAAATGATGAGACAGGTAGGCCAGTAGATGTCACAAAGAAGATGTGAGACAGGGTGTGGACTCAACTTATGAATCCCTGGCTGTAGAGCCTGAATCCAGGTCTCTTGATGTCTTGTGTTAGTACCACCACTTAGGACCAGACCTAGAGATTCCTGAGCAGCCTGTTCAAAGGGTGTAGTCTTTTCCTCACCTCATTTACCTCCTCTCTCCCAGGACTAATATTGGTTATTATCCAATAGAGATACATTGGGATGTAGTTTACAGTCACCATAGTATTAATAGTAATGGCAAATCTCTCATTAATCTGTTTTTTTTTTCTATATGGAAAGAATTTTCTGTCATGGCGTAGTTTGCCTGAAAAGGTAGTGAGTTGTTTGTTAATGGAATTTAGCAGAAGCTGGGTGACCATTTGTTAGGAATAAAATGTATTCTTGAGTGGAACATGGAGGATTGCATTGAATAATCTCAGTTTTGAGATTCTTGATTGTAGGTAACAGAAATATATTTTAAGGAACCCTAACTATAAATACTTCACTTTTGTGATGTTTGCTGTTGCTGTGAGTACTGCCCTATGGTCTGCAAATATAAGGTATGTAGAAATAGGCATGAGAAAGGATAACAAGGAATATACTTCTTTGTAAACTGCATTATGAACATAGGACAGCAACTTTATTTTTTGCTTCTTGTGTGCTAGACATTGTGACAAATGAAGTGCAAGACTGATGTATACTTTTTTGTCTTCATTGTAATGAGGTTTTTGAAACATGAACTGGACAAGGAGAAGAGTAACATTGTTTATTGTGAGCCCCCCCTCCCCCGTACGTACTCTCCTGTCCCTCTAAAGTATTTGGAGTTTGCTTGCCAATGATATTAAAAGAAATATGTATGAAAAGCCAGAATGTTAAAGAGACTTTTAATATTAACGAAGAGACTGTAATATTATTAGCTGAAATTATCTCTTACTGATTTAAACTTACTATTGATTTCTTTCCCAATTTCTAGAGATACAGCTTTCAGACATAGAATTAAGAAATTAGGGAATTTGTCTATCTTCTTTGTTCTGGTTTCAAAAGTAATATGTGCTTATTACCAAAAAAATTCTATAACTAGAGAAATCTATAACATGAGCAGTTCAAGTCTCTCGAGGTCTTACCTCCTAAAGATAACCACTTTTTATAGAATAAAGAAGTTAAAAATAACTAATTCTCTTTCTTTTTAGGTGAGGGTGATAACTGATACATTGAAATCATCTGGTCCATAATCTTTTCAAATTAAATGCCTCACAAGTCAGATGGCTTATTTAGATTTTCTTTTTTATCTTTAGGGAGATTATACGAAGAAAAGCTGTTTTGGCATTATACAAATTCCATCTCATTGCTCCTAATCAAGTACAGCATATCCACATTAAATTTCGGAAAGCACTTTGTGACAGAGATGTTGGGGTCATGGCTGCTTCCTTGCACATATACCTAAGGATGATTAAGGTAAATGGGAAATTTTTGAAGGTACTGAATAGTTACCACTAGTAAAAATATAATTATGGAATTAAAAGAAAATTCACACTTTTTTAGTAAAATGCTTAGTTAATGTTTTGAGTTTTTATTACTGACTTTTTAACAGTACTTTTTACAAGTCATTGGTAGCATGAGTTGTAGGCACATTACAGAATTAGTTTTTCTTTAATGCCTAAAATTTTTCATATTACTAAAGTAGTGTGAAAAAATGGTAGCTAAGGGAGGTGATTGAAATTTGCAGATTTATGGTTTTTTAAGTAGTGACTCTTTTATACAACTTCATGGGATACATAACAACTTATAAAATGAAGTGGGGGTTGTGTAATGTATAGATTACAGTGTTGAAGCCATACTTTGAAACTGTCAGATGAGGAAAGAAGGATTGAATGGTATGGTAAAGAATTTTTTCTAAATGATGGTAAGAAATTAGAGTCCATATGGCATTTCAACCAAGTCTATTTTATATTTGAGAAGACATTATTAACAGAAAGTTTTTTGTTTTATTTTGTTTTTTTGGATGTAGGAGAATTCATCTGGATATAAAGACTTAACTGGGAGTTTTGTAACAATTTTGAAGCAAATAGTTGGAGGAAAGCTCCCAGTAGATTTCAATTACCACAGTGTGCCAGCACCATGGTTACAAATTCAGCTCTTGAGAATACTAGGACTTCTAGGAAAAGATGATCAAAGGTAAACTAAGTAAGATAGCCTTAGGCTTTAGTAACCTATGGGTTTCATGATAAGCCAGATTCTCCCAATGCTTAATGGGCATAATAGTGATAAACCGCTATAAGAAGTGTGTAAATTCAGGTTGCTGGGATAATCCCAGCTCTCCTTATTTAAATCCTCTTCTAGTGAAAGGTACCTATGAAGCTTTATATCTTCTATGAAGCTTTCTTAGTCATTCTGTTACAGCCATTCAACTCTGCTGTTGTACAGCTCAAAAGCAGCCACAGACAGTACATGAATAAAGGAGCCCAGTTCATTAAATAAAAACTTTATGGACATTAAAATGTGAATTTCATATACTCTTTATGGGTCCTGAAATGTTATTATTTTGATATTTTCCCCAACCATTTAAAACTATAAAAACGATTCTTAGCCTGTAGCCATACTAAAACAGACAACCTGCCAGATTAGGCCTGTGGACTGACATTTGCTGACCCTTACTCTAGTTGGATGTGAGTCCTTCACCTTTATTTATTTGTCTGAATTACTCATTTAGCCAATAAAAATTTTCATGGTTATCTTTCCAGTTATACATGTATTTTGTAACTTTTTATTTTGTTACAGTTTTTCAAATTTATGGAAAAGTTCTAAGAGTAGTACAAGGAGCTCTCTTATGCCCTTTACCTGGATTGATCACTTATTTGCATTTGCTTTATCTTTCTTTCTTTGGTTTAAGTCACTGATGTGTTTCTGTCTTAAGAACTTACTTTTTTGTTTCCCAGCCAGGGAACTACCAAAAAAAACCAAAAAACAAAAAAACCATTTTGCTAATCAGTTTTCTGACTTTATGCGACATGGTTTTCTTTTATGCACTGGGATAAATTTATATTCTAATACTTTAGCCTAGGTTTATGAAGGGATTGTCTTCTAGGCTCTTGCTTCTAGTAATGCCTTGTCACTGTCATGCTAGCACCCATTTGCCCATGAGTGCCTAATGAGTGCTAACTGGCTGTATTGCTTTTGGTATTACTATTTTACTTTTTTCTGTGTTTATGAATCTCATCCCTGATTGAAATTGAGGGTGAAAACCTGGAGGTGATGGAGCAGAGACACACACATTAGAAATGTTTGTCTTAATTTTATTTTATGTAACACACCCTATCTTATTGTGGAGTTCTAGTTGGAGTTCACTGGAACTGTTTTAAAACCATTAATTTTATAGTAATGCATCCAGACCTTACTGGTCTAAAAGATTTAATGTTATCATATGTTATCAGGAAGTAACTTCAGTGGCATTTAATGAATTTCCTAAATTCACTAACTTATTATGTTCTGTGTTCATGAATGAATTTGGAGAATCCATACAAAGATGACTAAGAGAATGCTACTTTCAGAGAGCTCAGTTGAATAGAAATTAGGCACAATTAGAGTGAGTAAAGACTGGAACTCATTTATAATTTTGTGGAGCATTAGAATGTTTTTTCATTTGTTGTCTCAACTGTAATGAGATTTTTATGTTAAAATAAACTTTATATTTCTTAAGACATG
Source organism: Lyroderma lyra (assembly GCA_004026885.1). Classification (NCBI taxonomy): domain Eukaryota; kingdom Metazoa; phylum Chordata; class Mammalia; order Chiroptera; family Megadermatidae; genus Lyroderma; species Lyroderma lyra. The sequence goes on along the minus strand of PVJL010002536.1, from coordinate 142,546 downwards.
ATTAGCTTAGCAAAGTTTATATTAATAATCTAAGTGTTTCTTAGATTATTAATATTTAGCTTGATCATGTCTGAAATGTTTTTACATTTCATATGGTTAATTATGATTCTTATGCCAGACACTGGCTTTTAAAATTAAGAAACAAGACTGTAATCTAGGTGTAGTATTACTAAATTTTGTGAGGGGAGGATTTGTAATGTTTACTATATGGTTGTTTTGGAAGAAATGCTTATACAATAACATCAAGAATTTTAGAATATGTTTCTGAATTCTCGACATTTATGCTGCAGTCAAGACAGAATACAAGTCACATGCCCTTCAGATTAAATTTTATAGCTGTTTATTTGGAAAAAAGAAAATTTCTGAAAAAGCTATAACATACATGATATATAATCTGTCTAGCCCTAGATTTCTTTTATCTTTTTTCTTGTTTGCTTTACACTGTAGTTTCTCTGCAAGACTACTGTGTGTATTCTATTGTTGATGGTAGGTTTTTTTCCATTAGTGCTTTTTAAATTTGTAAAACATACAAAAATACCAGCTGAGGAGCCATAGTTTTCACATTGGCATCTTGGAGAGGACTTTTCCAGGCTTAGAGCACTCGCTAGGGCTCTGTAAAGCACTGCATTTTCTTATAGTTCCACTATTTTAACTGTAATCAGTGATTATAAAGACATACATACAGATGAACAAATTCTTTAATTCTACAAAATATATTTTCTTTATACTTAACATAAATGAAAGTTAAAATATTCTTTCTGAAGAATCTATTGCTGTTCAAAGACAGACTAGTTAGTATTTGAATATTTTAAAAAATTATATTGTTAAAATACAGGTACTATACTGTCTGAAAGTACTGATTTGGATAAATGAAGTATTGCTGTAGTAACCTGAACCAGGTAGAAATATTTTATTACAAAGAAAATTATAAAAAAATAGTATATTCAAACCAACAAAAACCTGTTTTGTAAACTAGATACAGGTTGAGGAAAGAGTTGATTGGCTTATGTTTATCTTCATTGACTAGCCAACTTTGATAAAGCAGGAAGTTAAACTCATGAAAAAGAGGAAATGGAATCTTTAAGCAGTGAAATTCCCATAACTTTATAAAATGAATTTTTTTTACTTTTCTGTAGATCCTCAGTTTTAAAGAAAGAGAAGTTTGAAAAACTGTGTTTTATTGGGTTATAATACTATAATTCTCCTGCAAATAAAATATCTTTTAAACAGGACAAGTGAATTAATGTATGATGTTCTTGATGAATCCTTACGAAGAGCCGAGTTAAATCACAATGTTACATATGGTAGGTAACATACGTAAATGCTACTCTAATGACCAATAGTGTTTTTCAGTATTATAGCTAACTTTGTGTTAGAATACTACAAATTCCAATATGTTAATTTTTAAGGTGGTTCTTTGGGTTATCATTTTTCAATGGAAGCAATGAATACTAATAGAAATAATTTTAAATTATGGCATTGTTTTAAATGTTGACCTAAAATCATTGTTATATTTGTCTTTTTTTAAGACTTTATTTTGTAAGAGAAATTGTCTCTCTATTGAAAATACTCATCAACTTAGTAGATCTGTTTCATATTTAAGGTGACAGTTCTTAAATAAATCAGTCAGCCAGCTAGTTGTCAGATATTTATTAGATTTCTGTTATTTGTAAGGCCCTGTGCAAGATGTTTGGAATACAACTGTGAATAAAATAGTATTATCATTGAGCTCACAGAATAGATAGATGGACAGGAACAGGTGCTGTAAATGCCATAAAGGAGATTACAAGATACTGTGGGAGAGCATAGCAGCTGGTCTTAGATGAGGAGAACAAGGAAGGTTTTTATTAAAAGTGATATTTAAGAACACAACTGAAGGATGAGTAGGATATAGATAAGGATATATAGGATGTGAATGTGGAATAATAACATACTGTTTTGTGAAGAGACAATACCTATTTATATATAATTGTTTATAATTTATAAAGTAATTTAGTGATAGGAGACAAGGCTGGTGAACTGAGGAAAGTAACCAAAAAATCTTCTAGTCTTAGTAGCTAGAGGGAGGAACTATTAGTTCTTTATTGATCAGTCTGAGAAAGCTCAGTGAAGAAGTTTGGATATTTGAAGATATTTAAAAGACAGAAGTAAAGCAGCTTTTTGTATGCTGTGGAGAAGAGCAGTGTAAGAGTCATTGAGACAGAAAACTCAAATGAAGAGTCATATCATAATCTGGTGAAGTACCATGAAGAAGAGGATGAAGAGCTTTACTTGTTTTTTTCACAGTGGTAAACTGTGGATCTTTAAGAACAATGGTTGTAGAAGTGTAGGGTAGACTGGAGGGCAGAAATTAAACTAATATAACTATAATAAAAGTGCTTGATAAAGATGCAGTAGGAATAAGGAGAAAATATTGCATGTATAAGACTAGTATAGGAAAAATAATCCACATGGAAATGATTTGGGATAGTAAATTTAAAAGGGTAGACTGATGTTGTGCATGTATAAATGGAGATTAAAGGCAATGGGAGTGGCTTATTCATTTGTTCATCCAGTATTGATTGAATGCCTACAGCACAAAAACTTGATTTGTAAACTAGGTATAGATTGAGGAAAGAGTTGATTGACTTAATGTATTCTTCCATGCTAAGTGTGTTAGATTAAAGGAAGGGTAAGGTAGACACAGGCCCTGCCCTTATGAGTGCATGGTATAGTGAACAATTTATATTGTCTAGCATCCTGCTATGTAATGAGAAGAGTAGGGGGCTGGAGATAAGGATGACCCTTATTGAGGCAGGTGGTTTGGCTAGGCACTGTCAGAAGATCCAGAAAAGTGTCAGTCTTCATAGGCAGCTAAAGTACATTTTAAAAGTTTTGCTTGAGATATAATCTGTATCTAGGATAAGAGTTTGAAAGCCTCTCAGGGAATTCTATTTTAAAAATAGTTAAGAATCTGCTTTTCTTTTTCTTGCAGAAAGTTTTTTTTGTTGTTGTTGTTGTTGTTGTTTTTGTATTGACATTTCAGCTTCAATTTTTTTATTTTTCTGAATAGGTAATATATGCACATGGTTCAAAATTCAAAAGGTACAAAAGGGTATAGAGTGAACATTAAGTGTCCTTTGATCCTTGTCATCCAGCACCCAGCCCCACTTCCTGGCCATGACACTGTTACCCATTCCTTTTGTTTTGGAGAATGCTGTATACCTGATGAAATATTTTTTCATGTTCTCCAGTAGGACACCCTTTTCTTAGGAAAGTTGCTGGAACCAGCACCAATCATTTATTTCTCTGTAGGCTGTCAGTCCAGTATTTCACCTTGCTACAGAAACCTTCTAGTTTCTGATGTTTTATTTATTTCCTTTATCTTTCCATTGTTACACTTTTACCCCATATTTGTATTGACATAGTTTATAGCTCACGTTGATTTTATCAATAGTAGAGTATTCTCTAGTAATCCTACTATAAATATTTTATTGCTTAAGAATGTGAATTTTAAATTATAAACTTCATAAGGGCAGGGACTGTGTCTGTCTTATTGACCAGCATATTCCATTATCTGGCACTGGGTTAATCAATGAGTAATACATTTTAATTGAATTGAAGGAAGAGAAAGTTATTTTACTTTTATCAGTTACCTATCTGATTGGGTTTTAGTCTTAATACTTTATAAACCATATTTAAATTAAATTTCCATTATTATAACTTACCTTAGTGTCAAATCAAGAAATAAATCACATCAAAGACATTTATTGAGTATCTGCTATGGCCAGGCATTGTATAAAGTGATGTAGAGGACATGAAGAAGTATAAAATGTAACCTTTGCCTTCAAGGAATATACAACATAATGGAAGAAAGAACTTTTTATGAAAGCATGATACCAATATAAGGCAGAATGCAAAAAAGTGGAACAGGGAATAAATACTACAGGAATTTAGAGGAGGTAGAAATCACTGTGGGCTTGGAAGCACACATAAATATTTATTGATGTAATAAGACCCTGAAAAGTAGGATTCAGACAGAGGGAGCTTGAAAGGGGTTCTGGGAAGAGAGAACATGGGAGAAAGTGCCAAAATTGGGATGTTTAAAACAGTCTCAGAGAATATTGACTCACCAGTCTGAATGGAGGATTCATAGTGGGATCAGTGGAAATGACATGTTGTGGAGATCTTCTCATGGCAGCCAAATGAGTTTGACTTCATACTCTATAAATCCCGAAGTATGCATTTTGGGGCAGAGTACCCATGAGAATAACATTTTTAATAAACTAGTAAATGGGAGTGCAAGGAACAGAACCATCCATAGATAGAAGTACCTTTGCCTGTTATTTCCACTAAGTACACCTAAAAACCCTGGATGTTACATGTAAAATAAATGTGAGACTCTGAAGGAAGTGGGGGTAGACTGGTTAGGGACTTTGGAAAGCAAGGAACGACACCATGGTGTACTCTGGGTTTTCTTTTTGTCTTATGTACCCCAGGCGGGATACTAGAGAGCCAGCAACCTGGAAATGCTGACAGGTGCAGACAGAAATGCCCCAAGAAAAGCTTGCCCTCTAGCCAAAGAATCAAGAAGAAAAGGGCACCCTAGCAAGATAGAAACTTTTAGACAATAGCCCCTCTATTCCAGCCAAGCACCATGCAGAAAAAACTATGGGTCTACCCACTGCAGCCAAAGGCTTAGTGGAGAGCTGATATTTCCACTCTCATCAGGTGTAAGGAGGCACCTCAACTTCCTGCTGGGCTGGTGGCAGAGAAGCAAGAGAGGAGCCGGGATTTTATCCCTGTCGGGTCAGCAGCCCCCCTCCCTTGCCTTGTCAGTGGAGATGATGTGGGAAGCCCTGATTTCACACTATCCAGGAATTGGGAAGTAAGAGAGTACCCCTCCCATCTTTGCTGAGTTGGTGTTAGAGGAAGTCTTGCGGAGAGTCAGGGATCAGATCGGTGGTCAGGGATACGGAGGCCACCCCCTCAGTGTCACTGGAGGCCACCCAGGGAGCAGTGTGACCCTCCCTCTCCCAGGCAGGGTAGTATCGGGAGATTCTTGCATCCCCTACCCAGGAGGAACCAGAATCCTCTCCTCACAAAGTGTCAAAGTGGACAGAGTGGAGAAACGGGACTTCCACCCCCCATTGGGCAGTACAACAGTCTCCCTGCCGGAGTGGTGTCAGTAGATAAGAGACATAACATTTAAAATGAGAGTAAAGTCTAGTCTGAAGGATAAGGTAGCAGTAGATCTTCAAATTTTGTGCATTTCTAACCCAACATATCTGTGATAAAACTACAGTGTAACAGATGTTAGAATATTATTAGTTTTTAATTTGGTAATTTTTCCTTGATGATATTCTGGTTAGGACCTGGGTCACTCTGGAAGAGTAAATAAAACTTCACTTGATTTATGTTAGAAATCCTTAGAAACGCTTTTCTTTTGACCACTCTAGAGAGGAGACAGCAGCGTGGCTGCTTTTTCATTTATGGACTTATGTTCAAGTTTTTGTAGCACTGGATAATAAAGGGACCTAGACCTAGGTGGGAAAATAATTTTAAAAACTACTAAACTAATTTTCAGCTCACTTATACTAAGTTGAGTAGTAAGTACAATTTTTAAACTATACCAGCTTTCCAGAAATCTTATGAACATCTATATATCGAAGTAATGAGAGTCTTTTGTAGTAAAATAATTTGATAGCAGGAAAATTCTGAAGTGGCAGGGATCCATAAAGGAAAATGTGTCATTATGAGAGAAAATGGAGCATCATCATTTAAAATCTTGCTTAAGGACTGTCATGTTAGTTCAGGACTTGGCAAACTTTTTCTGGGAAAGGGGCCAGATCATATGTATTTCTTGGCTTCAAAAGCCACATAGGTATTCGTCATATAGTCTCCCTTTTTTTTTTTAACAACCTTTAAAAAATGTAATTGTATCCTGAAACAAATTTAATGTTATATGTAAGTTATATCTTAATTAAAAAATGTAAAAACCATTCTTAGTTCACAGGGTTGCAAAAACAGACAGGACTGGATTTACTGGTAGTTTGCCCATTTCTGCCTTAGCTGATTAGTTAATTGACCAAGACTCTCTTTGTTTAGTTTGTAAAGTTGTAAAGTCATAGCACAAAGTAAAGACTTTACAGCACAATATCTAAATATACAAAGTATCTTTTTAGGTGCAATTAACTTACTTTATAGGTTTTCCTTTAAAGTCAGTTCCCTTCTTAATGCGAAATTTATATTTCTCATTTCTCTCTGTATCCTATAGAAAAGGTTTATATAAAGCTTTTTGCACAAAATTTATGTGTGTTTCCATTGATAGGCAACTTAGCAATGTAAAATATAGCTAGTTGAATAAGCAGGATCTATCTTGTACACAAAGAAGTGTCCAGTGGTTACGTTTTAAGCTTTTGGAGCTAGAGAAGGAGTGATTCTTTCAAGAATACTTGATAGGCTTCAACTTGTAGTATTAATAGAACTACTTTTATGTTTGCTAAGTCTGTCTCACTTCTCATACTATGACTCCACAGAGTATGAGAACTTAATGGGGCCTCACTGAATCTTCTTTACCATGGCAAAGCTCCTGCTCCTTGACCTAAGCTGTTTAAGAGTTTGAAAAAAATTTTAGTGTCCACTTTGATCTTCTATCATAGTTATCAGATCTTTGACTGTATGAGAAAATCAGATTTGAACACTCCCAAGATGTTCAGTAGATTGTTCTGTATTCTTTTAGATTAATATTAAAGAAGTGACTTGAGGATTTTTGAGCAGTGGCCCTACTTTGAAATGAATGCTAGAACATCCCAAAATTATTGTATTGATGCAAACCACATTGAAATAAACAGTATCTGTGTGTAAGTGGTAGAAGCTGCCTGAAAATAAATTATTTTAAAGCATCCAAGGAATGTTAAAAATAAAGTTTATCTAGCAAAAATAAATGTATTACTTGTGTCCATTAGAATGTGATTTTGAGGGCAGGTGTGTGTGTTTTGTTCACTACTGTATCCATATTACTTGTTTTGTTCACTGCTGTATCCGTATTACTAGAACAATACCTGGCACATAGGAGGTGTTTAGTAAATACTTGTTGTATGAATGAATTATCATTCTTATCTATCAATATATATAATTCTCTTTAAATTATACTGTGGTAATGTAATCCTGATAATATATAAGCCTGAAAACAGTGAAGTTCTTGTCTTTAGAAATTTTCCATAAAAAGATTTTTGACTAAAACTGACCTTTGAATTAATTTGTTTTATGAGTCTATACAGATGTTTTTTATTATGCTATAACATGATCCCTGACATTTTTGTATTTTCTTTCTCTAGCTATTCTGTTTGAATGTGTGCATACAGTTTATTCTATTTATCCTAAATCAGAATTACTTGAGAAGGCTGCTAAGTGCATTGGAAAATTTGTTCTGTCATCTAAAATAAATCTCAAATATTTAGGTAAGATGATTGTTTTTTGTTTTTTGAAAGAAATTATAAAGAGAGCTTAGGAAATTTGCTGGGTATTTGTTTCAAGTCACTATATAACATAATCTTTGTTTCTAGGACTGAAGGCTCTTACCTATGTTATTCAACAGGATCCTACTCTGGCTCTTCAACACCAGATGACAATAATTGAATGCTTGGACCATCCTGATCCCATTATTAAAAGAGAGGTAAACTGATATTTTGAATAGTGTATGTGAAATGTTAGAATTTTTAAACTTTAGTATCTACTTGGGTGTCTATATAAATATTTCTGTTAATTCTTATGTAGAGATATCACTCTATACCTTCCTTTAAAATTGTATATAGAACTAAGTTAAGAAGAACAGAGAGTTTTATTTCTGATTTTGTAAGTAATAAAGATAAAAATAACCTACTAAACATTTAAATGACTTAAAAGCAATGAGTCAAAAGTAGTTAGCAAGAGAATACTGTATTGTATTAAATACTTGTAATTTTTAAAAGATTATGAATTTTAAAAGGTACAGTTTTTGAACCAAAACTGTTTTTGATAAATTGCCATACATACATACACACACACACACACACACACACATACAATTTTTTTATTTTGCATTTATATTTTTAATCTTTGGAAGATTGTTATCTGCCTTGAGGAAATCTGAGAAGCTTATAGATGTACTAATTTCTATTATATGTGTAGTTATTATAGAAAAATGAGAAGGGGCCAAGGGACAATAACAATTATATAGCTCTTCTACTTTGAACAGATGTAGAACATGCATTTTCTTTGTGTGGTTGACTACTAAGTTCAGTCCTGGAAATACAAACTTCATGGTCTTAGAGTAGGAAATAAATTTGGTGTAGATTATCTAAAAATACAGGGTCCAGCAGAAGTAATGCCTTTTTTAAAAGTCATTAATATTATCATGTTAGAGAATCACATGCTTATGATTTTGTAATAGGAGATTTGGTATAGATTACCAGCGCATAAAAAAAGGTGTTAACTTCTGCTGGACCCTGTATATAGCATATAGTTTAGCGTGTATAGGGATCATGTCTGAAGTATCTTCTTACATTGAAAGCTATTGATGGGGAGTCTTATGTATATTTAGAGATTTTAAATAGAATTAAGGATTTTTTTTTTTCAGTCTTTCAAGATCTGTTATCCTTTGTACTTGAACTCTTGACTGTAAGGATTAAAAAATTAGAACCCTAAAGATATTTTGAACAAGTTCTACAAGTAGGATATGTGGACATTCTCTTGCTGCTAATATTGTTGATCCTAAAACACCAGTAAATGATACTTTTCTCAGAATTACCCTTGGTCTTGTGTTGATTTCTGGGAGCTATGATATTTTTAGGACCTTAATGTAGGGCCTTAGAAATTCAGCCAAATGGGAGCGTCCTCTGGTACTGGTCTTCCTTCATCTTACTTAAGGCAGAAAGAGGTATATTATTCAGCACTGACAAGTAGCTTCATTGATAGCTGAGGTTATGAATGTACGTCTTGCTAGGCTTGGAAGCATTTGAGGCACCAGCCTTTGTCCATCCATTAGAGGCCAGTTGCCCTTAGCCGATAAACTTGTGCTATTTTCTGTTGTTTGAGTAGTGTGGAAAATACAGTTTGTAAGACTGGATCTTTATATGCATATGTATGTGTGTATACACAAGTATATACACATTCAGATAGCCATAAATAATGTAGGTTTAAGAAGCTGTTATGTTTTTAGAAAACAGATGATAAAAATTTTAACTTTATAGTCTTTACATGGTTTGTCATGTAGAAATGTCAGATCGTAATTATATCAATAGAAAGCTTTTAGACTTTGGAATTGATCATACTTTTTTTATCCACAATAGTTTTACTTTTCTTAAGTTCTTATTTCTTTTTTATATCTAAATTTCTTTAATAATCCTTTAGTTTCATACATTTTGAATAATAAAGTTTTGGTTTTAATTTTTTTGTTTCAGTCAACATTTGTCATCTTCAATCAGAGGAAGTTTGAAATTGGACAATTATCTTTGCAAACTCATTCTGGAAAAAGTGCTACATACCTCACTGCTGAATGTCACTACGGTCACCTTTGAAGTACTCCCCTTGGGAAGCTATGCACCATTGCCAAACGCCTAGTCCACTTTTCAAAACAGTTTTGGAACTCTTTTTCTGGAATGGCTCTCAGAACTGTCATCATGCTCGAAAATCTGACAGTTAAGTTCATGAACTTGCCACCATGTGCTTATGTTGGTAGCAGTGTACAAACCTTACTAAATGACATTTCTGATGGCCATTCCAGAAAAGGAGTTCCAAGAGTTCCAAAATTGCTTTGAAGGGTGGACTAGGCTCTGGCATCAGTGCATAGCTTCCTAAGGGGAATACTTTGAAGGTGACCGTAGTAATATTCAGCAGTGAGGTATGTAGCACTTCTAGGATGGGTTTGCGAAATCAATTGTCCAACCTCATACGACCTGCATTTTTTTATTTCCAATAAAGTCACCTTTATTAATTTTTGTGCATTTCTTCAGCACCTGTTAAGTGTACCTGCATGGTAGAGCCATGTAAAAATGGAAGAATCAACAGTTTTATAAACATATATGTTACTTTATTTATCAGTGTTATAATGCATAGTTTCATAATACTGTTTTTATTTCTCTTTCTTAAATAGACTCTGGAACTTCTTTACAGAATTACTAATGCACAGAACATAACAATGATTGTCCAGAAAATGCTTGAATATTTACATCAGAGCAAAGAAGAGTATATTATTGTCAATTTGGTTGGCAAAATAGCTGAACTGGCTGAGAAATATCCTTTGTTTGGACCATGAGTCATAAAATACCTTTTGTTACACAGTGATTTTAAGATGATTAGTATAGACATGTTCACTGGCAAGTTGAATTCAAAGACCCAGCAATAACTTCCATTCCTGATATTTGAGCCTCTTGTCAAAAACAGGAATTTCTATATAGGTTTCTTAGAGGATAGCTATTTTCCCTGGTTCTTTACATAGAGTTGGTCAGTATTAGGGTAGGAAGATTCAAGAACCTCAGCTTGATTTCTTTCAATCCCTTTTTGCCTTTGACTTTACTTTCTACTCAGTTTCTTTTCTAAGTGAAAGTTCTTATTTTGGGGGTAGGGGAATCAATCAGTATGCTGAAATTTAACCTTTACACTCTTGTTTATGTTAGAAATTGTTACAATAAAATAGTCGGGAACTTCATTCACAGGTTACTTTTCTTCACATTTGTTTTTTAAAAGTCGGGAACTTTTACTGGTCACAAAGATATTCCATTCTTTTTAATATGTCTATTGTTAAAGCTAAGAAAGAATGAATGAATAATGTTAATCAATTATCTTGGAAATAGCTTAAGTCCTAGCCAGAGCTATAGCTCTGACCAGCAGAATGATAGAATTTTAGAAACGAAGAGGAGCAGATCAGAAAAAAGGTTAAACAACTCATTCACGTATAGACACATCGCAACATTTAGCTTCTCTGAAGTATCTGTCATTTTTCATTATTTGTCACATGCTGGAACATTTTTTTTCAGTTATTTCACATTTATTTATCGGACTGTTATGTGCAAGGCAGAGTGCTAGATAAAGCAATGTGAACATAATTGTACATAAAACTGGAGTGTGGAAGAGTTTATTGGCAGAGGTTAAAGACAAAAATGCCAAATTAGGATGGATTGGGGGTTATTTTTAAAAAGTTAATGCAGAAAGGATAATTTTAATAAATGACATTTGGAAGTGTACTTGTTCTTAACACTGTGACACATATGCTCCTGATAATGCATGGTTTATTCAGACAATGAATGCTGTGTTTTCAGTGGGAGGAGATGTAATGCATCCTGATATTCCCAATAACTTCCTGAGACTGCTAGCAGAAGGTTGGTAAACTGTTACATTCTGTAAAGTAAAGATTTTAAAATTAAATGTTTTTATTGCACAGTCCTAAGAGAATTTAGTGGAAATTAAAATGATATATCAATTTCTTTGTAGGTTTTGATGATGAAACAGAAGATCAGCAATTAAGACTTTATGCAGTTCAGTCTTATCTCACTTTGCTGGATGTGGAAAATGTCTTCTATCCACAGAGATTTCTTCAAGTTATGAGCTGGGTGAGCAAAGTACATTAAATCATAAATGTTTATAATATTTTTTATAAAATGGAATATTAATAATATATATCCTTCAGAAATCATTCAGTTCTACTGAATGATTAATTATCTCCTTCAGATGCCAGTTTTTTCCCCAGTGGCTACCTTCTATCACTTACCTGTTTACTTGTGTATTTTTTCTCCTGCTGTCTCACTTATCTAGTCTTTTAACTATGGCTTTTTGTTGAGATCTCTGTTGGTGTCTCCAATACATTTGTTGTGGTTTCTTATGTGAATTTATGTATCTGTGATATGTTATTTTCCTATTTCTGCACAAACTTAGTGCTTTAAACAACAAATTTATTATGTCACAATTTTTGTGGGTCAGGAATCTACGTATGGCTTAGCTCGATTCTCTGCTTAGGGTCTCGTAAGGTTGCAGTCAAGGTGTTGGCTAGGGCTGCTGTCTCATCTGAAGCCTGAGTGGTGAAGGATCCACTTCCAAGTTCAAAAATCAATTTCACTAACTGTAAAACTGAGGGTTTGAGGTTGAGACTGTCGAATATAGGCTACCTTTAGCTCCTAGAACAGCCCTTAGTTTTTGCCATGTGGGCCTCTCAGCATGGCTGCTTGTTTCATCAAAGCCAGCAAGGGATATCATTTCTTTGTAAGATGGTCATGTGGAATTTAATCATATGTAACCACATATATCCTGTCACCTGTTTGTATTTTTTCTTGTGCATATGGGTGAGTGTTTATGGGGGAGATTTTGCAGAAGTGCAACTGCTGGTTCATAGAATAGGTACATTTTAACATGTTCTAGTTTTGCCAAATATTAGCATGTTAACTTAAATGTTACCCAAACTTTTATTTTTATCTTCTCATCTACAGAAAAGTTGAAAGACTTTTATCCCTATACTTTTCATCTAGATTCTCAGTTAATATTTTTAACCACCTTTGCTTTACTGTATCGACATCTAAATCTAAGTCTGCCTATATACAGTTTGTTTTGCCGAGCCATTTAAAATTGAGTTGTAGACATCATGATACTTCCTCCAGAAAAGATTCAGCATGAGTCTTGTAAGAATGACATTGTTCTAGATAATGATAAAACCATTATTGCATCTAAGAAATGTAACATTAACTCATTAAGATCACCTGATACACAGTTCATATTCACATTTATCCATTTGTCCAAAAATCTCTCTTAAGGTTGCTTTTCTACTCCTCCCAATACCAGATCTAGTCAGCATTCACAAATTGCACTTAGTTGTATCTTTTTAGCCTATTTTTTATTTTGCAGTGACCCTCAGTTTCTTTTATTTTCATGACATTGATTTTTTTGGATGAATCCTATTGACTTGTAGAATATCCATTCTGAATTTTAGACTGATTATTTCTGGTTTAGCTAAACATTTCTGACAAGAATACTACATTGGCAATATTATGTACTTCCCACTGCGTCATATCTGATTATTTTTGGTTCAGCTAAACATTTTTAGCAAGAATACTGCATCAGTAATATTATGTACTTTCCACTGCATCATACCAGGATGTATATAATGTCATTTCCTCCAGTTATTGGTGATTGTAAGTTTCTTTGTTTGGTGAAGATAGTTACCTTCAGATCGCTCCATAGTAAAGGTTTCCTTTCTCCTTAATAATTTATAACTAATCTGTGAAGTGATTTTGTGAGGCTGTGTGGATACTTTTTCCTCAGCTCTCTTTCATCAGTGGTTTTAGCATTGATAATCCTTTTGCCTAAATTGGTTATTGTATTTGGTTGTCATTTGTCTTTTCCTTCCATGAAGGTGACATGTCACTCCATATATTTAGAGTGTTATTATTTCTTTCTATAGCATACAAATCCTGTACATGTTTTTTTGATGTATACTTAAATATTTCATTTTCTTTAGAGCAGTAGTAAATGTTATTTTTAATTTTGGTTTGTATGTCCATCTTTTATTAACCTACTCAAAAAATTATCATACTATTTAAAGATCGAACTTATTTAGTCCTATTTCTTTATCCTCGCCTTCTTGTTACTAGCTATAAATCTTCCCTTGACTGTCACCTCACCTCCCTCCTTTTTATCTTGCTAGTGCCAGAACTATGCCAAAGACATGAAAGTACGAGGGCTGTCCAGATAATACTGAACCATGTAATATGAAAAATAGAAGCATTTATGGCTGGATTTTTTTCTATACAACTCTTGTACTTCATAAATACCACTTAGGAAAGATCTCACACTCCATGAATTATCCATTTATTAATGATTCTTATACAAAAAGCATTACATGTCATCTGAATAAGTTAGATGTAAGGAAAAGGGTGTGTAACATAGATCAGTGTTCCTCATAGTTTAGTGGATCATCTCCATCAGATACAGCTGATGCTTATTCAAAATGTATATTGTAGATTATCATCACCACAGACATACTGAATCAGAATATATGGAGTTAAAGCCTGAAAATCTGTATTTTAATGAAACATTTAATGTGACTCTTATGCATACTGGCATGTGAGAACCACTTGTTTAATGCTCTTTGGAAAATAGTAACAGAATATGAACATGCTTGTAAAAACCAAGAACCAAACCTGGAAGTTCAGAAGAAAACTAACTTGTAAAGGTATCTATCTGCCTTATATATTGTTAATGATAAAGATGTGAAGAACCTTTTTGTATTGATTTCCAATTCATGGTATAATGTTGAACCTAAAATGTATTGTTGTATCTTTAATCATTTCTTCACCATGAGACTGTTGAATCTAGACTAAATTTTCTCTAGCAGTAGGCACTTGGTTTACATTTCTAAGTATAGTTTACTGTATAACTGATGTTTGTATATAAATATCTCTTTGTTTTACTTGTAGGTTTTAGGGGAGTATTCCTACCTCTTAGATGAGGAACCGCGAGAGGAAGTCATAACCAAGCTCTACAAGTTACTTATGAATGACTCCATTTCTTCAGAAACAAAAGCTTGGTTAATTGCTGCTGTGACTAAATTGACATCCCAAACACACTCTTCTAATATTGTTGAGAGATTAATCCAGGAATTTACCGTATCTTTGGATACTTGCATGAGACAGCATGCATTTGAATTAAAGCATTTGCATGAGAATGTGGAATTTATGAAGAGCTTGCTTCCAGTGAATAAGAGTTGTGAAGACATGGTGGTAAGACATCTGCATTCCAGCTTTTTAAAAATTGTATGTTCTTTAAACAGAATGATTCTTGAATTTGTGATTTATTTGGAGTATATCAAAGTACAGTTTCTGTAACACTTATTATGAAGTTTGGAGTTTTTCTCACATTTAGTATGAGAATTTGAGAGCTTTCATTCAGTAGTAATCCTAAATAGTCAGGAATAGAAGAGCTTCTCTCTTCTGGAGAATTGCAGTGAAGGGATTTATGTTCTTTGACAATCTTTTATATATAATAATTCAACAATTTTTACATTTATCTTTTTTGAAGTTCTTTAATATTTCATTTTATTATTACTTACTCTCTTTTCTTTGAGAATGTAAAAAAATAGTTTACCATTTTAATTTGTCTGTCTACCCTCTAAATTCTTTACCACTTTAGAACCTGACCGCTCACCTTTCTTTTTCCCATCTACTTTCACCTGTCACCCTTTTTAACCCAAAACACTCAGTTACTACTCACCCTCTGAATTTGTACCAGTCTCTCCCTCAGATTGGTGTAAATCAGACAACTTCCAAAAGGAAATCAGATTTATTCAAATTTTTATGTGTTCGATGTCATGTAGTTGAAAAAGGGGAGAGTGGGCAGTAGTCCCAATAATTCTGAATTAGATTTTCATGGCTTTTACTTATTTTGAAACTTTATTCATTCATTCTTTCAGTAGCTCCTTAAAGGCAGAGGACTTGCTTTAACATTTGGTAGGCATTCCAGAGACATTCATTGGAATGATGAATAAATATGCTATACACAGTATTAAACTCAGAAGTAATCACACTCTTTTTCCTTCTGTAAAAGATAAGATGATGCCATAGCTTCATCTCTTTAAGAATCTTACTGAAACTAAACCTTTCCAACTTCAGAGGATATGCAGTGATGACCTCAGAAACCACAGATTTGCTTCTCCTGATTTAGCTAAGTGTATGAAAACAGCGCAGATATTTTAGAACAGTAGGTAATTCTCAAACATTTAAGTGGCATGTCACACTCTGAATTTGGAAGCTGGAAGTGACAAGAAAAAAACTGGAGCTTCCAGAGGGAACTACTAGCCTTGTCAGCATCTTGTTTTTAGCCCTGAGCAGCAGGAAACTAATATCCATTATAGCTCATAGTGCATGTAGCTTCTTCTAGTAGGTTACAAGTCTCATGAGGGCAGGAACGGTCTTCCTTTGTTTCAATCATGATGCCTAACATGATGCCTTAATATAATTGGATGTTCAAAAGTGTGTTCTGCAATGCAGTGAAATTAAAAATAACTGCAAATGAGTTAACATTGTTAGATTATTAGCTGAGTGATTTGATTATAGATATTTCAGAAAGCTAGATGGTTAGATAGTACTTTTGGAACTTCAGTTCTGTTTTTCATCTAAAAATTTTTTTAGGATGTATGGACTGAAAATACTTAAGTGAATGTACAGTCTACTGTTTAGGGTAAAATTTTTTAATTCCTAATTGTGGCTTCATTTTAACACAGGTAGATGCTTCCTTATCTTTTCTGGATGGTTTTGTGGCTGAAGAACTCAGTCAAGGGGCAGCCCCTTATAAACCTCACCACCAACGGCAGCAGGAAAAGCTTTCTCAGGAAAAAGGTAATTTTCATGAGTTTATAAGCCAGATTGTAAGGACATCATTTTTTAATGCATTTAAGTAAATAACAGGATATTTACTTTTATTCCCCCTCTTTAAATTTACTTGTTACTTATTTACCCTGCCTGGGTCTTTGGAAATCCAGAAATAAAAAGTTAGCCTTGCAGTATTCCCAAAGTCATAGGCTTTATATACATATGAGGTACCTAAGATATGACAGCCATCCTGTAACTTTGAAACACCTTGAAAGTGTAATTCTCGTGTTGGTCACGGTGCTAGAGGAATGACAGATATAAGTATAAGCATTATCTGCAAATAAGCTTCAGAAAAAAACTCTTGTTACTGTGGACTAGTGAGTTTCATTTTCATTCTCAGCAGTTTTGTATATCTTAAGTGTGTTAGAATGCTTCCTCTAACAAAATATCTGATCACTGAAGTTAGGAACAGCTAAAAAGGAAAGAATAACCTTACATTAAAGAAATGTATTCTGTCAGGAAAAGACTTCTGTCATGATTTTGGTAAAGAGGAACTCTTTGAGATATTTGGATGGTGTATGGGAAGTATGTATATGAATAAAAGGAGACCACTGAGTATTGAATATTGAAAAGTTCAATGATGAAGGTCTCTTTTCTATTCATCATTTAATGATTTTGTTGAGTACTTACTATTTTCTAGGCTCTGTGCTAGGTACAGCTGAAATGGTTGATTCTAAAATGGGACCAAAGGATGTAAACACTAATAATAGTCTTGATGTTATCTTTTAGCAGAAGTATTTCCTCTTTTAAGGATTTTGACATACTGTTTAGCATAGTGATACCTGATGGCCTAGAAAATACAATTTCATTTCAGAGGGTAATCAGTTTCCTTCCTATGAATTCCTCATATTTGGATAGACTATGAACAGGAAAAAAAAGTTTTGAGTTACATTTGCCCAGCCTGGCCTAATAGTGCCTACAGAGGCCTTCTGACATCCAGAGCGTGGAATGAAAATCTGGAGTTCCAGAGTGGGAGACGTGGTCCAATTGTGGTATTTTCTTATTTTAAAATGTCTAGGGGCTATCAGTTGTTGTTATGTCAGTTTAGGGGTGGTATAGGAAAGGGAAGATAGGATGAGGAGTCTGATTCCTGGCACTGCCTGTCTTTGTTCTTAAAATAAGTTAAGAGGCTGATGCAAATAAAATAGATAGCTCTGGAATTCCCCAAGCTAATGCATTCCTGTGCCAAGTACATTTTTTTTTTCCATAGAATCATCATTATAAATGGGGTTAAGCTCTCAAATTAGGCTCTTCCTTTCTCCTCCTAAATCTATTTTTCAGAAGTTCTCTAAAGTAAAATTAAAATTTTATGAGCTTAGATTGTCTGTTATATCATGGAAAAAGAAATCAGTTAAGAGACAGGATATAGCAAGTGCTTAATAAATACTTGAGGAATAAGTTATAAAATTATCTTAAAATTGGATGGGCTCTAAGTCAGAAAATAAAGAGAATGGGGAAAATAGGTATTTTTGGACTAAAAAGTTGTTAATTCTGGAATCTTTCATGTATCAGTTCTGATATTGATCTTATTTGAGATACATATATGTATTTATTTATATACACATCATTTGCAGAGATTACTAGTTAAATGTCACTTTTATGAATAGTACTTAGCCCTTTGGGTAGAAAAATGCCAAGTTTATAAGAAACCAAGCTTATAATAAACTTTATGAAAATATTATAAGATAGCAAGAATTATAAAAAATATATGAGATTAGGGGGAACAAACTTTAATTACCAGTGTTTACCCAGGAAAAAAGCATTTAGGAATCGGTATGGATTATTCTATTTAAACATTATTGGAATATGTTGTAGTCCCAATGTTAGATAAAACAAAAAATTTTAAAGGCACATAGCAATATAATATCCTGTCTAAAAACTTGGGATGGTTAGAGAAGTAGAGCCAAATGATCAAGGTATAAAGAAACTGTAGTCTAAGGTTATGCTAAAGAAGTAGTGTGTAGATAGTAACTAGATGTTTGGGGTTAATCACTTTGTAATGTATATAGATGTCAAATTATAATGTACACATGAAACTTATGTTGTAAAAAATAAAAGGGAGTGTGCATATAATGGAGGCCTCTAAAATCATGAAGCATACACAATCAGGTTAAATACTGAATTTCTCGTTTATACCCAGAATAGTTTATATTTTCTCTCTCACCTTGATTACTTTCAATAACTTGCAACTCCCAAGGACTCTCTCTGCCTTCAGCTCATGCTTTCCCTTCTGCATGAATTGCCCTTTGCCCTCATTCTTTGTGTGATTGACAACTTATACATATTCATTAAGTTGCACTTCAGCCATCTTCTTCCTTCCCCTGACTCTCTGCATACTATTATTCTCCTGCTCCTAACATACACATGAGTTCTTGTACATCTAGTTAGCTCCTAAAACTCTTTGACCCTTCTAGTCATTCACTTCTGTAGGGATAATGGGAAATTTTCACTGAAGAATGAAATACTGTGGTTTGAACTTCATTCTCAACCTCAAGCCTTTCTAGGCTTTCCTTAGATGACAGTTGTTTTGTCTCAGGATCAGAATTTTATGTGACTATTCTCTTGATGCTGTCCCCTTCCACGTCTAGTCTTCTGTCTACTTTCAAACTCTCACCTCTAATTTTGAATTGTTTCTGTTTTTTGTTTAAACTCTTTATGTTTACTTATTCTTTGGCATAAACTCTTTGTCTTCTGCATAGGAAGCATTTCTTGAGCTATTCACTATTACTGGAAGTGTTAATGAAGATACTGGATGACTGATTGTCACAGATGCTGTTATAATAAAAAGAGGCCAATTTGGGATAGAAGGTTAAACTAGATTATTGAAAAGCTTAAAAGGAAAGGATATTCTAGCTGAAAAGGACCTTAGAAAGATTTAAACAAGTCGTTTCCAAACATAATTGTGAATCAGAATCACAAAGAGAGATGTTTAAAATGATACAGATTTTTGAGCTCTATTCATGTACCTTCTGTATCTAAATCTCTTAAAGCTAGGCTATATATGTGTAAAAAGGTCCATGAGTGATTCTGTGAAGTCAGCTTGATTCTGGTTATCAAATCAGCATTTGGAAACTGCTGGTCTAGTCCGAACCCTTCACTTTACAAAGAAATTAAGGTCTAGTTCCTATACCTGGTTAAGACCCAACCTACATCAAGGATTCTGTTCTTTTGATTACTGATTAGCCCATTATTTTTTCTATTGCACATTGATTTCTCTCTTTTTTTTTTGCGGGAGTGGTAGTTCCCTGGCTGGTAATTGAACTCAGGCTGTGGTGTTGAGAGCACTGAAGCCACTACTCCACCAGGGAACCCCCTGACTTCTCTTGTATATTATTCATTTAGCTAACAAACAAGTATTTATTTAGTACTTTTGGATTAGGTGCTGTTTCCTCTGGAGGAGGCAGAATATAATAGTTGAGAGTACAATTCTGGAATCAGAGTATCTGATTTCTTATCTGGCTCTATCATTACTTATCTTAGTAATTTTGAGTAAACTCATGGCAGACTCTTTGTCACAGTTTCTTCATTTGTAAGATGGAGATTAAGTAATTACAGAAGTTCATATTTATTTATTTATTTTCTAAGATACTTTTTATGATTTAATTAGGTTCTTTATATTATTAGCCAGCCAGTCCAAGAAGATAAGTGTGCCAGTTTAGGATTAGGTTTGGCTAATAGCATATTAGAAAACAAATAAAGTGGGGCCTTATGCAAGGCAGAGGTTATTTGCTTTTTCCTATTAAAGAAATTTATAAGTAGGCAACCTTGAATCGATGATGGCTTCATGACTATAAAAAAGGAAGGGAGAGAAAAAGGATGGTTTTTCTTCCAGGAGGATTTCTCCCAGAAGTTGCACACAAAATATGTGCATAATTTTATTGGCCAGAACTCAGTCAAATGGTAAAGGAGTCTGGAAATGGCATCTCCTTTCTGGGTGGCTATGTACCTAGCTAGCTAAGAATTGAGTGTTCTTTCACTTAGAAAGAAGAGAATAGATATTGGCATCTGCTCTAGCACAATCACAGTATGAATTCTCACGGCTCTGATTAAATTTATTTGGATTTACACACTCAGAGGAACCTGAACCTGAGTAAACCTTGTTCTTTGTCAGCAAGGGAGATTTCACATTGAGGGCTTTGTCAGGTCATTTGGTGCAGGAATATGCCTAAGATCATTTTGTTAGGCTAAAACATGGTCACTTCTTCATTCATAGCTTCTTAAATATTTTGGCATGAGGGCAGCAACTATTCAGTAGATGTACTTTTATCAGTTGTCTTTACTAATTGAATTCTTTTTTAGCTTCTAATAAATCATAGCTGCTTTATTATTATTACTATAACTATAGTTTAAAAAAACTGGATTATACTCTTCAATTATTTCATTTCAGTAGTAAATGATAACTTTGATAATTTTTCCTTTTTAACATAATTTATGCTTAGTTTTAAGTATGAACCTCTTGTTATTGTTTTAAAATTCTAGTTCTCAATTTTGAACCATATGGACTCTCCTTTTCTTCATCTGGCTTCACTGGACGACAGTCTCCAGCTGGTATTTCTCTTGGGTCAGATATATCTGGGAATAGTGCAGAGACAGGGCTGAAAGAGTAAGTTCCTTTCTTATTAAAATTGAAAGTGTGGGATTATTTAAATGTCTTAAATTTAGAAGGGTTACTGAAAGCTAAATTTTGAATGGGCTGTTCTTTCAGTTGTTTCTATTTATTGCTCTCAAAGTGTTGATACTGTACAGTATGTTTTTATATGTTGAAAGAGCTTGCTTACTTCCAAGCCAGCATAGGATGTATGCAAGCTTTACACACAGTAATGATGTGTGTGTTATTACTATATATATATTGTGTGTATACATGTATTTTTAAGTACATCAGAACTTACATACTTGGGTGAGTATTCAGCATACTCTACATTTCTTATAACCATCTCATTGGCACATTGACAGATAACAGAGATAAACATGAAATAAGGTGATTGACTTCACTTGAGGAAATTGAATACTTTGCTCACAATACTTTCAGAGCTTTTTTCCAGCCACCTTGAAAATTGGTGATAGCATATGTCTAAATTTCTTACGTGGAACCAAATCTTCATTCTTTTAAAGTAGATTTTTTTTGTTTGTTGGTTTCGTTTTTTTTGTTTTTTGTTTTTTTATTTGCTTTTTGGTATGTGGGTAGCTCCCTGACTGGGAATGGAATCCAGGCCGCAGCGCTGACAGCGCCAACGCCGAAGCCTTAAGCCACTACACCATCAGGGAACTCCCTAAAGTAGATTTTGATTTTGGAAGTATAAATAAATTGCTTTTAGAAATATTATTTAAGTTAATGAAATGAGAAAATGTAAAGTGTCTCACAACCCAGTACATAGTAAGTGATTGATAAATGGTAGCTGCTTTTATTAATAATAATTGTCATTGCCATCACTGTCATTATCCAAAGCTGAGTTTACAAAATAAAATTTGTAATCAATCTGGATGACTTTCATCAATACTCTTTTGTGACATAAAGTAATGAAAACGGCCTTCTTGTTTATGTAGGAACTTCTGAAAGAGTTCAAGTGTTTTGAATAATGGCAGTATTGTTGGAATAAATGTAATAGAATCTTGAATGTGACAACTTTGAAAGATGACATTTGAATTTTGAGTTCTCGTGTTCATTAAGGAGTTCGTCACCTTATTTTATGTTGATCTTTGCATTTATCATTCTTTCAGGGAGGTGGCCATAAGTATTTGTCAGAAGAATGACACGTAGATTATGAAGAACGTAGAATGATATGCTCAGTGAAATGGCATTAGTTCAGATGCTCTTAGCCTTTTTTCCTTCTCTTTTGACACCCGTTTCTTTCTCAGATGTAAAATTTTTGTATTCCAAGTACAGGGAGCAAATTACGGTTTGTGGGCATGTGATGGTGGAGGTGATAGCAATTAATAAGTCCCTCAAATGGGAAACAGGTGCCAGGGAACGGGAGACAGGTACTCTCCACACCTAGGGAAGAAGCTTACTGTATTTCACCATGTGTAGTGCGCACTGTCTTGCCCAAATTTGTGAAGGAAAAATAAGGATGTACATTATACATGGGTAGTACTAATCTGTATCTATATAAATGTTCTTAATTCTTTTATTCATGCTTACAAGTTAAAAGTGTTACATAAATTTTCTTGTACCATAATATGTTAAAAAATCAATGCTAAAATTTCTTTATAATACAAAAAACAAGTACCTAAATATAAACAAATAAAAATATGAATTAAAAAATTAAAATGAAAATTTTTTCCCCTGAAAGTCTGGGCCAAAAATGTGCACATTATCCACAGGAACACATTGTACTTGACAAAATAATGGTAGTCCCTTTTACCTGCACAGCTGTTGACAGCATCTGCTTTTTAAGTATTGGACTGTGATCTGGGGGACTTGATAGGGCCTTGTAAATTCTGTACGTATGCATGTACTACCCTTAGAGAAATGACATTTGATAAAGCTGCTAAGGAATTAGACACATGCTGTATTATTGTAAAATGGAACATGAGGGATGAATTTAAATTTCTTTCCAAAGAGGACCAAGACATAGGGACCTGTATGGTAATTGACAAGGTGCATCTGCTTTAGAGAGGAGATAGTCACTCTTCTGTAGTCTCTGGCAAGCTGAGAATAAAGTCGTGGCCAGTCCAATTTAGAGTTTCTTACCATAAGCCTTATCTCAGGCAGCACCCTACCTCAGATGGCAACTCCTAGAGCTGTTAAAATGCATCCCTGATCTTTTGAAGCTTGCTTGGCCAAAATTTTTATTTGTGCTTGAGTGGCCTGATTAAAAAGTAACACAAAGCTATACCACCATATAAAACCACAAATTATATTTTTATTGTTCTCAAAATCCAGATGAAGATGACTCATGCTTAAAAAATTCTTTAGCAATATGTTTAATATCATAGCTTGTGTATAAAATGGCCTTATGCTGCTCTTACTTTCTTGCTCTTTAGACTGTTTATATGTAATGCATGACAGAAAATTTATGTTGGTGATAGGCACATGTGCAGATGAAATGAGTGGAAAAAAAATCTTTAAAATAGTTCAAGGCTCATTTTAAGCTTATTTTCCCCCCCTTTCCCATTTTGCCTCTTGTGGGTTGGGTTCACAGTGTGATGGAATTTGGCATGCAGAATATTAGGGAGTGCTCTTGGGATCAACACCTATGGAAGGAAGGGGAAAGAGGCAGGTTTGGGCAGAGGTAAGAAGTTAAGATGCCATGCAGTGTCAGTGACAGCCTCTGCTGACCCCTCAGGGCACTCGGGAGCTAGAATGGCCCTTCAGAATTGTCCTGAGTTGAGCCAAAATGAGTGATCAGGGCTCTGTATTTCTGTTCATCAGTCACTGGATATGGGATGCCCCAGGAATGGGCGTGATCTCTGATGAGGTGGCCCTCAGCAGCTAAAGAGGCTGCATTGCCAACAGTGGGGTAACAAGTCTTTCATTGGAAGGGGACCTGGATGGAGCATCCCAGTGTCTACCATACCTGCCTTTTTTTGTTAAACTAATATTTGAATCATTTATTAGTAAAACTTAGGGAGTTAATATTTTGTTTTGCTTTGTTTTTTAATAATTAAAGGTTATATCTTGGTAAACAGCATTATAGAAACACTGTAATCCTGCTATGTGTTGTGGTCTCTAGGAGGTTGGGAAAGAAGTCATGAGGCACCAAAGAATAGATATTAGAAAGTTTTATTCAGAGAGAAGTATAGGCAGAGAAATGGCCTGTGGCAGAGTCTAAAGTAGCCAGCTGCCCTGAACTTTGGGTTATTCTTGTATAGGAAAGGTACAGACTCCTATAATATCAGGGTGTGACAGTTACCTGTTAACAAATTGCAGATGGGGTAGGGGCAGCAGTAGACCTGTAAGCCATTTGATTTTGCAGCTGGCCATGTTAAGCCTTGTTCCTGTTAGTCCCCTGCGGTTCGTTTTTGTTAACTCTTTCTCTGCCTCATCACTGCAGACATTCATGAATCCTTTTGAATTGCTGCTGTGGAGTATCCTAGAGATGTTGGAGGTCACTTTAGGGCTCCCAGGACCACTTTTGCACCTGCTCATGCAAGGACAACCAGTTTTCTTCTAAGAGGTTGAAAGATCATTAACAGTTTTTATTTTTTAAGAAACTTTTTAGAAAACACTCTTGGTAACTGAAAGAAAGGGAGAAATGAAGATATTTGTAAAGGAACATTCAAAGGAGCAGCAAACTTCATTGAGGAAGAATAGACTAATTACCTGTAGCTCATTCTTCATTAACATTCAGATTTTCTTTCAGGCAGTTAGTACTTAATAGCATTAGTTCTTCACACAGTATGAAGTATGACTACCTATTTTTGTTTTTGGCATAGTACAGAAAATCAAATTGATCATGATTCCAACAAATTAGAAGGGAATAGTAATCAGTACTGATATTTCTGAGTCTTTTTTTTAGATTCATTTCATGATATGCTTATTTTGTAGTACACATTTTTATTTTTTTATTTTTATTATTATTATTTTTTATGTGGGTAGTTCCCTGGCTGGGAAACGAATGTAGTACACATTTTTAAAATGCAGTTTTGGACCATGTTAAATGAGCCAAGTGCCAAGGACACATAGTTCTTATATGAAAACAATAGATAGAGGTAATCTTTGGCTGTTTCAGTCTGTACTTATTACATGAAGATTAGTTACTCCAGATTCATAGCTGTAACTACTGGGACAATAGTAGGTGAGTCCAAATTCCAACCACTACTTTAATTCTTCTTCAATTTAGGTATAAAAAACTAACCTTCATGCCTTTTCCAGAAATCTTACTTTTTCTTTTTTTAGGTCAAACCTCATTTCATTTTTATAAAAACATATTATAATAGTTGAAAATGTAGCTAGTGTTCATATTAAGAAAACCTTTTAGATTAAAAGTAAGTTTATATATAGGAGTGAATTTGATATATAGTTTTTTTTTTTTTTTTTTTGCTTTCAACAGGATTTTATTTAATGAATTTATGTAGGGTTAAGTCTTTCATTGAATGATTATAGCTAAGAAACTTACAAATCATTTTTCATCTTTAACTCATCAGAATTAAAGATATTTTTGAAAAGTCAATGTGGGAAAGGAACTGATTTACAGTAGTTCTGTTTTTGGACAACTTATTTAAGCAATTAAATGAAAATTAAATTATCTGATTTTTTAAGTAAGTCTAGAGTTCTGTTGCCTTAAATCCTTTGGCCGAAGGGTTGGGGGAAGATGGATATAATTAAAATAAAATCTAGAGATCTACGTTTTACTTCTGGCATATAGAATATAATATGAAAGCTGTTTCTAAAAGGTCATGGCAATGATATGCTTTTTAAAAAATGCATTAAGAAGTAACTATTTAATAGTTTAATGTTTATTTGGGGATGTGTGGGTTAGGGAGGGGAGAAAGGGGAGGGGGTGGGAGAGGAGGGGGGGAAGCTAAATATAAGGTGATGGAAAGAGAAGTCACATTAGGTGGTGAACTTATTATACATCAAGTTGACAATACACTGTAGAATTGTATGCCTGAAACCTATGTAATCCTTACTAACAGATGTCACCCCAATAAGTCTAACAATAAAAATGAATTAAAAAAAAAAAGAAGTAACTATTTAGTAATTACTTAAATTGACTTGATTTCCTTATCAATCTCCATAGGACAAATAGCTTGAAGCTGGAAGGTGTAAAGAAATTGTGGGGAAAAGAAGGCTATCTTCCCAAGAAGGAAAGCAAAACTGGTGATGACACTGATGCTCTGCCTGTTCCTCAAGAGAGTATAATCATGGAGACTGTAGATCAAACTATAACAAAAAAGGATCAATCACAAGTCCTTACCCAGTCTAAAGAGGAGAAAGAGAAGCAGCTGCTGGCATCGTCATTATTTGTTGGGCTAGGATCAGAGAGTACAATCAGTTTGGTAAGTAATCAGCTATAGTACTCTGAGAATCTGTGTCCCCTGTCTCATACAGAAAACTGCATCTGTAAAAGTTTTTGGCTTTCATCTCTACACATGGTGGGAAATGGCTTCCCCAGCTCCAAAGCCACCAATGGCACACCTTCTGTATTTCTGAAAGAGAAAATATAGCTCAGCTTGAGTCCCTACACAGATCAAGGCTATATTGGTATATTTTACTTTAACTAGTTTTATTTTTAGGTCTGTGATACAGTTTTAGTTATTATTATTATTTTTTTTTTTTTACATAGTTCACAGTGTCAAGGATCAAGGTGTTTCTTTTTTTCTTTTTTTCCCCTTCAGTCTTTTTATTTCACCTCCGTTTTTTAAAAGACATTTTCTCTAGGTATTGAATTCTAAGTTGACTGTTTCTCTAATTTAAGTATTTTAACAAAGATGTCACTCCACTGTCTTCTGGCTTATTTAGCTCCTGATTAACAGTGGATTAGGACAGAAGAAAAGATCATTAAACTTGAAGACAAAGTATGAATGTGGACTGATAAATTTTGCCTCCACTATAATATTTTCTGTTAAATGTAGATATAACCCATTCTGTGTAGTCACATGGTATCTCCCCTCCATCATTCTTGACCTTGCACACACAGATGTTTACATTTTTCACCCAATGCACATCGAAGTGGAAGGGTGTTCAGAGGTTCGGTTCAAACAGCGTGCTGTTACTAGAGTTCTTAACAGCAGAAAAAGTTCCTCTAATTGAAATTCACAGATGAATGCAACTCATTTATGGTCATCAGTGTGTTGATGTGAGTATAGTAAGACGCCTGGGTCAGAGGATTCAAAGATGGAGAAGTAGGGCAAGCAGATTTGAGTGACAAACCACAAAGTGGAAGGCTTGTGACTGCAAGTGATCAGCTTCATCAAGACCATGTTGAAGAACTGATGCACAGAAATTGTCACATCAAAAACAAACAAACAAACAAAAATATTGCAGGTAAATTAGGATTTCTAAGGAGAGAGGGATACATTATTGTTTTTCAATTCTGTAAAGTTTGTGCCAGGTGGATACTGCACATGCTGTCTGATGCAATGAAAGTTGAAAGAGTTCACATTTCTTGGGAATTCCTGTAACATTTTGAAAAGCAGATGAGGACTTCTTAAAGAAGATCATTACAGGTGATGAAATTTGGATCCATCATTAGGACCCCGAGAACAAAAGGCAGTCCATAGAATACTGCCATAAGGGATCACCTCCGCTGAAAAAAATTCAGAACTCAGGCCTTGGCTGGGAAGGTCATGTTGACTGTTTTTTGGTCTGAACACTCTACCACTTTGATGTGCACTGGGTGAAAAATGTGAGCATCTGTGTGTGCAAGGTCAAGAATGATGGAGGGGAGATAGCATGTGACTACACAGAACTGGTTAAATCCAGGTATGTCTAATCTAACAAAAAAAATTACAGTGGAGACAAAATTTATCCTACTCTTGTAACAGAAAATATTAGGGAGGGGAGAAAGGGGAGGGGGTGGGAGAGGAGGAGGGGAAGCTAAATATAAGGTGATAGAAAGAGAAGTCACATTAGGTGGTGAACTTATTATACATCAAGTTGACAATGCACTGTAGAATTGTATGCCTGAAACCTATGTAATCCTTGCTAACAGATGTCACCCCAATAAGTCTAACAATAAAAATGAATTAAAAAAAGAAAGAAAGAAAGAAAGAAAATATTCAAAATGAAATACAGAGAGAAAGAAAAGGCAAAGCAGATAAATGAAAAAACTGATAGCATTGGTGATCTGAGGAAGAACATTAAGCAGTCTAATATACAGTAGTTTTCTCTTATCCTCAGGGGATATGTTCTAAGACCCCCCAGCCCCTGAAACTGCAGTTAGTACTGAACCCTGTATATACTGTTTTTTCCCATACGTACATATCTATAATAAATTTTGATAGTAGGCAGAATAAGGGATTATCAACAATACTGATATAGAACAGTTAGAACAATATACTATAATAAAAGTTATGTGAATGTGGTCTCTTGGAAAATATCTTACTGTACTTTATTCATCCTTCTTGTGCTGATGTGAAATGAAAAAATGCCAGACCTGTCCCTGAATGTGTGAAGGCATCCCTTACTGGGCAATTATTAGGTAAAATAAGGGTTACTTGAATACAAGCACTGTGATACCATGACAGTTGATCTGATAAGCCAGATAGCTACTAATTGATTAATGGGCAGGTCTTGTATATGGCATGGATATGCTGGACAAAGAGATGATTCATGTCCTGGGATGGACAGAGTGAAACAGTGAGAGATTTCATCACCCTACTCAGAATGACATGTAATTTAAAATTTATGAATTGTTTATTTGTGGAATTTTCCATTTAATATGTTTGGGCTACAGTTGACTGCGGGTAACTGAAACTGCGGGTAACTGAAACCATGGAAAGCAAAATCACAGATAAGGGGGGCTACTGTATGTCTAATTCAAGTCCCTTGGCTCCTGGAATGGAAGTGCTTCACCCACTTCCTCCCTATGATTTTGTGTTAATACAATATTAGTTCTTGTTGTGATGACTTCTGAATTGAAAGGTAGGAGACAAACTCATATGCTGAGAATTGGAAGAGATGTTGGGACTTTGAGGAAATGAGAGGGTATGAAAAGGGAACCAGAATTCTGGCAAACTAGAATCATGTGAAGGGTGACCACATAGTGTTACAGCCCCAGGAGAATGGAGGCATGGACTTGGCCTTAAGAGTAGTGCCAAGCTGCTGCACTGATTCTAGATAGAATTTTGTGAGGCCAGGGGACACTTGAGCCATCTGTTCTTACATAGATTTGCAAACCAGACCGTTCCTCAGGAGTGTTAGCTCAAGGATGGCTAATTTGCTGTTTCCATCTTAAGTTTGTAGCAAACATCATTGGATAGAATTCTTTCTTGCTGTGTGCTCTAGTCAGCCACTGCCAGTTGATTTTTGAGGTAAAATCAGTTTTTCTTCCCTGTTTATTGACTCTCAGGTCATGAAATCATGATTATTATAGATTAGTGAATCACAGTTGAGCCATTCCTATATTGGAGGGTATCTTAGCTTCGTAGGACAACTCTAGAAACTTGAAAGTTGAGTAGGTTTCTCGTTTTTAATATGTACAATTCTGTACTCTAGTATTCTGAAACCTACCAAGTTTTTAGAATTGTTCACAATTGACTTTTTAACCTTATTTCTTTTTCTGATTTTTATGTTTTTTAAATGAGAAATAAGATTTAGCTAATAGTTCAAAGTTATATAGCTGTCAGAATTTCAGGGCTTAACATTTTATTCATCATTGATTCTTTTTTAGTCTATGCTTTATAGATAGAACTTTAGCAAGTTAGTAAATTGCTCATCTGAAATTATAGAAAAATGTTTGAAACTCATGACTAGAAGAATGGTTTCTTTTGATATTATTATGATGTTTCATTTTCACAGCTAGGAAAAGCAGATCCTGTCTCTCACAAGTTTAAGAGGAAATCAAAAGTTAAAGAAACCAAAAGTGGAGAAGCAACCTGTGCCCATACTACGACCTCTCCTTCCTTTAGTTCTTCATCAAATGTGACTTATGAAGATTACTTGGATAATTTGCAGGATAGAGAAGACAAAGAATTAAAGAAATGCACTCTCAGTTCAGAACTTTTGGATTCTGAGTCACTCACAGAACTTCCCTTGCTTGAGAAACTCTCAAATTGCAAGCTGTCTACACCTTCATTGTTTGCTGATAGCAACATGGAAGTTTTTCACCCTCCTCAATCCACTGCAGCCTCAGTTGCCAATGACGTCTCTTTAGCTTCTTCTTTGTTGGAAGAAACTACTGAATGCATGTATTCAGATCCTATGGAGGTCTGTAATAATGAAACCATATCAGTGTCTTCTTACAAAATCTGGAAAGATGATTGTTTATTGATGATCTGGTCAGTTTCTAGTAAGAGTGGTTCAGAATTGAAAAGTGCTAACTTAGAAATTGCTCCTGCAGAAAATTTCAAGGTAAGATAATTAATGGTTCATTATTTCTGCCTTAAATAGACAATGCTTACTTAGTGTTCCTGCTGTTGGCTTTTGATAGTTTATACATTATTTCCACATTCGTCCTTCCTCTTTAGCAAAATCAGTAAAAGATGTGGCAGATTATTTATTATTTTGAGTGGGAGAGAATTATTTAAAAGAGACAAGGAAACATAATAAATAATGTATTGGGGAAGGCCATAGACACAAAGTGAGTTTCAATAGAGCATAGTAGTTAAGAATGTAGGCCTTAAATCTTGCTTCTACTGCTATTAGCTGTGTTACATGGTCAGGTTATATAACTGCTGTGTGTCTCAGTTTCCTCACATTCAAAGTGAATTTATTAATAGTGTGTGCCTTTGTATTATACTGAGTGCTCAGGCATCAATTCTGTTTCTTCCCTAACTTTAAGAAGCTACCATGGTGATTTCTGGAAGTATGCTAATTACATTGTTGCATGGATGTCCTTAGTGAAATTATAATGAGATTTGATCAGTAGATCAGTATTCCATAAACTGATCTAGAATGTTTCAAATGGAATATTATCTGGGCCCAACCAGGCAGAAGTTCCCTACTCTAGATGTGCATTAGAATTACCTGTGGAACTTAAAAAACAAAAATAACAAAACCTTACCCAGTTTTACTGAGCTTTACCACCAGAGCTCAAGTAAGATGGAGAATGAGATAGGAAGACACACACACACACACACATACACACACACACACGGTTGTCTTGAAAAAATCCAGTCATAAATGCCTCTATTTATTTTTATTACACAGCTGGATACTTTCTGGATAGCCCTTGTTTATTTATGTGTGTGTGTGTGTGTGTATAAATAAATAAAAATAAATAAAATTTTTAAATTCTCCTTGCTTTAAAAATCTGGTTCTAGCCAGCATTAAGAGCCATGAGACTAGAGTTTACCAGTATTGTTTTGGTTCTTAAATTATACAGAGGTTTTCATTGTAATGCCATTTGTTACATAATTTTGATCTGTGTACTATTAATTCCTAATTGTGTGTGCTAGTGAATTTTTCTCAAGTTCTCAGCCATCTTCATAATGTGTTATTATGTGGTGTGTTATTAACATCTCACAATAGTTTTCTTTTATGCCACTTAAATTAAATAGAAAATTGGTATTTATATGACAGTCTGTGTCAATACCTTTGTCAATACTGTCATCCTTTATTTACAGATCACGGAGCAACCTGGATGCTGCATGCCTACAATAGAAGCAGAGAGTACCCAAAATTTTCAGTATAATGTGCAGATGGAAAAACCTTTTACAGAGGGGAATCTTTCTGGTTTTATAAATTATCAAATGATGGACACTCATGCCTTTCAGCTTGAATTTTCAATGAACTTATCACTATTAGATTTCATTAGGTAAATATTTTCTGGACTGTCAATTCAGATTAATTCATTCAGCCAATATATTTTAGGCCTCTTTTCTAGATATAAGCACAATGCTAAGAGCTAAGGAATATAGCAGTTCAAAACTAGACACAGTCCCTGCCTTTAGGGAATGTCTAGTCAGGGAGGAGACCTTGAACAATCATATAAATGCATGGCTGTGAATTGTGCTATGAAAAAATAAGTGGTACAATGACTGATTTTAGTATGGAATCTGATTTAGGTTGTGATTGGTTAGTGCTCTTGGAAAACTTCTGAGATAAAGTAATATTAATGTTTAAACTGAAATAACTTTAAGGCTTCTGTGTATCTCTTTGTAAGCTTTTAAAGTTTCTCTTATTTGTATTTTATTTGATTAATTCTTTCATAAAATCTGTTCATTAAGCTTTAAAAATTTGCAAAAGAATTACTCAACAAAGTTATTAAACTTTTATTAGACATGCAGTAAATATTTAGCATTATACTAGACACTGCAGTGTTACCAAAATAACTGAAAATGACCTCATAACTCTTCTGCTCTCATTTAGTGTTATGAATATGTTGTACTGTATTCTGACATTTTAAAAAATGAAAGCTGCTTGAACCAATAATGCAGAATACCACTGATATCTGTAAAATTGTTTTAATCTCTACACATCCACTGTGTTACAATACTATGAGGTGCGACAATTAAGTTCGCAAACGTGCCACCATGCACTTACATTGGCAACACTGTACAAACAACTCCGTAAGGTTTCCTAACCTTGGTGTATCTGTGCCTCACAGCTGAGTTTGTGTCATTGTGTGGCGGTGTCTTGCTGAGTGACATTTGTTGTTGTGTGTTTATGTATGCCATCCTGAGAATGTCTGAGCTTGAATTAGAGCAATGAACAAACATTACATTTCTTGTTAAACTTGGCAAGAGTGGAAGTGAAATCAGGGACAAGTTAGTCCAAGTTTATGAGGATAATGCCATGAAGAAAACGGCAGTGTACCAATGGATTAAACATTTTTCTAAGGGGAGAGAAAGCATCACTGATGAATAGAGGTCAGGGCAGCCAGTAATGAACAGAACTGATGAAAAAATTGTAAAAATTCATCAAATTTTGCATCAGAATTGTTGGCTGACTGTCAGAAGCATAGCAGACCAAGTAAATATCGATAGGGAAACAGTTAGAAAAATCTTAACTGAAAATCTTGGCATGAGAAAGATGTGTGCAATAATGGTCCTGAACAAGCTCACCGATGAACAAAAGCAAAGGAGAGTCAAAATTTGCCAAGACCCTTTGGGAGGGCAAGGCGATGTTTTGGGCCGTGCTATCACTGGTGATGAAACATGGGTGTGTACCAGTATGACCTTGAAACGATGTATCAAATTGCACAATGGAAGTCAACCAGTTCTCGACCAAAAAAGTTCTGACAGTCCAAATCAAGTGTCAAAATGATATTGCTAACCTTTTTTGATATCAGAGGGAATGTTCATTATGAATTTGTACCAACTGGACAGTCAACCACATTCACTATTTGGAGGTGCTGAGCAGGCTGCGTGAAAACGTTAGACAAAACGACCTGAACTTTTCGCTAGCTCATGGTTCTTGCATCACGACAATGCACCAGCTCACACAGCACTGTCTGTGAGGGAGTTTTCAGCCAGTACACAAATAACTGTATTGGAACATCGTCCCTACTTACCTGCTCTGGTCTCCAGTGACTTTTTCTTTACTTGAAGATAAAGGAAATACTGAAAGGCAGACATTTTGATGACATTCAGGACATCAAGAGTCATATGACGACAGCTCTAATGGCCATTCCAGAAAGAGTTCCAAAATTGCTTTGAAGGGTAGACTAGGTACTGGTGTTGGTACATAGCTTCCTAAGGGGAATACTTCAAAGGTTACCATAGTATACTCAGCAATGAGGTATATAGCACTTTTTCTAGGATAAGCTTGCAAACTTGTCAGATCTCATAATTTTTGCCCACTTTTTAAAATCTTTTAGTAAGAACATCTCTATCAATCTGTCACAGTATTTGTGCCCATGTTGCTTATAAGATAGAATCCAGCCTTCAAAAAAACTTAACATTCCTGGACTGTGAAGGTGTATCCTATAGTGAGCATTTTTAACTTGAAGAAGCACAATATATATAATGCAGTTTTTTGTGTGTATTAATAAAAACCTCTATCTTTAAAACTATTATTTCCTAATTATAGAATCAGTACATCTTACAAAAATTCAAATGCTGTAGAGAAATGAGTAGAATATAAAAGTTTTCTATAATCCCACTCCAAGATACCCAGTGTTAACTATTTGATCTTCAGTTTCATGAAGCATTTTTAAAATACCATTTATTGCAGTCCTTTCTGTTGGTATCCTTAAGGTGTTGGGTCTTTGTATTTATACTCTTGTACATGACTTTGATAGAGTGTCTCATTATCCCCAAATCCAAAGTATATACTTTATATCATATTTGACTGATTTCATGAAATTATGTGGTAAAATTTTACTGAAATAACTAATACTCAGAAAAAGAGAGAACTGGGTGATTTATTGAAAAGACATTTGCACTTTAATAACATCTGCGTTCATTATTTTCATCAGGTTAGGATGATGGTTAACATTTTGATTTAACTGTATTGAGTTTTAAAACAAGTTTTTTGACCCAGATTTACAATGATTGTTTTATTCTCATGAGTCATTGTAAATGTATGTTTATTTGTTTAGAATCATATTTCTTTTGGACATCAATCTAATTTTAAAAATTATTTTCAGGCCATTAAAAATCTCAACAGAAGACTTTGGCAAATTCTGGTTATCCTTCTCTAATGATGTGAAGCAAAATATAAAAATGTCAGAATCTGAAGCTGCTCTGCCTTCTGTCCTAAAGACCCTGCAACAGAAACTGAGATTCCATGTTGTTGACATTATAGGTTCGTACAGTTATGAAAAGGCAGACCTGTGTTTATAAGGGCTTTCTAACAGAACACAAATCAGCTCCTACAAGTGTTGGATTTCTTAGAACCTGATTTTCTGTTATGAGTATCTTTCAGATGAGTTTGTTCTTCAGACTTTGTTAAAGAATTTTTTTGTGGTAAAATATATGAGGGCTGTCCAGAAAAAAATCCAGTCATAAATGCCTCTATTTTTCACGTTATATGGCTGGATACTTTCCGGACAGCCCTCCAACATAATTAAGCATTTTAACCATTTTTTAAGTGTACAGGTTAGTGTCATTAAGTACATTAATGTTGTCGTGCACCTATCGCCACCATCAACTCCTGAACTTTTTCCTCTTCCCTAACTAAACCTACCCATTAAACACTATAACTCCCCATTGCCCCTCTGTCTTCAGCCTGACAACCACCATTCTGTGTTCCTTCTCTATGAATTTGACTGGTCTAGGTGCCTCACAAACATGGAATCATACTATATGTTTCCTGTTGTGATGAACTTATTTCACTGAGCATAATGTCTTCAGGGTTCATCCATGTTGTAGCATGTGTCAAAATTTTCTTCCTTTTAAATCTGAGTACTAGTCCATTGTATGAATATGCCACATTTACTTATCCATTTATCAGTTGGACACTTGGGTTGTTTCCATTTTTTGGCTATTGTGAATAATGCTGCTGTGAATAGGGGTTTACATGTATCTGTTCAAGTTCCTACTTTTAATTCTTTGGGTTATATGCCCAGGAGTAGAATTGCTGGATCATATGGTAATTCTATATTTTAATTTTTGGAAACTGTCATATCATTTTCCACAGCAACTCTACCATTTACATTTTCACCAGCAGTGTACGAAGGTTCCAGTTTCTTCACATCTCACCAACACTTGTTATTTATTTATTCATTTTGATTATTGGCATCCTAATAGCGTGAAGTAGTATTTCATTGTAGTTTTGATTTGCATTTCCATAATGATTAGTGATATTGAATATCTTTTCATGTGCTTATTGGCCATTTGTATACCTTCTTTGGAAAAATGTCTATTAAAGTTTTTTTTGAATTAAAGAATTTTAAATTTTTGTTTTGTTGTAGGCAGTGAAGGACTGTTGGCTTCTCAGCTGCTTCCATCCATCCCCTGCTTGCTGCATTTCCGAGTTCATGGTGACGTATTAGCCCTGTGGTTCAGATCCTCCAGCTCTACTCTTCCTGATTATTTACTGTATCAGTGTCAGAAGGTGATGGAGTACTCCTAGCAGAAGCTTTGCTTATATTTTATTCCATCAAAATAAATGGTTTACATAGATACATTTATTTACCAAAGTAAAAAGAACTTATGGTACTTTTAATGAAAATGGGGATTATTACAAGTTGTGGTTTTATGTGTTTTTCGTAATGATCCTGATCAAGAAAGATCCCCAAGAAGCTGTATCCCTAACGTTTTACTCAGGATTGCACAGTATTTTTGGGTCCCAAAGCGTGACCTAAGCTAATGTTATAAACTGCTAATGATTTATATATCATATAGTGTAGAGGGACTGAAAATATTTATTTTGTTATAAGTAATTTTATAGCAAATTTACTCTCATGCTAGCTGATTGTAGTAAAGTCAAGCCTGAGTTCTCTGCGTTAATGGAGGGGAAGCATGGAATTGATAATCCCAAACCTAATTCATATTTGGCTTTGGAATGCAGCATATGAAAGTCATTACTTTCAGTTATATTCTGCTTAGATCAGTGCTGAACTAAATTGGTACAGCATACGTTAAGTTCAAGAGATCTATGAGCACCTTGGATATTGGGCAATCCAATCTGTGATACAGGTTTTATTATGGATAACATGTTATACATAATTGCAGATAATTTAGCTACAAAATTTATCTGTTTTCCACTTACATTTACTTTTAA
Source organism: Lyroderma lyra (assembly GCA_004026885.1). Classification (NCBI taxonomy): domain Eukaryota; kingdom Metazoa; phylum Chordata; class Mammalia; order Chiroptera; family Megadermatidae; genus Lyroderma; species Lyroderma lyra. Next base: position 105,958 of record PVJL010002536.1, on the reverse strand, counting down.
AATTTAAAGTGAATCATTATTCTTATGTTAAAAACTCAGAGCCATTTACAAAATGCTATCAAATAGAAACAAACCCCACAAGAACACACAGTACTAAAGCAAACAGAAATAAAAGAACTTTTTGGTTATGGCAGACATCTTAGTTACCACTTTGGATCTTTTGGCAGGCTAAAACTTGTGATTAGAATATAAATGGCTAAACCATTTTTTCTGGCCTTTGAATCCACTAGTACACAGTGAGTGCAATTGAAGCAGTGACTACGTATACCATACTGGTTCTTCAGTAAAATATATCATTTTCACGTTATAGTTGTACCCATATGGCCTCTGTCAGAACTATTACATCAGCCATATATGATGATGGACCAGATTCTTGAGATTGTGCATTAATGTTAAAAACTGAAATTATATTTTTTAAAAGCTTATGGTGCTGTGGAAATATTTATTATTTCACTTTTTTCCTGGTACTTCACCATGGAGACTATTCAGGTAATATAGTTTTAAGTCATTGCAGTAAATACCATGGTTAATTGGTACTTTTTATCACCCAGGTGTGGCATTCTGGTTTTAGGTTATCTCATTAATCATAACTGATCTGAAAGATGCTAAGGTGATTCCCCAGAGCTGATAGATTTCATAGTCATTTGTGTTTAGCATATTCCTTCCTAAAAACAAACCAGTATTTTTTAAAGTTAATTTTTAAGTTATTCACTTAAAAAATGTAACACCTTATTAATTTCATGCTTTTAAAAGTGCAGTAAAACCATGCTATAAGTGCAATGCGAAGTGGCTGGATTTCCTGTGTAGGTTTCTCCTTTTGAATGGAAGATGAGATTTTATCCTCAAGTCCCCGGCAGTGTTACGCTGAAGGGAATGGGGATGTGGTGGATACTGGTGGCTAGACTCAGCCTCTTCTTTATTCCTCCCTCTGTCAGCAGCATTCCCATCTGCTTCTGCTCTTATACAGACACAGTGATAGGAAGAGCCCTCTCACCTTGCAGAGGAATGCAACATGTGGCAAAGGAGGTGCTCCCAACTTTTTATACCCTTACTTCCATGTGTTTGCATGGTCACTGAGACTGGTTTGAGTGTGGAGCAGTGGATGTAAGGTGCCCAGCTAGCAGGTAGATGGCTATCTGGGAGAGATAACAAGGGTATTCATGAGTGCCAGCAGCAGTTGTCATGAGATACGTGCTGAGCTATCTGATGGTGGAAGATGGGTAGTGGTAGGTTAGGGCAGGGAGCATTAATTTGGGTCTGCTAGAGGGGACATAGTGTAGGAGACATTACTATAAAATAAGGAGAGTGAGATGACTGTTCATAGATCATGTCCTTACCTTATGTTCATAGTTTAGTCACGTAAAGGGGCAACATCTTATGGGGGGTGGGTTTCCTTATCTCTGTGAGTTGTGTGCCACGCCTCTTTGCTGAGAATGCAGGTGGCAGCATGTGTGAATCTGGGGAGAATGAAGGGCAGACAGGGAAGTCTTAAGAACAAGAGGAGGAGAAGGATCAGGCTCCCACCAGAGCTGGCAAATCAGGCTCAGGGGGAAAGCAGGCCCTGAGGAAGGGTCCTTTTAAAACCTCTGCAGATGGAAGCTGAGCAGTTACCAAGTGCTTATGTGCCAAGCATGCCAGCCACAGCATACATGTGCTCTGCAGCGGAGCATTATTTTAAACAGTATTTTATCATCTACCAAAACAGTTGTAAAAATACAGTTTTTAAATTTTTTTTATTTCATGTCAATATTTTAAAATATTGAGCTATTTGTCTTAATTTTTATGGATAAATGTGGTCTTTGTCTCATGATTATGAGCCACTAAAGTGCACTGAACCTATTCATATGTCTTTAAGGTGTTTTAGGAGGGGGAAAAGGCAAGTGAATAACAATATAACAGGCATTAATTACCTTATTTTGGAGTTGAATTCTGTACTTTGAAAAAATTCATTTAAACATGTAATAAATACAAAAGTTACGTATACTGTTTTGTGGTCTATTTTTTATTATCTAAATAGCTGAATAATAAGTAGTAGTATTCAGTAATTTGATAAGCATTAGCTAAAAAGAGCAGAAGCAGTTGGAATGAGATGAAAAGAGTAATTTATTCATTATGGTCCATAAGAATCTGGTCTAATTGGTTATTAAAAATAAAGATACTGCTGCTTTTGTATTAGGTTCAGAGAGAACTCTGTGGGCTTCAGACACATTAGAGTGTGGATTGATCCTCAGGTAGCTGTTCATATCCCCTGCTTTCATCCTAGCCTGATGAGAACATCCCTGAGTGTTCTCTGTCTATTAATAGAACGCCCTCTTCTTACAGCTGCTCCAAGATTCAGGAAACATGTTAAGTCAGGTGGGGAGTTAGTGACCAAAGACTCCGAATCTCCTGGTTATCTCTGCAGTGTGTATCCTAAAACACAAAGCTAAATCAGAAAGCGCTTTTAAATCTCACTGAATTATACCTCCTGTTGGCTATAATGTATGGCCAAAAAAAAAAAAAAAAAAACAATTTTGAGACTGAAGCCCCATCTTTGGTGCACTGAAGGTAAAGGAGGTTAAAATGTATCATATCCACTACAGTAATAGAAAAGAAGGGAGTATTGAAGGGAGGAGTGGCCTGAGCCATACAGGCCAGAGTGAGTGATCGCATGCAAGTTTGTGTGTGTGCTTAATGAGAGACTGTGAGGTTGTTATGGCTAGGAACCATCTGTATATTTTTATGTCCCTTTTGCCTGGTACATAGTAGGTACTCCATAATACACTTGGTTTATTGAATGAATGACTAAAGAGTCCTGTCAGCTTCAAAATAAGTAATTTGAGGAGGAGGGCAAGATGGTGACTGAGGAGGAGGTCCCTAAAGCCTCTCCCAGAAAACACAATTGAGTGGCTGTCCAGGAGCCAAGAAAGACTCTGAGTGACAACGACAGCTGAGAAATCCACACATGGCAAGAAAACACCTGAAGGTTGGAGAGAAGGGGGTGAGTGAGAGAGAGGGGAGGGAGCAGAGACATATTGCGACAGGACCTAATCACTGCTGACTATCTGGGAGCAGCACAGTGCACGGGAGGTGGGGGGCAGCCAAGAGGCGACGAGTGAAAGCCAGCCAAAGTAGCAGAATGGTGGGAGACTATGGGGAGCTGGGCCTTAGAGCAACATGCTGGGGACAGAGCTTGGGGGCCAGCCTCTGAAGCTCTTGAGTAGCAAGAGGGCTGAGCGAGGACTCTGAATAGCCGCAGGCCAAGGTGGGGCCCCAGAGACAGCACCTCGGCTCCCAGCACCCTCGTGGCCCACAGCATGCATACACACAGCTCCTCTGCAGGGCTGTGGTTCCTGGCCCGCAGTGGAGGCGAGCTGGCTGCCTTCATGGGGCCAGTAACATCAGGCCCACAGCTTTGGACTTGGGGTTCATGTGCGCCCAGTGCCCACATGCAGTGCAAGCCTGCAGACTCTGCCCTGAATGGCTGGTCACTGGAGTAGTCCCGGGAAGAAAGATGGATTTGATAGCATTCACCACAGCCAGCAACAGCAGCCTCGGCCTGTGTCCCCCAGCTTCTCCAGCATAGGACAGGAGGTGGGGCGGCCCCAGTGCACTTTTTGTTGGCCTTTCCCCTCTCCTACAGCCTCCCCAATGAACTGCAGGAACTGGAGGAACCCCAGATAGATGTGCAGTGCCTCCAAACACGGCTGGAGACCAGAGATAAGACCTAAACATCACCCCTCTCTCCCAAAACTTGTCACCGAGTGTCTGCCGTACAGCACGATACCACAAAAATACTAATCAGGGCTCCTGGACTCTGTTGAACATAATGCCCTCATGCCAAAGAGGAGGAACCCAGCAGATATTATGAATTCCTTAAAAACTAAAGCTATTCAGAAAGAACATGAAATATATCCAGAAGATAGTTTCATAGACCTAGAATTTTCTGAACTAAGTGACAGAATTTAAAGTAGCTGTTCTAAAGGCTCTGAGAAAAATGAACACATACTGGCAGAACACCATAGCTGAGGTGAATGACCTAAGAAAGGAAATCCGTGAACAAAAGGAACAATTTAACAAAGAAATTCAAAACATAAGGAAGATCGAGATGGAAATACGAGAGATAAATAATACAATAAAAGAAGTGAGAAATAAAGTAACTGCCATAGGAAACAGGGCCAACCAGATGGAGGAAAGAATTAGTGATATGGAAGATCAGAACATGGAAACAGCTCAGAAAGAGGAAGAGAGGGAGTATAGAACCAAAAGGATTGAGAGAAACTCTGCAAGAACTATCTGACTCCATGAGACAAAACAACATCAGGATAATAGGATTAGAAGAATGAGCAGAGCACTCTACAGAGAATCTTCTCAAAGAAATAGTAGATGAGAACGTTCCAAACCTATGGAAAGATCTGGAACCCCAAGTTCAAGAAGAAAACAGGGCCCCTAGATACCTGGACCCTAGCAGATCTTCTCCAAGACACATGGTACTAAAGATGTCAAAAACTAAAGACAAAGAGACAATTCTCAAGGCAGCGAGGGAAAAAAGAACTATAACCTTTAGAGGAAAACCCATCAGGCTGGCATCAGACTTCTCAGCAGAAACTTTACAAGCCAGGAGGGAGTGGAATCAAATATTCAAAACTTTAAAAGAGAGAAACTTCCAGCCAAGAATAAATTATCCAGCAAAATTATCTTTCAGATATGAAAGTGGAATAAAGACCTTCTCAGACACACATAAGCTGAGGGAATTTGCCAGCACAAGGTTGGCACTTCAAGAAATACTGAAGGAGGCTCTTCGACTTGAAACAGAACATCAGGACAAATGGAATAGAATTGAGGCAAAAAGAAAGAAACAAAAATAAAACAATAACAAAAAAGTAATGGCCACAGGAAATCCTCACATATCGATCATTATTCTAAATGTTAATGGACTGAACTCACCAATAAAAAGACACAGAGTAGCAGACTGGATTAAAAAAACAAAACCCATCTATATGCTGTCTCCAAGAGACGCACCACAGCCATAAGGACAAACATAGACTCAGAGTGAAAGGATGGGAAACAATACTCCAAGCAAATGGTAATCAGAGAAAAGCAGGAGTTGCCATACTGATAACTGATGAAATAAACTTCAGGTTAACAAAGTGAGCAAGAGACAAAGATAGACCTTACATAATGATAATAGGCACAATACAACAACAAGAAGACTTGACACTAATTAATATATATACTCTCAACCAGGAAGCACCAAAGTATACAAAGAAACTACTAACAGATTTGAAAGGAGAAACTGACAAAAGCACAATCATTGTGGGAGACTTAAACACCCCGCTAGCAGCCATGGACAGATCATCCAAACAGAAAATAAATAAGGAAATATCAGCTCTAAATAACACATTACAGCAATTGGACATAATTGACATTTACAGGACACTTCATCCAGCAAAAAGAGACTATTCCTTCTTTTCTAATACACATGAAACATTCTCAAGGATAGACCACATGCTGGGACACAAAAGTGACCTCAACAAATTCAAGAAGATCGAAATCATACCAAGTGTGTTCTCAGACCACAAAGCTTTGAAATTGGAGAGTAACTGTAAAATGAAAGCAGAAAAAACCACATACACATGGAGATTAAACAACATCTTATTTTAAAAAGACTGGATAAAAGAACAAATAAAAGAAGAGGTTAAAAATATATAGAAACTAATGGGAGTTCCCTGGTGGTATGAGGGCTTAAGGCTTTGGCGCTGTCAACGCTGCGGCCTGGGTTTGATTCCCAGCCAGGGAACTACCCACATACCAAAACAAACAAACAAACAAAAAATATAGAAACTAATGACAATGAAAATGCAACATATCAGAATTATTAGGACACAGCGAAAGCAGTAATAAGAGGGAAATTTATATCATTACAGGCCTATCTTAAGAAACAAGAAAAATCACAAGTAAACACCTTAGGATGCCATCTTAAAGAACTAGAAAAAGAAGAGCAGACAAAACCCAAAGTCAGCAGAAGGAAAGAAACAATAAAAATTAAAGCAGAGCTAAACCAATTAGTGAACAGAAGGACAATAGAAAAAATTATTACAAAGAGCTGGCTACGACAAACCCCTGGCTAGACTAATCTAAGGACAAGAGGAAAAAAACACAAATATCCAAAATTAGAAATGAAAGAGGAGAAATTACCACTGATACCCCAGAAATACAAAGGATTATGAGAAAATATTATGAAGGGCTTTATGCCACTAAATTTAACAACCTAGAAGAAAATGGACAAGTTTCTAGAAACTTATAGCCTACCTACCCTGAACCAAGAACTGGGTAATCTAAATAGACCAATCAATAGCAAAGAGATTGAAATGACTATCCATAATCTCCCTAAAGGCAAAAACCCTGGACCAGATGGTTTCACCAACGAGTTCTACCAAGCATTCAAAGTAGAATTAACGCTTATCCTTGGACTCTTCCAAAAAATTGAAGAGGAAGCAATACTTCCTAACTCATTCTGTGAGGCCAACATTACCCTAATACCAAAGCCTGGTAAAGACAACACACAAAAAAGAAAACTATAGACCAATATCTCTGATGAACACAGATGCAAAAATCGTAAACAAAATATTAGCAAATAGAATACAGCAATGCATCAAAAAGATCATACATCATGATCAAGTGGGATTCATCCCAGGAGCACAAGGATTGTTCAACATACAAAAATCAATCAATGTGACAAAAGATAAAGACCATATGGTCATATCAATTGATGCAGAGAAAGCTTTCCATAAGATACAACATCCATTTATGATAAAAAAAAACTAAATAAAATAGGTATAGAAGGAAAGTATCTCAACATAATAAAGGCCATATATGACAAGCCCTCGGCTAACATCATACTGAATGGGGAAAAGCTGAAGCCTATTCCCCTAAAATCAGGAACAAGACAGGGATGCCCCCTGTCACCACTGCTATTCAATATAGTACTGAAAGTTCTAGCCACAGCAATCAGGCAAGAGAAAGGAATCAAAGGTATCCAAATTGGGAAAGAAGAGGTCAAATTGTCACTATTTGCAGATGACATGATTCTTTATATAGAAAATTCCAAAGATTCCACCAGGAAACTATTAGAAACAATAAATGAATACAGTAAAGTCACAGGTTACAAAAATCAGTGTACAAAAATCAACAGCATTCCTATATACAAACAACAAATCCTCAGAAAAAGAAATGAGGGAGTCAATTCCTTTTGCTATCACAACAAAAAGAATGAAATACCTGGGAATTACAAAGAACGTGACAGACTTATACATGGAAAACTATAAGACACTTTGAAAAGGAATCGAAGCAGACACTAAGAGATGGAATAATATCCCCTGTTCATGGATAGGAAGACTTAACATTGTTAAAATGACCGTTTTACCCAAAGCAATCTACAGATTTAATGCAATACCTATCGAAATCCCACAACCATACTTTCACAAAATAGATAAAAGAATTATCAGATTTATATGGAACCATAAAAGACCTTAAATTGCCAAGCAATACTACATAAAAAGAATAAGGCTTGTGGCATTACATTCCCTGACTTCAATTTATATTACAAAGCATCAATAGTCAAAAGAGCCTGGTATTGGCAGAAAAACAGAAACATAGACCAATGAAACAGAACTGAAAACCCAGAAATCCACAAATTTATGGACAAATAATTTTTTATAAAGGAGCAAAAAACATTCAATGGGGAAAAGACATCCTCTTCAGTAGGTGGTGCTGGGAAAGCTGGAAAAACATATGCAAAAGAATGAACCTGAGCTGTGAATTCTCACCATATACAAAAATTAACTCAAAATGGAATAAAGACCTTCATATAAGACCTGCAACAATAAACTGTATAGAAGAAAACATCGATTCTAAACTTATAGACCTAGGACTCAAGGAAGACTTCATGAACTTGGCCTCAAAGGCAAGGGAAGTAAAAGCAAAAATAAATGAATGGGACTATATCAAACTAAAAAGCAAATGAAACCTTCAACAAAGCAAAGAGACAGTCAACTGAATGGGAGAAAATATTTGCAAACAACGCATTAGATAAGGGTCTAATATCTAAAATATATAAAGAACTAATATGACTTAACAACAACAACAACAACAAAACAACCCAATTGAAAAGTGGGCAGAAGAACTAAACAGACACTTCTCCCACGAAGAAATACAAATGGCCAGCAGATATATGAAAACATGCTCATCCTCATTAGCTATCAGGGAAATGCAAATCAAAACCACAATGAGATCCCACCTCACACCTGTGAGAATGGCTGTTACCAACAAGACAAGGAATAACAAGTGCTGGAGAGGATGTGGAGGAAAAGGAACTCTTGCACACTGCTGGTGGGAGTGCAAACTGGTACAACCACTGTGGAAGGCAGTGTGGAGGCTCCTCAGAAAATTGGGAATGGAGTTACCATATGACCTAGCAATCCCCCTTCTGGGGACCTACCCAAAAAACTTGAAAACCTTTGTCCACAAAGACTTATGCACCCCAATGTTCATTGCAGCGCTGTTCACAGTGACCAAAACAGAAACAACCAAAGGTCCCTGCGACAGATGACTGGATAAAGAAGCTGTGGTACATATACACAATGGAATATTACTCAGCTATAAGAAAAGATGAAATATTGCCATTTGCAACAAAATGGATGGACCTGGAGATCATCATGCTAAGCAAAATAACCAGACAGAAAAAAACAAAAATTGTATGACTTCACTCATATGCAGAAGAATATAAAGCTGAAAGCAACAAAGAAAAAACAAACAAAAAATTCATGGACACAATCAGTAGTTTAATGTTTATTTGGGGACAAGTGGGGACGGGATGGGGAGCTAAATATATGGTGATGGAAAGACAACTCACACTAGGCGGTGAACTTATACAACAAGTTGACAATGCACTGTAGAATTGTACACCTGGAACCTATGTAATTCTTGCTAACAAATGTCACCCCAATAAGTCTAACAATAAATAAATAAATAAACAAACAAAACCAAAACAAAATAAGTAATTTGAAACTGAATAATATCCAGGGATTGATTTTAGTAATACGGTGACTCCCCGGAAATAAAATGATCTGATCTGGTTTATAGATACGTCAGTGGAAACAGGTTTTGGTGAAAATAGCTTGTGCAAGTTTGTACTTGGTGGGAGAGAGGAAACCCTTAATGGCCTGAAGTCTAAGTCCTCTGAGAACTTGCCATGTCATTTAAGAGATCTTTCTGCAAATGCAATGTGATTATGGATAAAAATTATGAGTTGGAGGAGGGAGAATTTTCTAAATTATGACAGATGTCTCTAAACTTTACTAGTCTAGAAGAACTTGTGCCAGGACAGAAAGCATTAGACATTTGATCAATGCAGTTGAAGTCAAAGATAGGGAGCTAATGAACAGATTTGCCAACTAAATTAGCATCACCTCTTTCTTTAGAAAAGTGAGCACTATGATAATGGGAGAGACTACATTGACATTAATAAGGTCAATAGCATCCGGAAAATTGGGAAAGAACAGGCCCCCTGGGATAAAGCAGCAGGGAAAGGAGATACTTAAAAGGAAATATGTTTCATTTGTATCACACGGGACACTTTATGGTAGGTACGTGGATCCAAGATGAGAGGTTATGCAAAAAATGACTCAGAGAACCCTGAGCACTTAAAGATTGTGACCTGGATACAGGGAAGATGGGCCTGGGTATGGGGAGGACACAGATGATGTAAAACACTGTGAGTTTCCTGGAGCACCTGTAATGCTGTAAAAACTGAGTCCTTATAAGTGGTTGCAGCTTGATTGTAGGTTTTGTTCCAAGGGAAGGAATCAATTTCCTTTAGTTATTTTAAACTTTTCCTTGGATGAGTACTTTTCCTTCCCCAAAACATTAAATTGCCAGTGTGACTAAGTGGCTGACCTCAGGAAGTTTTTCCCTAATGGGGTCTGGCAGGACATGAGCCAAAGTGGATAGAGAGTACAGTCCAGAGATTATTTGTATTTTAGTGAGAGAAAAGTAATTAGAAATCTGTTTAATCGTACATCTCTATCCCTTATATTATGTGACAAGTGAACAGGCATATATATTCTTAGGGAGAGGCTTGGTCTGAGTTGCTACCACACAGTTTAATGAAGGTAAGGGCAAAACCAGTGACTAGAACAAGTTGGGCGTCATTGATCATAGATACCAAGGTATAAGAATTTATTTTTTCATCTTAGTTGGTTGACTAATGGTCGATGGAATTAAATAGAAGAATTATTGTGAGCTCTGTGAAAGGTGAAATGATTTGAACCCAAATAATTGGGCCAGTCTTTATCTACAGAAGTGATGAGTATCTTGTTACTCATAAGGAGCCTTTTGGAGCACACCTGAGTTTATGGTGTTGAAGTGACAGAGTGGGGCCCCTCCATAGCCTCAGAATGGGGTTCCTCTCTGGAAAGACCAAAGTGATCAGAGAGTTGGAACTCTCAGCCCCACCCACTGGCTTCAGGGAACAGGGAGGTTTGGGGGCTGGAGACTAAGCTCTAGAAAAGCTCTGGAACAGTGGGATTGGATGAGCTTCCATGTTGGTGAAGGCTTTTAAAGCTTGGGGAGGGGGTGATGCACCACACTTCCATGGGGACAGAAGTGTGTGTACTTGGGACCCTCCTGTTCCTCACCCTCTTCATCTGGAGGTTCATCTGTATCCTTTATTATAGCCTTTCTAATAAACTGGTAAATATAAGTAAGTGTTTCTCTGAAATCTGTGAGCCACTCTGGCAAATTAATTGAACCTGAGAAGGGGTTGTGGGCCTCTCCAATTTATACCAGTTGGTCAGAAGCACAGGTGATTACCTGGACATGTGATTGGCATCTGAAGTGGGGGTAGTCTTATGGTACGGAGCCTTTAACTTTAAGATCTGATGCTATCTACAGGTAGTGTCAGAATTGAGTTTATTTGTAGGACACCTAGTGTATGTCTACTGAGAACTAGAGAATTGCTTGGTGATATGAGGACAAAAGTATTGATTAACAAATAAAAATTGTTTAGATTGTACAATGTGATTTTTTAAAAAGTGTACAACATGATTCAATATACACATACACTGTTAAGTGATTACTATAATCAAGTTAATTAACACATCTATCACCCCATAGATATTTTTTGTGTGTTGTGAGAACACCTAAGATCTTAATGTTAAGTATATGAGTATAATACAGTTTTAATATTATCACCATGCTGTCTGTTAGACTAGAGACCTTTATAAAATCCCATACCCTAGACTATTACATCAGAATCTCAGGAAGGGTTTGCACCCAGGCTTCAGTAATTTTTAAACTTCATGGGTAATTGCAGTGCACAACCAACTTTGAGAACTACTATTTTGGATGCTGTCTGACTCCCCTTTTTCTCAGTGGGATTGTTTGTGATTGTGTTTTCCCCATGCTCCTTCCTGCAATTGAGATTGATTTAAAGTGATTAGCTCTTGAGTGTCTGGGAGGTAAGTAATGGCATTATTTGGAAAGATTGGATGGGTACAGGGAGGGAATCTTGCATGAATATATAACAGTTGTAGGTCCTGGGGAGATGGTCGGGGTAGCAGCTTAGTATTTGGATTTCCCTGAATCTCCACATAAAATGGCAGAAAAACTTGATAGCAAAGCTAAAACCTATATATAATTTTTGCAGCAAAACTAAGTGACAAGTTAACCCCACAAGCCCTAAAATACAAACAGATGGGAGACAAGTTACTGCACTCAAAATATGAACATATTATTTGCATCTCTGCAGGAAGAAGCAAAGGGAAGCAATGGTTGTCTAATAGATCTGAGAACAGGACAACTCTGAAATAGCCAGTAAATCTCTGGAAAGCACAGTGTGTCAATTCGAGATTAACATCTAACGCTGGACAGGGTTTTGTACAATTCATAAGGAATGAGTGAGTACAAGGCACACTGAGATCTAAAGTATCCTAGCCCCTATGAACTCTTGAAACTTGACTAGTTATCATTCCCTTCCAGAGTAGGGCAACATACTGAGGAGAAACTGCCTGGAGAGGTGTCAGAATTGAGCAGCATGTATAACCTCTGATGTCAGATTGTCAAGTTTTGATTCCTGGCTCCACTTATTACCAATTTGTGCCTTTGGGCAAATGACTTAAATACTCTCTGCCCCAGTTTCCCATCTGTATAACGGGATTATTGTGAAATCCTACCTTATGGGATTATTGTGAAATGAGGTAATGCACATGGTGGTCCATGTGATTATGATCTATCAGTTTCTTGTATCACTTTCTTAACAGGGTCCAGACAAAAATGGGGAAGTTTAGCAGAGCCAGAAAACATTAGTAAGTTGTTACATTTTTTAACATTATACAAAAAAAGAGTAAAAAACTTTGTGCAATTAGCAAAGTTACTCTCAATTATGATTCCTAAATATTTAGAAAAAGTAATTTTATAGAAATATAAGCACCAGAAAGATACCATGGTCAAATCCCATATAACCTATGAGAGAGGGAGGTGGAGGGGCAGAGAATATATATTGAGTGGAATAATACCTTTACAGAAAATAAAAGCGCACTAGTTTAACATGCTTACAAAACAGATCAAACTATTTTAAAACAATCTAAATGAATTTAAGAAAATGACTCAAGATGCAGAAGAGCGACATAAATTAGAGCCACATAAACTCAGAAATGAAGTGAGAGAACTTAGGAAAGAAATAGAAATTTTTTAAAAATTTTAGAACTGAATACTAAACTAGAAGAAACGTAAGTGTGAATAAACACAAAAACAATGCCTTAAGAGAAATAGAGGGTGAAAGTGAGGATATTTTAAAAAATTAAAGAAAATGGAAAAATATTCAAGAGAAAGTGCCAAATACTGAAGATAGGCAAAGAAAGTCCAACATAGGGATTACAGGAGCTCCTAAGGAGAAATTCAAAGCACAGGACTAAAACAAGTATGAAACACGATGACTCAAGGAAACATTCCTGAAAGTGCAATTTAAAAAAATGATTCAAAGTAGGGGTATGCTGTATACCTGAGGATATCAACTGGCAAGCACCAAGACAAGACATCCTAGTAAGGTTACTGAACTATTTTAAAAATAGAAAAAAATTTCTTCATCTAAGAAAAAGCCAAGTGACTTATAAGGAAAAGAAGTTATTAATAGATGATTATCAGACATCTTGACACTTGCTTTAAACCAGAAGAAAATAGAATAATATATTTTAGATATTTCAGGAAGAAGATATGAACGAAGTATTTTATGCTCAGTCAAACCAATCTTCAGGTATAAAGAGCACAGACTGCTATCAACATACACATAGTCAGGAAATACTATTCCTATAAGCCCTTCCTGAGGAACTCACTAAAGAATGAGATTCATAAGGACTGGCTGTAAGCATTAAATATATGGTTATTTATAAAACCAGGAATAAATGAGGACTGAAAGGGAGACAGTATAGTCTGTAATGGCTATGTGCGCTAACAATGTAGATATAGTACAACTGAAAAAAGGCGGGGGGATGGAAAAAGCATGTGAAAAATTTAAAAAGTATTTTTGGTAATTGGTAGTGATAGTATCATCTGAGACTTTGTGTAATGTGGGGTAACTCAAAACTAAGTAAATATGGGGCCACTCTAAGAATCCTGGTCTCAAGGATACAGATTATAAGATATTTCATTTTTATAAGATATTTCAATCTTATAATCTGTATCCTTGAGACCAGGATTCTTAGAGTGGAAGAAAGTAAATACAGATATAATACAGAAGAGAATAAGTGAATCCTGTAGTTCTCATTTTGTATTCACCCCCCCCCCCCCCCCACACACACACACCTACTGCCCAGGTTATGGTCCTGAAATACTTTAAAACCATTTCCCACTGAAAGAAATCAAGGTTTCTTAGAGAAACAGTTGATTCCAGTCTGGGACAGAAATTATACAAGATGAGCCTGGAGTGTCTTTGATACCAGGTAGTAAAGAATCTATCATAAAGTCATGACAAGGGACACAGTAGCTAACTTGAAGAGGCTCCCACTGGCCAACAATGACATAATGGAGCTTCAATATGGGAGTGCATTGGAATCCAAAGATGCTTCAGTCCTTGAGTTCATAATGCTTACCTTTGGAGGACTGTAGGAAAGAAATTCATTGTCTTGAAAACTAGGAAATGAGATTAAATCACTGAGGACCAATAGTAGATGAAGAGAAGGATCTCTTAAAGTATTCTTGCCAATAAATGAAAACAGATGGTAGAATTAAATATCTACACTTTGCAATGTTCATTGAATTAATGGATCTGGGCACTGAATACCAATGACTGCTAATCATGCAAAGACAGGCACCTAGACATTTTGTGCCTCCCGATGAAAGATTACAAATCACCTATGGTCTTAAGTGAAGTGATAGAATAATGTGAGTTTGTTCAAGTTCCTAAATCGAGTTGACAACTTGTAACTCAAAATACAGAGGACAGAAGCATAAGTTAAACTGCACCACAAGTTTTTAGTCAGCAAAATTCAGACTGGAAAATCCTAGAGGCCAAATGGCCTGGGCTCTTCAACAGGTAAGAAAAAGAAAGGAATAGTGAGGGATCTTTAGGTTAAAGGAGACATACCAAGTTAAAAATGGGCAAGATTGTAGTCTAGGGATGCACAGGTGGGTGTAAAAACAGAAAGAAATGCAAGAAACTGATTGTAATAAATGCCAAAATAGTGTTACTCTGGGGCAGGCAGGAGATTGTAATTGGAGTTGGGCATACTGAAGGGGCTTTTGGAAGAATTTGGTATCTATTCTTGTTTTTGTTCTTTTGTTTAAGCTGCTATTAATGTGTTTTTCACTTCAGATATACTTTTTTTTTTTCTAGAGGTTCTATTTTTTTCTTCAATACATTTAATTTCTCTCTTAATCATGATCATCTTTTCTTTTACTTTCTTAAACATATGGAGTATATTTTTAATAGCTGTTGTAAAGTCTTTGTGGCTAATTCCAGCATCTCTGATATTTCTGTGTCTGTTTCAGAGACCAGAGTGCTACCATTACATTGTGGGGCCTGTTATTCATTGCATTTTCTCCTGGTTATTAGTCATATTTTCCTGTCTTTTTGCATGCCTGGTAATTTTTACTAGAAGCCAGACATTGTGAATTTTACCTTGTGGCATGCTGAAATTTACTGTATTCTTTTATATAGTGTTGGAGTTTGTTTTGGTGCACAGTTAAGTTACATGGAATCAGTTTAATTCTTTCAAGACCTGCCTTAAAGTTTTATTATGCAAAGTCCTGAGCAGTCTTTAGCCTTAATTTATCCCCATTAAGGCAACACCCTTCTGAGGATCATAAGGGCACGCTGGCTAATAGAATCAAATTACAGTAGACTCTCCATTAACTGCAACTCAAGCAACTGGCACTCTCAAGCAACCAGCCCGGTTGCCCGAGATTTTGCCAGGTGTTTGAGAGCACCAGTTGCTTGAGTTCTGGTTAACGGAGAGTCTACTTACATTTATCCAGCATCTGCCAATCCCCATGGGTGCCAGTTAACTGAGAGTCTACTGTATTTCCATCCCAAATTCTAGACATCCTGGCCTCTCTGAACTCACAGAATTTTTCCTCCGTCTTACACCCTGGCAGTAAACTGGGACAATTGCAGGGCTTGCCTTGCTTTTATTTCCATTCTCTCAGGAAAATCAGAGTCCCGTACCAATTAATTTTCAATGTCTAAAAATGTCATGATTTCATATAATTTCTCCAGTTTCTTATTTACTTAAGGCAGGAGGGTAAATCCAGTCCTTATTGCTCTTGGCTAGAAGAGGTAGTGTCCTAACCAGTTTTAATTTTATGAGGGACACATTCCTACCTTGTTCCAGGAATTCCTGAGGCACTGGATCAAATTCAGCATAGAATTGGGAAGAACTAGGCTTGTATCACTCTATGTAGACACTAAACCCTTCTCTATAAGTTTTAGGTTTGGCCAGGTTATTGAAGATAATGAATCTACAGTTAGGGAGTGCAATTAGTATCAAAAGGAGGACCCCCTTAATTGTGGCAGCTAGGTGTTGATTAAGAAAGCAGAGTGGAATAGAAGAGGATTTCTTAAGTCTTCCCATCAGAGTGAAGCCTGTGACATCATGCATCCATGGCCTGCCAGGCAGGCACAAGCAGAACCAGAACCGAAGCAGCCCCAGGCTGAGAACTCTGGTATGTCAGTCTGAGCTGATCTCGCCCCAGCACTGGGAGTGGTATTTCGGAATGTTCTTAGTGGGAGACTACTGTGGACATTGAACTACTGATTTGTGCATAATAGTAGGGGTTTTATTTGGTCGGGGGGAGGTGAGGGAGCAGGGGAGAGGGTTGTTTCTTCAAGTTTCCTTCCATGAACATGAAAATTATGTTAAAAATGTTGTCAGCTCCTGAGTTGTGCTACAGAGTTCCCTTCTCCACCTCTTCAGTTTCAAATTGTCTTGTAACACCATGGATTTTTATCAGTATTGGCATTTTTGTTAGTTGTATTTTTTTTAATGAAGTGATTGTACTAAATTATTTCTTGGTTTAACCAGCACCCATAGGGATTGGTAGATGCCAGAAAAATGTAAGTACACTCTCAGTTGCTGGTTGCTTGAGTTCCAATTAATGGAGCATCTACTGTACTATTACTTGTCTGAGTTTCTCTTGTAAAGTTGACTTCCAAAGCTATGGCAGGTGTGTCCTTTCTGCACAGAACATCAGGAATGACATATGCTAGCACTTCCTCTTCTGAGGTCACGGCATGCATTACAATCTACCATATTCCTCCAGCCACTGGATTCAAGACTCACCTTCAGACTCCTTCCTACGCTATACCATCAGGCATCCACTACAAGTTAGTCTGAGTTAGCCACTCCACAAGAAACCCATTTGTCCTCTCTATCTTAAGGAGTATGTAGTTAGTTTAAAATATCAACCTCCCTCACAATGGAGGCTTCCCAGCTTGTAGACTGCAAGTGCCTCTCAAGCCTGACTTCTTAATATAATTGATCTACTCTCTACAATGACTTTCTACTCCTAATTAAATCCAAAATATCTTGAAGGAAAAGTAATTTGTCATCACAAAAACAAGGAAACATTTATTGAGTGCCCCTGGGTCAGGAGCTGTTCACACACTGTCATGTGCCATGTGCTTAATTTCCACAAACCCTGGAACACAGATAATATTTTCCTGTTTTATTGGTGAAGAACTTAGATGCGCAGAGCTTAAGTTACTTGGCTAAGGTCACACAGATATCGAGCAGCAGAGTTAGTACTTAGATGGGGACTTTATGCTCATCTGTGATTATCCTCTGCTTATTTTCTTATTTCCTTTTTCCTTTTTTTCTTTTTTCTTTCACACCTCTTGGCTTTGGTGAGGAGCAGCTGGCCCTTTGAGAGTTCTGCCAATTAGAGGTGCCAGCACTTCTGTGAGCAGATTGACGAGCCTGCCACCCGGAGGGCTCTTCTTTTCCTACTGGAAAGACACATGTGTTTTTGTTTTCTTGGTTACTTCCAAATTTGAAGCCATTCTCAATGCTGAAAATCCAAATAGTCTAAAGAAAATCGAAAAATTATAGTAATTTATTTTTAGTTTAGATTAATTTGGCAGTTGGGTCAGGAAATTAATTAATGCTGCGATTCTTTTAATTTAACTGAAGCAGGTAATAGTGAACCCAGAGGAAAACTATTTTCAAGAAGTTAGTCATTGATGATTGATTATTCACTCATATTTTCTTGTGTGTGTGTTTGATATTAGAATAGTCATCACCAAAAATGAGCGATAAACAGATTCATCCAGTGTATATAACACACACATGTACATATATAATTATTTTATGAAATAAACATGTTTGAAATTAACTATTTTATTTGTATATGTGAAAGATATTTTTAAAATTAATGAATTATTTCAGCCACATCAATTTGAAACCCTCTGAATATAAAGTTTCTCAATTAATGTGCCCTGACTGCTCCCAACAGGGCATAATATAGAATCATCAGACCACCATGTCCTGTCCAGAGTGCTGGGAGCAAGCCCCGGACTGCAGGCCTGAGTTCAGGGGATGTGTGTCTACCAGGGGCAGGGCCAGCTGTCTGAAGTCACATGTGAGGTGCCAGTCCCAGAAATCCAGGAGGAGAGGGGGCAAGTGCCAGTTGTCACAGCAGGCTTCCCGTGGTTCTCCCTGACCCTACACTAGAGAAGAGGGATATGACCCCTGGAGCAATGTGCAAGGGTTCAAATCTCTCCACATCCTCAGCATACTTGTTGTCTGTTATTTTTATTATATCCATCCTAGTAGGTGAAGTAATACCTCATTGTGGTTTGATTGCATTTCCCTAATTCTAATGATGATGAGCATCTTTTCATGTCCTTAACATCACATCTTTTCTGAAGAAATGTCTATTAATCCTTTATCTGTATTTAAATTGAGTTACTTGATTTATTTAGTTACAAGTTTTCTTTATAAAAGGGCTGTCCAGAAAGTATCCAACCATGTAATTTGAAAAATAGAGGCATTTATGGCTGGATTTTTTTCTGGACAGCCCCTGTATATTCTGGATACTAGACCCTTATCAGATATATGATTGGAAGATACTTTCCTCATTCTGTGGGTTGCCTTTTCACTTTCTTATAGTATCCTTTGAAAGCAACAATGTTTTTAATTTTGAAAGTTCAATTTATCTATTTTTTGCTCGATTGCTTGTGCATTTGCTATCACATACAAAAAAACTGTTGGCGTAATCCAAGGTCATGCAGATTTTTTACCTATATTTCCTTTATAAGAGTTTTGTAGTTTTAGCTTCTAATAATACTTCATTAAAAGATGGAAATTCCAGGACATATGTTAAAAAGATGGGATGCCAGGACCACAACAAATATGTATTACAGTTGTCCCTGGCAACCCATAATATATGGTCTCCCTACCTTCAATAGATTGTGGGAGAGCGCCAGCTGGGGCAAGGGGTGATAAAATCCTTTATGTTTGTATAAAGGGTTTATGTTTATATATTTATATAAAGGATTGATGTTAATAACAACACATGTTTATGTTATATCTCCTTTCTGTGTATTCAAAGACCTGAAAGGACTCAGCATTTATTTGTTGCCTAATGGGATCTAGACTGAGTACCATGAGGTACAATGCCTTTCTTTAACCTTTCAAGTAATCTCTAAAGAAATATTTGCCCACCCCCAGGCTGGGAGTACTGAAAAAGGGGGTTACATGGAAAGGGAGGTGGGAACATGCCTAAAATCTTACGTCAAATTTTTATTCAAACTGGGTGCCCTTGCTTCTCAGAACGAGTAACATTGCCTCCTTTCTTGGTCTCTCCAGCTCTAAGTGTTGGTGGAATTTGGGTTCATGGTTATTGCTGATCTCTGGTATACATTACTGAACCCTGTTAGGCTTCTTAGTTCTTTTATCAAATTGGTAATCAATTCCCTGAACTAAATTTTCTGTTTGAAATGTCTGGAAGTGCTTTCTGTTTTCTTGATTGAACCTTGGTTGATTCAGACCTCTCCCCTCTTTTCTTTTTGTCATAATCCTTAATGTTCCTCACTTTAATCCATTATAGTAATCTGCTTAAAATATCGAGCCATCCTTTGCTGAGTTTTCTGTATTTCTGTAATGGTGTTTGAACTCCAAAGCAATTAGGTTCTAGTTCTTGTAGGGAGAACTAGATAGAACAAGGACAAAAGCGGATGGAGGAGGAGGTGAGGAGAAGCAGAAGCGAAGGCACAGCTTTGTGAATCCCCAGCTGCCTCAAGGCAGCCGAGATAGGACAGGCTGCAACGTGGGAACCACAGAACTCACTCTTTACCTGGGCAGGTGAGAGTTACCGCACCCCTTTCCATGCAGCCTTGTCTGCCTCCCTCCAGAATCAGCCTCCTGGTAAACTGCCATCCAGAAATTCTTTATGGGAGGGAGTAATGTCAATGACCTACAGTGAGGGATTCTTCCAAAGCCCTAAAAGCAGCCATTACCCAAAATAGGCACCCCACGAGTTCACTTATAACTTGCCATAAATACCAGGACTACCAATGTTATCCTCATGTGAGGAGTTGACTTCATAGCATTTAAAAAAGTTACAGTATCATAAATATCTATGAATATGTTATTGCATCTGCTCTCATAACTTGCCTGCTCCAACAGAGTTCTGGCTGATTTTAGAAGTTTCCATGTAAATATATGAATATAATGGTAAGAAAAGAATGAAAACAGAACAGAATGAGGTCAAGCATCACATTTAATCCACAAATATTATGATAGAATATGACATCTTTAAATGGGTGGTTAAAGTAAACTGTTGTTTGGGGCAGTG
Source organism: Lyroderma lyra (assembly GCA_004026885.1). Lineage (NCBI taxonomy): Eukaryota > Metazoa > Chordata > Mammalia > Chiroptera > Megadermatidae > Lyroderma > Lyroderma lyra. The sequence continues at coordinate 85,630 of PVJL010002536.1, read as the reverse complement.
GGGAGATGATGTGCATATGGCTACCAGTCTAAAAAGAAAGAAAGGGTGCTTTAATAGGGGATGCAAGGACCAGGCACCTTTGGGACCTCTTTTGTCCTCTGGGTACTAGTGGCCATCCGCCTAAATGATTGGTGGTGTCCTAAAATACTAGATGCAGCACTCCTATGTACATATACATTTAAACTGGCACGTTAAGAGTAACAAAAAAATGTATATATTACAACACTCAGTGCCCCATGACACATGTGGAAGTGTGCCATAAAAGAAAATTAATTCTGAAATAGAGTTGGTTCTTATTGTTTGTCACTAAAAATCATTCAGGTGAAAATGAACAGTTGGGGCCTGACTCTAGGAAGGTGTTAATTGAGAGAACAGTTAGGAAATGGGTTAGCAATTATTGCTCACTCCAGACATGCCTAGAGTGTGAACTGTGTTCTCTCTTCTTTCCTTGAGTCTGGAATCCTCGTTTGCTCCCAGTTACTTTTCCAGCTGTTTGGAACTCTGGGGGAACTTCCTTGATGCGTTTCATTCCCAGATCTGTTGCAAGTTTGGAGCAGGTGGATTTCAGGATGAGGAGATTCAAGTCTAGTACCCAAGGAGACACACTGGGGAGGCTTTGTCTGCCGTTTGGATGCCTGTGTTGTGCAGGTGAATTGGTGATAGGGTGGATTAAGAAACCACTGCTTAGTGGTTTGCTGGCAACTGGCTTCCTCTAGACATCCTCTCAGAGGTGCAAAGTAGACTCAATAGTGCTATTTCCAGGAAGGTGTGGAAGTGAAGGTGATGAGTGCATTGATTTGTGACCAGGAGGAACGCCTTGGTCTGGAACGCCTGGTTCTCCTTCCTCCCGAGACTTTTCTTTGTAAGGGCAAGAGCTGTGGCTTTGGAAGCAAGCAGCAACAAAGAGGGAATGAAAAAAGCAAACACAAAAACTAATGTACCATTTAGTCTAAAAGAAAAAAAAAGTACACTTTATATTTCACCAACTCCTTAAATTAAAAATTAAAAAAAATTTTTTTTGTAATGGTGGTAGCTCCAGGACCATTTTGCATAGTGAATACCAGTGACCCATACCTTTCAAATGCCTCCTGCCGGAGAGCTGGTTCTCTCTCGTCCTGGTTTCTTTCAGTGGAAACTCAGCAACCTCTGGGCCCTTTTACAAAGCACAATTGGGGGTGTACAAAGAAAACAGAGTAAATACACCCAGTCACTGCTGTGAGGAGTGTATGTAAGCACACTAGATACCCGGGAAGGTTTGAAGGCTGAAGGTGAGACACAGTGAGCTTGTTATAGAACCTGGTGGGACTCAAGGAACCATTTCTGAGATAAACCTCTTTATTCAAATGCCACAGACACACTGTTTTCTTAAACACAGAGACTTGAACCCAGCAGTATTTATGCTGGAGCAAAAGATTTGGGTCAGAAGCAAAGTTTTAAAGACTTTATTGAAGAAGTTCAAAGATTCATCGGCCAGCAGCCAAGTGTGGTCTGATTTGTTTGCATTTCCTCTGGGAACTCACAGGCAAGTAAGGAATTGGCCAGCCACGACTGTCAGGGCCACCCACTCCCCTGTGGGTCTTTTCTCCTTGGGCATTTATAAGGTGGGGGAGGAGAGCCAGGGGAAACCCGTTCCTCACAAAGGCTCAGTTCAGCAGCCCAGTCAAGTTCTCTTTTGGGTGAAGGGGCCTCCAATCTCCCCTCACATCGGCTCAGTGTTAATTAGTCCACAGTGAGACCAACATCAGTCAGAGGATGAGAGGCAGTGAGAGGCAATACGAGAGGCGAAACATCAGCACTTCTGTCCACTAGTGATGGTTGGAGGACTTGCTCCAGGCTCAGAGGCATCAAGCATATGAGTATGTGCTCATGGGCTGGTTGTGCTTGTTCAAGTTCTTGGAGATGTTAAGTTTTGCCAAGAATCTTTTAAGCGATTCTGTTGTTTGTAGTTAACTTGGAGAGTTTGGAGAAATTTATCAATAGGATTTCACTTGAAAACTGTATTTTGCTGTGGTTTTGGGCATTAGGAAAGAAGGTACTTGTACATCGACACATGATGTATACACATACATAAACACAGCCTGAAGACCTCTCTCTTTTACTTGGGATTTTGATTACATTGGTGAAAATTAGGTGAAAATGTGAAAGGTACATGAGAGCAAAGGTTGAGGATTTAAGGAATTAAAGAAGTGGAACTAAGAGGAATGGGTCTCCTGGACTGATGAATCCTGACATTTAGCCAGTGACCACTGCTGAGCAGAATTCATGACCTCTTCAGTGGTCTGCACGTCCAGGTGTGGTGTACAGCATGAAAACGGAGGTCATACATATGTACATGTGATAAGGCATGGGGTGAGTAGGCAGCAAACCCAAGAACGAATGTGCCAAGCAGATCCTGGAAAGATGGTGGAGTGAGAGGCAACAGAATTTGTCTGGTATAACTGTCTTGGAACTCCGAAGTCTTACAACTTCCAGGGGAAGGTCTGGATGGTTAATTTCGGTCAATTTCAGCTCTTAGCACAGTAGCAATTACGCATTCCTGTCCCGGGCCATGCGGCAGGCAGCTGTGCATGTGTTCATGGAGCAGCTTGCACACAGCTTGCAGGAACCAGAATGAACAAAAAAGACCTTGTCTTCCAAGTGTGGGGCAATCTGTGCTCTGATCACTGATTGCCACTTCTGATTACAGAGGTGCAAAGAGGCAGGTGGTCATTGTTACTGCACCTCCCGCAATTGTTGCAAGCCCTTCACCATTCAGCACGTGTGACTTCCAGGGGATTTAAAGAGTCAGCATCTTCTCCCTTTTATAGTTTTCATTTTCCCTTTTGAAAGCCAGATATTAAAGATTAGGACCTTGAAAAGCAACTGCATATATGGAGATAATTACAAAGTGACTGTTCGTGCCCAGGGAAAGCTAAGAAAAGACATGAGAAGACCTTAAGTTTACGCCTCAAGCTGATCCTTGGCACAGAGACAGTCAACAACAGTAAAGCAATGACAACAAAATGAAAACTAGCAAGTTCTGATAACAGGAAGAATCTCATATCCACAGTCACCACATTTTTACATCCCAATGTCTGGTTTTCAACAACAACAAGAATAAAAATCAACCAAGAATCCTATATCTGGAAAAACTGTCCTTCAAAAGTGAGAGAGAAATTAAGACATTCTCAGAAAAACAAAAGCTGAAGGAATTTGGTACTACTAGACTTGTCTTGCAAAACAAAAATAAAAACAGAAATGCTCAATGGAGTCCTGCAAGGTGCAATGAAAGGACACTAAGCAGTAACTGGAAATTGTGTGAAGAAATAAGGATCACTTAAGGGTAAATACAAATACATGGGCAATTATAAAAGCTAGTATTATTGTAACAACCTCACCATTTGTTTTCTACATGATTTAAGAGACTAATACATTTTAAAAGGATTATTGGTTTCTATTTTGGGGGCACACAATGTAGAAAGATGTAATTGTGTGACATCAACAACTGAAAGAGGTGGGGACAGAACTGTAAGGAGCAGAGTTTTTGTATATGATTGAAATTACGCCGGTATAAAGTCAAATTAGAGTGTTATACCTTTAGGACATTAAATGTATTTATAATCTTCATGGTAACCACAAAGAAAATAGTTATAGAACATACACAAAAGGAAAAGACAAAGCATTTTAGCATTTCACTACAAAGAATCAACTTCACACAAAATAAGAAAGAAATGCAGAAAACAAGGGATGACAAAATGTCATATAGGAAACAAATAGCCAAATAACAGAAATAAGTCCCTTCTTACCAGTAATTGCTTTACATGTAAATGGATTAAGCTCTCCAATCAAAAGTCAGAGATTGGCAGAATGGGTAAAAATGCATAATTCAAATATATGCCGACTACAAGAGACTCACTTTAGATCCAAAGACATGAGTAGATTGAAAGTAAAAGGATGGGAAAAAGATAGTCCATGCAAATAGTAACCAAAAGAGAGAAGGAGTGGCTATACTAGTATCAGACAAAGTACACTTCAAATCCAAAGAAGTTTATAAGAAACAAATATATATATTTATTATATATTAATAAAAGGTTCAGTGCAGCAAGAAGACATGACAATTATAAACAGTTATGCACTTAATGACAGACCATCAAACTATATGGAGCAAAAACTGGCAGAATTGAAGAGAGAAATAGATGATTCCATCGTAACAGTTGGAGCCCGCACTATCCGCTCAACCTTACACCTAGAAGCCACCTCCCTGCAGAGCCCATCCCTGTTAGGAGGCTGACCGAGCTTATCCTTACAGGATCAATGCAGAGGGTGCTTGAGGCTCAACCTGGGTTGGCACAATGAGTCTTAGTTCTAAGCGTGTGTCATTGGGATTTGTTCTAAATCTACACCTCCAGTGCAGTTCCAATATTGAGAAATAATTATGTGTCATGTGGGAGTGGGGGAAGATCAGCTTGTATATTGCTAGTAAGGTGTAAGTGAAAGGAGGGAGGTGATAGCTAAAGGGTACCAGGTTTCTTTTGGAAGTGATGGAAATGTTCTAAAATGGACTCTGCAATGCACTGTAGCGTCGTATCCCTGAAACCCATGGAATCCTTGCTAATAGATGTCACCCCAATAAGTCTAACAATAAAAATAAATTTAAAAAAATAAATAAAATAAAATAAAATTGACTCTGGTTGTGGTTGCACAGATCTGTGAATATATCAGAATCCACTGAATTGTACACGTAAATGGGTGAATTGTATGTTGTGTGAATTAGAGCACAATAAAGCTGCTTATTTAAAATGGTGAGTTCACAACATTGGGCTGCATGGTATAGGCTACCTAAAGACACATAATTGAGATGTTTCAGTGAACACTGGTGTAAATGAATAAGGGCAGTGTGATTTCAGTGAGAGAATGTGTTCACCTCCCTGTGGTACGTGGTACACACCAGGTACAGGCATGTATTAAAAATATTTCAAACACTGTGGTGGGGGAGAATGTTCTGAGGACTCCATGAAATTTGTTGGGGGGATTTAAACATAATTCTGATAATTTCCTATGATATTTGAGTCAAATCAGTAATGACTTATTCATGACTTTGCTTATTACCCTGTTATCTCTACAGCGATGCATTACTGGGAAATGACACATTTGAAATGCACGTTTCACTAGAGGGTCAGTCCTGACATTAAGCCCCAGTAGGCCCCTGCTAAGCTGGCGTGCTGACTACCTGGGTTCATGTCATGCAGTTCACTGGTTTTTATGAATTTTTACCTTGCGCTTTTGGGCTTAAAGCTTTTCCCTTCTGAAATCATGAACTTAGATTTATGATCAAAAGTCCTGAAGTGGATCATTAAGGAGTCATTTCTTTTTGGAAGCTATTGCTTCATTTAAATGATGAATAGCTTCCCTTCTGAGAAATCTGCAACAAAGAAATGCCCAGAGCTGCTCTCCTATGATGGTGATGCTAACAACATGTAACTAGAACGGGAAGAATTCTTAAAGCCCTTGTGTAACTCTGCTTTTACAGCTGAGGGGACTGAGGCCCACGAGGTGACGTGTGAGCAAATCACCAGGTACTGGATGAAATGAGATAAGACCTCCCTCATGTCCCATTGCATGCTCTACACTTTCCACTGCTTAGGAAAGCTGGAAAGAAAACAACCCAAGACGTCCATTTCCCCTATCTCCCCCAGACCAACACTATTTCTAAAACCAAGTGGTAGCTGTTGCTGGAACACAGAACAAGACAGCCCACTCCCATCACCGAGGAAATATGACCCTCCTGGCAGGGAAGCCGCTGCTCTGAGAAGTGGAAGGAGCCCAGTCTCTCCCATCACTCCTCGGGGAGCAGCCCAAAGCTCTTTCTCCACAAGTGACAGAGGCTGAAAGAGTGCTCTCTCCCTCCTGACTTAACCTAATTGCTGCTTCCCTGCGAGGCTCCGCACTTGCTCAGTGCCAAGCTCTGGCTCCCACCCAGCCCCTCCTTGAGATGGAGCCAATCCCCGATTCCCTTGTCCCAGGAACCAGTCCAGAAAGGCCTTAGCAGTCAGCAAGGAGGAGCTCTGCACCACGGCCTGGGGGGTCTGGCTGCCCAAGCTCCAGCGGCCTGGGTGGGCAGCCAGGACAGCTCCTCCATAGAGACTTGCCCCAGCTCAGCAAAGGGGACTAGGAAGGGAAAGGACAGGCTAGTGTGGCCCTGCAGTGCTGCTCGGGTTGGGGTGTGAGCGACTGCTTGCTCCAGCTGACCCCTCCTGCTGGGAATGGGAGGAATTCTGAGTGCCACATGGCATATTCTTAAATGCAACCAAAGATTAAGCAATTAGGATCCTGGACCCATACACACTCTTGACACCCAGGACAGCAGGTGAAGCTGGAACTGGGACAGTGTGGGTGGGTGCTGGTGACTTCTCAAGGAAGTTTTGCAAGCTTTCTTCACTGTGCCCTTCTGGGAGCAACAGTGTTTGGTGTGTCCAGTGATGGTCTCTCTTGTACCTTTGAGGTTTATTATTAGGAATGCCAGGATGGGTTGATCAGTTCTTTGATTTATATATGGTAGCTATACCTGGCCAGTTTTCAGAGGGCAGGCAGGACGTGTGGGAGCTTGCCTCTTTCTTCAGCAAGCCTCCGTCCCCCAGACTTTTCTCATTTCTTTTTCTGAAGTTTCATTGTTGGTATGTAGAACTGCAATTGATGTTTGTACATTGATTTTATATCCTGCAAATTTACTGTATTTATTATTTCTCATAGTTTTTTGATGGAGTCTTTGGAATTTTTTATATAAAGGATCATGTCATCCACAAATAGTGACAATTTGACCTCTTCTCTCCCAATTTGGATACCTTTGATTCCTTTCTCTTGCCTGATTGCTGTGGCTAGAACTTCCAGTACTATATTAAATAGCAGTGGTGACAGGGGGCATCCCTGTCTTGTTCCTGATTTTAGGGGAATAGGCTTCAGCTTTTCCCCATTCAGTATGATGTTAGCCGAGGGTTTGTCATATATGGCCTTTATTATGTTGAGATACTTTCCTTCTATACCTATTTTATTTAGTGTTTTGATCATAAATGGATGTTGTTCCTTGTCGAAAGCTTTTTCTGCATCAATTGATATGACCATATGGTCTTTATCTTTGACTTTGTTTATGTGTATCACATTGATTCATTTGCGATGCTACTCCTTAACTTTTGAGGCCCCACAAATGAGTCACCATCAAGGACAGGGTGACACTCATTTTCCACAGATTTATGCTTTCATATTTTGTAGCAACATTTCTCGAAATTGAGAACTCACAAATGCCCAGCTGTGCCCATAGACCCCAAGGGATGCCGAGGCCCAGTTAGAGAAACAGTAACTTAAGTTAAGCGCTTCCCTTTCATTTGAGCTGATCAATCAACACGATGACATTGTAAACACAAAGAGAAACTCAGACCCTGAAGCCGGATGGCATCAGCTGGCTATAAGGTAAGTATCCCCAAATGATTCAGAAGGTGCTGACGTTGATTTTCATTTCTTTAAAAAAAAGTTAGACTAATACAAAAATCTAAAAACTCCTTTTAGAACTCAAGTTACCCCTCTGTCCTACCCCTGGAACGTTCAGAGATTTCTAGATGCCATTTTGAGGAGCAGAGTTGTAAAAGAGTCTTTTCTCCAGCAAGCAAGACCTCCCTCTTATGAAAGAGCAGGAGGTGTGCTTGGTCTGTGTTGTGGCCCCCAAAGTAGGGTCAGACTAAACAAGGGTAACCCACTGACTACACAGATCTGAGTTGGGAGGGCTTTGGGGACCATTTCCTTCAAGGCCATCTGATTCATGACGTATCATCATCACAGTGCCATCACTGGATAGCTCCTGCTAATGCAGTGTCTTCGCAGCCAGCATTGACTGATCTAGAATTGTCACTGATTAGGTTCTGCTCTTGATAGCTGGGATCATGTTGAATTAAAAAAAAAAAAGCCCCAAAGATAGTGAGGCAGAGGGCATGCAACCCTGATGCTGAGCTTCTTTCCTTTTTTATGCAAATGGATACAAGTAGTTCATCAGAGCAGCCAGTGAGTGTACTGATTTGCTTCTGAAAATTGTACAGATGGGGGACATGGGAGTTCGGCGGAGACAAACAGATGGAGAAGTCTTTTCATTTTGATTTGTCACTGAGCAGAGACCTGGAGTTGCTGAGGGTGTCAAGACTCACAGATGCAAACACAGAGAGGAAGAGTGACTGATACAGACACATGGCAGTCACAGTCAGTGGGGAATGTGCTTCTGTAGGTTCAGATTCACAAAGAAGGACATGTAACCAGGAGCTGGATGGGAATGTCAGTGCGAGTCCCTGGTTATCCTCACGTGGGGATAGAGCTGAGTGCCTAGGGGTGGTTGGAGACTCAGTGATGTTTCCAGATGACAGACAGCGGCTCCTGCCCCCATTCTGTCCTTAGAGAATGAGTCCTGTCTCTGCCTTGGGTTTGTTGAGCCCAGCATTGCTGTTTGGTCTCTGTGTGGCTTGATCAGTTGAGTGCTTTTTGTACTATTTGCTGTGAAATGAGTCTTTTTCCAGGTGCTGTTTACATGTAGATATACTCGTGATAACCTTGCTTTTGTGGGTTCTCATTAGTGAACATTTTGTACAGGGTTCTAAGCACAACTGCACATCTAGAGTCCTGTTTTTGAAAGCAGCTGCTGGCTTCCGACACATTTTTTTTTTTTCAGCTCAAACAGCTTTTCAGGGCCACTAAGGGACATGATTAGAGTCCTTAGGATAAGCCAATAATGATATTCTTCCTTTGGTCACTAGATTGTTATGTGAAGTATTTGAAACTCAATAATCGCTTGAATTTATATGTCAACAGTGTGTCTGAAATGTATACATGGGCTTGGCTATGTTTAGAGGCATTAGTGAGTTACTTGTGCCTGGGTAGTCTATCTCCCTCTGACTACTGTTGAAAAGCCTGAGATGCACCCAGCTGGCCTGGCAGTAGAGAGCCCCTTGGCTGCCTTGGTGTTGAAGCCTAAGGTGGTAGCTGTTTCAGTCTACACTCTGCTGTTGGACTTGCTAAGATTTGCTGGTGGAAGTGCTGATCCTTTTCTGGCAGAACAAAGCGGACCCACTTCCTAGAAGCTCATGGGCTGTCAGAACCTGCTCAGCCCTCCTCCGCCACCACCACTGTGTGCTGTGCGCTGCAGGGCGGGGAGAAGCTGCTATCCTCTTTGGCTGGGGGTCCCGCTTCCTTCCCTGCTCTCTCAGATGGACAGAAGACAGTTCCACCCATTCTTTTGGGGTCTGAGTTCTTTGGATAGGTCCACCTAGTTAGTAAAAACAGAGCCAGCCCTCAATGAGAAAGCAGTCCTTAATCAGATGAGTATACCAAGGCAGGCAAGGAGGACTCTGTTTGTGAGGATTCGGCTACTGCTGGGGTGCTTGCTGCCTGTGGGTGGGTGAGAAGGGGAACCTTCTGCCAGCAGCTTCCACCAGCACTGTCCAAATGACCAATGGCCTCCCCAGACCAGATGTGCACAGGGCATCATGGGTTAGTCTTTGGGTCTACGAGGAGGCACGAGGCCATGCTGGTCAAATGTGGAGAACAGGGGCTGACTTAACTATTCCCTTCACCCCCAGACATCCTTCCTTTGAACTAATTTTGAGTGCTGGTAGTGGAAGAACTTAACAGGACAGTTTGCACTGATGGTGACATGGGAGTCAGTGAGGCTAAATGGCCACTGTAGGTCCAGCGGATGTCAGTTCACATGCTCCAACAAACCAGCTCTTGATGCTTCTGCTACAGAGAGACCATGGGGTGGGATGAACCATGGGCTGAGCTAATGTGGCATTTGTTACATCATCAGATACAATAGAAGCATAGTGGGACAGGAGGTGATACAGGAGGAGTAAGTCTTGTAATGTGGTGCCCTCTCAGCCAACATTATAAGGCAATAAATACATTGCCCTGGTGCTTCTTAAGACTAATGAAAAGATGTCAGAAGCCACAGTGTGAAAGCGAGCTGTGAGACATTCAGAGAAAGCAGTCACTGTGTCCATGAGCTAGTGTCCCACTGGCTCCCCTTGGAACTACCTCCCTTTAGGGTGTCAGTGTGGAGACCCTTTCAATGCCATAATTCTTAACACTGTATCTAACTCCAAGAAATTTTATTTTTGATTCACACTTCCAAAACCTCTTGTTTAAAGGGTAGTTTCAATTTATTAACGAACCAGAGAAAACAGCACAAAGTGACTAGGAAAGGCCAGGAAAGACAGACAGGGGTTCCCTCAGCCCAGCTCTCTGCCTGCGTGCTGGCATAAAGCCTCCTGGTGCGTCACAGGCAGTGCCCCTTAGTGCGGGAAGGCCATTCCTGCAGGGGCAGCAGTCCCGGCCTCTGTGTGATGGGTGGGAAGCTCTGCCTGCTCGCCCGCTGCAGGACCATACACCTGCACATCGAGGGTCTAAAAAGCACAGCTCTTGCAGACCATTTTTCCAATTTGCAGCTATACTTTTCACACCTTTAGATTCATTTTAAATTTGTTTGAAACAGCACATCCAGAGAGAGATTGCAAACCCAGCCCATTAGAGACTCTTGTTCTGTTCTTTGCTGCTTAATAGTCTAGATCCAGGGTGATCCCTCTCACACTCTGAAGAGAAAATAATAAGACCCTACATTAGAGTTTCCAAAAGCGTGAACGTAGATCGTTTCATTTGGTCCTCACAGCAGCCCTGGGAAGGCAGACAGGCATGATGGTTGCAGGGTCCAGAGGATGGGTGGTAACTGGTGGAGCTGGGAACCTGTCCTCCCACTGCTGGCCCAGGGCGTCTGTCACTCCCCACGATGAACTGAGCTCATCTTGATGAGTAGGGCGGCCTTTCTGCTTCGAATCGATGAAATGTCCTGTGGGCTTGCAGACAAAGGTGATTTTAAGTATAAGACCTTGTCAGCGAGTTCAGGGGATAAACATACCTGAGCTCAACTTGGCATCAACATCAGAGGGATGAAAAGGACAGAACCTGGGTGTCTTCAACCAGGATTTCTTCCTGTTGACTTAATTGTCACCCAGGCCACGGTGGGTGGTGTAACTTGAATGCAGCTAAGTCCAGGAGGAAGGAAGACATTCAGAGGACCTTCTCATCTAGCAATTTATTGATTCCTTCACAAATCCTCTTGAGGTTGGGCCTACAGTCTCCATCCAGACTATAAAGGGTGGAGAGGAACTCCACATCAGCAAAGTGGTTGAAGACGTGGTTGATGCGCCCATGGGTCCTGGGCGTCAAGTGTCGCTGCACCAGTTCATGTACGAGGTCCTTGCACTCGTGTAGGAGCTTGGAGAGCACATTCCTATCAAAGGTGTAGTCCACCTCGTAGAAGCTGACAATGGTCATGGCGGTCTGGTTCAGCTTCTTTCTGAACTTCTCCACGATAACGAGCTCCTCCTGGTTGAACTGGTTGTTCCGGTAGAGGATCCCAATTTTGATCGCCACCTTGATTAAGTCTTTCATGATCTTATGGGCTTCCTTCTTGTTGTGGGTGTGCTCTTTGGTGACTTTGTAGAGCTCGTCAAAGATCTCACTGCTGGTGTCATCAATTAACATGTTGGCCACGGTTTTGCTGGCTATTTTGCTCAGAATCTTCTTCTGGGCTTGAAGGGCAAGGCTCTTTGAACTAAAAACGTCGGGACCTATGGCAAGGAAAGAAATAACAGTTATGGAAATACAAGAACCATTATTATGTTTGTACCATGAAACACACTAATCTGAACTTACGTTCTTACGAGCACAAACTCATGCCTTTATAGCTCACAGCTCCCACACTAAACGCCACCCGTGCCTGCTTGCCCCACTGTTGTTGCACCTGACATGCTTGTTTACCTTCTTGAAACTTCTGAATTGCACGCTTCCCTTTCTGGTAGTGGTCTCCTCTTGTCCAGGCCAAATCTTACCTTTTTAAACCTACTTCATGCATACTGTCTTCCAAACGCTATTAGATCATGGGGAACTCCCTACAATCACTATTGCACTGAAAACCACTCAGTTTTGCAAATTACACAGGAGGAAATTATTGGTTAATGACAGGAATGTGGCACTACTGCCAATCCCATTCCCAAGGCAGATGGGGTTGATCATGGTAGTCTTCTTTTGACTGAGTCTCAGAATCCATACTTTATTGAGTCTAAAATGTTTTTTGTTTTTTGTTTTTACATTTGATATTTTGGAAATTGGGATGTGTCATACAGTCACTGTCGCTGGGCAGCAGTTGTGCTGTGGTTGCCACTACCTGTGTGCACATCACTTTACACAACAGGAGCCAGAGATTTGGGCGAAAAGTCAAGCCAGCAACTTTGTAAGAAGTGTTGCCTCACCAGTGCTCCTGGCATAGAGAACCACACTGTGTGGGAAACAAGACATAGGAACTCCAAGACCAAGGTGCCTCAGATGGTACCCTGAGTGTGAGGAAGCTTAGAAAAACCACAGCCAATTTATTCCCCCGTTATTTTCTACTTTATCAGTGAACAAGAGCAACATATGTTAAAGAATAACACTGTGTCTAAGGCTAAAAAGGATCTTTCAATAAGTATAAAATAAAAATGCTAAGTAATAAGAAAGTAAATATTCACAATTTAATGGGCAGCATCTTTTTCTTTTTTAAGGGCACATAAAACGATATCTTACAATCAGAGCTATCTTAGATTTGATGAAACACTCCATGAGATCACCAAGTGGCTGGAGCTGACGTTTGAAATGATACCCACTGCCATCCTTACTTGACGATCTGTATGCTTATTATTATTATTATTATTATTATTATTATTATTATCTTCCCAAGGGGATGTAAGTGCCCTGAGGATAGAGACAGTGTCTCCCACGTCACCTAGCTCAGTTCTGGTGTCTGTTAAGTAAAATACCAGAGAAATACAGGGTGTTTCAAAAAGATGGACCGGATTTGAAATCAACGGTGGATAAGTCGCACGGGACCTCAAGACTTGGCGCTACACTCTTGGCTCCCACAATGTCCGGACACTACACCCTGTGACTTTTTCTTGTGGGGATACGGCAGAGAACGTGTTTGTGTACCACCATGAGCGATAATCTGGATGTGCTCAGAAACGGAGTCACCGCAGCGGTGACTTCCTTTGCACGTGACATGCTTGTAAAAGAAGACACTTTGAGAGGCGTGCAGGACGAATTCACCTATGGTCCTGATGTTGTTTGTACAGCAGGTGGAGGGCACATACAGCATTTCAAAATACAGTTAGTAAAACGCATTACATTGTTCGTAACTTCTTATATAATTGTAACGTGTCGCCATCATGAAATATACTGCTTTGAAATCGGGCCCATCATTTTGAAACACCCTGTACTGCAGAAGAATAAGAACGTAGTAAAATACAGTGCAACCTTATACTAAAAAACACAACGAAAACCCTTCCTTTGAGAACTGAGGGCCCTCTAAGATCTCCAGAGCTTTTGTACAGTGTTCTGTAGTTACACGGAAGTGACAGATGTGATAGGCAGAGTGGACAGGCCGCCAGCCATACACGCCGGCTTCTGCAGTCTTCGGTCCCTCCCTGTCTCGTGTTCCACGCCCTCTCTCCACCCCGGACTCATTCCCCAGTGGACAGTGATTAATCCCTGGACACTCAAGTCTCGCAGACACAGACTTAATAAACACTCAAACACAATTAGACACAGGCCCCGGTGCCTACCCCACCCACATGCCCCCCTCACTGTCTGGCCCAGCCTCACTCCCTCCACCCTGGGGCCATCCAGGACACCTACTTCAGCTCTTCCGGCCTCTACCAGCTGCTGGCGCCAGAGGCAGGGCCTGGAGCGGGGTCGCCGCGGCGGGGTCAGCAGAACTAACGCGGTGAGTGCCATGCGCCTCCCACAGCCCCAGGAAGCTCTTGCCCTGAAGTTTGAGACCACAGTATCTTCAAGTTCACGGCCAAGTGACCCTGACGTGGCCAGGATTTTCCCTTAACCTTGGTGCAAAGGGAATAAACGGTATCTTTTGACTCTTCTTTACTATAAGAAAGTCCAACTTCCTGATTTATGCTCTTCCAGGCTTTGAGATCAATAATACTCCTGCCTAGTCGGATCATCCACCGGACCTTCGTGTGAATAACTTTTGTTCCAAAAACATCAAATTCGTCCTCCAAAGGCAAATATTTACAAGCATTGAGGATGTGCAAAAGATTGTGCTGTGTGGTTTGAAGTCAATTGCACAGAAAAAGCTTAAAAAGTTTTGAGTAATGGCCTCGTCATTGAAATAAGTGTGCAAGGGCGGTCCGGAAAGTCTCCAGCCAGGTAATGTGAACGACAGAGGCGCTGATGGCTGGGTTTTTCCGGCAGCCCTTGTATGCCTCCCTAGATTGACTATTCTGATGGGAACAATGGAATCTAGACAGATCCATTCTGGTGTGTCAAAAGATGAGTCATGTCTTTGCACACACGGTTCCTAAAAATTGCCTGGGAATAAGTATTTTAAGCGGCTCTCTAGAAATGCAGCAAACGTGCCTTTACACAGAAGCAACGAATCAACTGAAGACGTGTCCACTGGAATGTAAGCTCTGCGGGGGCAGGAGCGTGGCTCCCAACCCTATTGTCACCCAGAGCCGAGTGCACTGGGGGCACATGGCGACTACTGGTGGGATGAGGGAGCACCGGCTCTGTGCCAGGCACGTCGTGGTTTTAACCGTAAGTGCTGGGGGAGGTGGGGGGTATGCATTTGCACCAGGGCTTCCATGCCAGCTGGATGCCAAACCCTGCTCTCCTCCCCATCAGCGTTCCCAGCATTTTTCTCAACAGCAGTGGCCGTCTCACCTTCTGCTTGTATGTCCCCACAAGAATGTTCAACACTACGAGCCTTCTTGCATGTTCTTTAACTTGACAGCAAGTATGTTTCATCTTATGGTTAATTAGTTATCATTTCTAAATAGATATAATCTCTAGATATTGTAAAGATTGATTTTTTAAATTAACCTTTTAAATTATTCTTTTAAATGTGTCCATTGTAACCTACATACCACAGTGATAAAACACCGATTTTTGTCTATTAAAAAAAAATGTTCGTGGTGTGCCATTCTGGGGCCGAGGTTGCTTTTGTCCCATGCTTTCTCTGTAGTTATTGAGCATTTAATATTTGTTCATCTCTGTATGAAGTGGTATGGGAGACCCCCCCCCCTCCCCACAAGTATTTAATTGGGTCCTACTCTGCATATGGTCCTGCAAGGAGGCATGACGTGAAACAAAATACAGAGACGTGTGAAACAGTCGGCACGAGTGACAACAGTTTGGGGCGGCTCTGTGGACTCTGCAGGTGGATAGATGGGATGGCTACAATGTTAGGAAGTGGTTTCTACAGGCATGGAATTAGGCCAGGAATTTCCCTCAAATCACAAAAGCCTGGGGTGGTTTCCCTCCTCAGGTTTCATCATCTCTCTTGCATCAGCGTGTGTTCCTGACCTACAAAGGCACTTGGGTACAAGTGTTTTTGGTGAGGCCTCAAGAGAGTCATAGGGATAGCATGTCTCTCTCTGAAGCCTTAAAGATCAAGAGTCATCATCAAAATCATGAGCAAAGCTTTAAAAAAACAAACAACAAACAAGCAGATTCCCCAGACTGTCAGTGTTAATATCTTTAGGAGTAGTTCTAGTAACCACCAGCTCCCTGAGTGATTCTGACATGCTGTATGCAGAACCCACTGATCACGACACGCCCAACAGCAAAAATTTTTGCATGCCATATTGTGTCACATTTTGTAATACATTTTTGTCATCAGTGCCATTAGATTCTAATTTATCTATACTTAAATTTAATTCATGACATTTAGTTTGTGTTGAGTATTTACATACAAAGCAGCTAAAAATGTTATTGTTAGATGCATAGAATAGTCAAAATACCAACTTTTAATTTTTTGTGGCTTTTTGACAATTTTGAAAAAAAAAAAAGCTTGAAGTCAATGTAGTGAAAGGGTTAAACCAAGACTGATGGAGGAGCTCAAGTGAAAGAATTTGGAAGTCCATGCTCTGAGAGTAAGCACCCTTAGGACATTTACAAGGAAAGGAAAAGTACCAGAACTAGGTTGGGAGAGTGGCGTGAAGATGGCAGTAAACTAATTTGGTGAGAGAAAGCAAAACATAATTGAAGTCAGCCCTTCACTGCTGAGGGCAGTCTGAGCTGATGTTTTTGTAAAGGATGTTCAGGGGTGGTACAAGTGATGTTTTCATGTTTCTAGAAAACACTAAGCACTCCCAGATGGTGAAATGCCAAGTGGAGGTGATAAACAGCAGGAAGATCTCACCAAGCTGGGTGAGTGGGCAGGAAAGAGGCAGATGAGCTTTGGCGTGGTAAGAAGAAGGTAATACATCCAGGGAGAAATAAAGTGAGTGATGGTTATGAAAGATGACGGGCTCCGAGCTGTCAGCTACCGCCCGGGGAAGAGTTCTGGTCATCAACCTAGGATGTGTCACCGTAGAGAGGGGCTGGGGACAGACTCAATTCTTCTCTCCTTACCCCCAGGACTAGGTAACTTTTCTACCTCTGGTCAAGGTGTGGAAAACTTATAGTATATGAGTATGGATAGCTGTGTCAGAATTATAAAATTGGAAATGATCTGGAACCACCTGCACGCACACAGTATCACTTTATTTCTGTAAACAGCTTAAGATGATGGCAAGGAAGAGAAGTTAGATGGAAGTTTAATAGACGTTAGGAGTGGAGATGGCTCCCCGGAGAAAAACAATCTGTGGTGCTTCAAAAGTATCACCCATCAAAGCAGGAGACTCGGAGTACAAGAAAGGCGGGAGGAGAGACCCCAAGGTGTGGGGCAGGGGGTGGTTCGTGGTAGTCCCAAGTTTCTGTCACTCAATCACTTACCTGTAAACTCTTGGAAGAAAAGTTCAAGCAAACCCCCTTGAGATGCAGCGCCTCACACACAACTGAGTTTGAACGGCTGCAATTCAAATTCACCTGCCCTTGCTCACTTGCGCATGTGCCCAGAGACGCTGACCGAAGCCGTCACGGCTCTCGTGCTGCAGCCTTCACTGCTGATGAGGGGCCAGTGAGGAGACTGATCCCCTTCTCCCTCCCTTCCTGCTTCCTTGTCTGTTCTCTGGGTGAGTGATGAGGAAGCGGGGTGTCGGCCGTGGGGGTAAGGTGGTCTGCAGGATGGGATGCCCTTGACAATGATAAAACACCCTCTAGAGAAGACACTGCTTTAGTTCTTGGTTGTTTCCATGTAGCTGTGGGGACAAAACTATTAAGGAAACTTCAGTAGTGTTCTGATATGTAAACTGAACACAGTTAAGTTTTTCAGAAAGACTAATTGAGTTGTCACAACTCCTTTGGAGTCAAACTGGAAAACATTTTTCTTTCCTTGTATAAAACTGTGGTTTGCACGCCGCTGGAATAGTAAAACACAACACCCTTGGAGGCACAATGAAATGAAATCATCAAGGGATGGGGGGCCTTTGAGTTAGGGACATGCCAAAGCCGTGGTCCTCCCCTCCCCACAAAGAGAAACGGTCGAAGCTTAGAAGCTCATGAAAAATGCCTTTTGTTGATCTAATTAATCCCTTTCATGCTTGAATGAGATGGGCATTCTTGAAGCTTACAAAGGTATTTGGGGGATTTTTTTTTTTTTTTTTAATTTTGTAATTCAAATTTTTATTTACTTATATTTAGGTACTTGTTTTTTGTATTATAAAGGAATTTTAGCATTTATTTTATAACATACTATGGTACAAGAAATTTTATGGAACAAATAATTACAAAATGCAGGAACAGATACTAACCAATGTCACCCCAAATTTGGGGGATATTTTAAAAGGCATTGGAGTAAAATTTAGATGGCCTGGGAGGGTTAGGAAATAGATTTTTCTGACTAAGCTTAATCCAGCACATTCTTGAGCCTTGTAAGTCTGGCCCTTCCCCTCCCTTCCAAGAGAGCCACCCGCCTTGAGGACATAGCCTTTGAACGCCCCTTTGCTGCTGAGAAGACCTGAGGGCCCCACATTTCCACCACTTGCTATGTAAGAAGCTAGCAGTTTGTGGGTCCTATGGTTGGGGTCACCATGATACTTGAAGTGGGGCATCACCTTCCATCAGGTAGCACTGGTGGGTACAAAACGAAAGTATTAGAACCTGTTTTTCTGTTTCCTTGCTTTGAGATAAATTAAGCTTTGCTAACAGTTAACATACAAATTGACCGAGGACTCAGTCCTACGGGAGGAGCCACGGGTGTGTGGCACTCCAAGGGAAGAGGGGAGGACTCCCCTGTGGGGCGGGGCGGTACTGAGTGTATCCTTCCCTCGTTCGTTACCTTTCAGCAGTTTAGATTTATTTCAGTACATGTGTGCGTGGTTAAACAGACTCACTGATGATTTAGTTCTAACTAAGCTAACCCTCCCAAAATGGACCAGCGATTTCAAAAGGTTCCTGCAAGAAACGTAACTGAGGCCTGAAGACAATATGCTAACCAAGCACAAGTGAACAGCAAGAAAATAACAGAGCTGACGTGTATCCTCCTCATCGTGGCAGCTTTTACGCAGGCAGCCCAGTTACAAGGTTAAAAGTATGATCTAATCTGATCTGACAAGAAATGAGCCATAAAAATTTCCGAAATTCTAATAAGACGATTTGAAACACGGATTTCAAACAGTTAACTTGCCTTGAGATACTCCCCAAGGCAGTAGGAAGCCATGGCAATTAGCAAGACAGTTAGCCGCACTGTGATGCACTGTGATGTTGGATCCTGGCTTGTCCTCTGGGTGAGGGGAGGGGCAAAAAGGAATGCATGGGTGAGTCAAGGAGGGTGCTGAGTGCTTTCCTAGCTTGGGAGATAGGTGGGGTGGGGGGCGTTACGGCACCACGGACTGAAACAGGCATCTGGGAGCACGGAGGGGAAGAAGACTTCAGTCCTGAGCATGCTCAGTTCGAGAAGTCCTGGGGGGAGAGGGGGAATCTGGGTCACAGCCTTGTGCAGTAGGTACCTCTGACTCAACCTGTCCTACCCCGAGAGTCCCATTTTTCCATCCAAATGCTGTCCCTTTCCGTCAAGCAAGCCAAGGTGAAAAGACCCATCTTCCCTAAATAATTAGCTAATTCGGGATCCCGAGGGATAAACAAGTTCTTCCTTTAAAATGCAAATACCTATTTTGCTGGTGAAAGCGTAGTTTCTCTCTTCACAGCTCGCTGGGTTTCAGTGCAGTCAGGGCCACACTGCCTTCTTCCCAGGCTTTCTGTCCCCTGTGTGGCCCTCCACCAAACCACCCCTCCCCCCCCCCCCCCCCGCAAGAGAATGGATTATTTAAAAACGGGGGTAGGAAGTGAGAAGCAAGCTTGGGTACAGGAGGATTGGGGTGGAGGGTGCAAGGAGCAAGGACTGAATTGCCAGAAGCAAAGAGATACGGAGAAGAGGGTGTTGCATTAGCCAGTCTCCACTGCCTTTGCCGGCCATGTGGCCAGTCATCCCGGGTGCTGCCTCCAGCTCGGGCTTGGGTGCCCCTGAAATCTTGCCTTTGGCTAAGGCCTGGGAGCAGGCAGAGTTTTGGCTTTGACCTTGGTGGCTACTCAAGTCCTAGAGATTCCTCCAAGTCAGGAATGAGGATTTGAGTGTTGTGGGAGGACCATGCATGATGCAGTTTTCTAGCTGTATTGGGTGTTTTGCAGACTGACCAGACGTCCTGTTTTAAATGGGGCAGAGAACAATGGTATCAATGGTTTCAAATGGTACATGTGGTCAGCTTGAATTTAGCGCAGAGACTCGGCTGACCAGAAGTACCACTTGGAACGGGGCAGTGCCGTTATTTTCCACCCTGTTCCAAGTGGGGCGTCTGGTCAGCCTAGTTTTAGGGTCCTAAGCAAGGACACACAAAAGCAATGGTAGTCAAACAGGGCACTTCTTACAGGAAATCAGATTCAGATCGTTGCAATACCTTCTATTGAAGAATTACATTCTAAAAGCAGCATTTGATTATCTTCAAGATGAAGACCAAGCTTTTTTCATTAAAAAAAGAAAAAATTCCCGGGCCTTGAAATAACTTATTGCTTCAGGTGAAGTAAAGAAACGTTGTCAGGGTCAGCCGTAAGACCTCCCAATCCGTTTTCTCATCTTGTCTTAGTCACACCCAATCCATGCGTGCATCAGCATCGAGGAATCTGTAACTCAATAACGATCGTGTCAGAGCTAATGTCAATTACTAAGCACAGATTGTGTACCCAAGGTAATGTGTACTATGTATTTGATCCTCACAAGAGTTCTGCAAGAGAGGGACTGTGAGACCTGTTTTATGGATGAGGAAACTGAAGCCCAACAGATGCAGATAATTCACTCAAAGCTATGAATGAGGCGAGTAAGTAGCAGAACTGCCATTCAAATTAACTGCAGACAGAGCCTGCAATCTTTGCTTTCCCCATCTGCTTTCAGATAATTGTCCTTGACTCCCTAATGACTGAGATTTCTCACTTACTTGAGACATTAAATAGGCCTCAATTTAAATCCCCATCTAACAGGGAGATTTATATTTCGTCTTTTCTTTAAATACAAAAAAAAGAAAAAAGAAAAAAAAGAAGTCAGTCTTATGTAATAGGACAATACCTCATATTCATCAATACTTGAAGTTTTCATTTTCATCTTCAGAGAGAATTCTATGTATTCCAACAGTTACATACTGATTTTGTTTTTCATATTGATTTTACAGCAGCTCTGAAAGGTGAATGAGTGATCATTTTACTTACCGGAGCTAACTGTGAAGTCACCAGGGGTGAATCATCTCTAACTCAACAGGTTAATTTTGGAGATCTAAGAAGATATTTTTATCTCGCTGCAGTATAAGAACAAGCGTCACTAAAAACAACATCTACTTACATGAGTTCTTCAGACAAAGCGTATTCATCCCATCCCTCACTCTCTGCGTCTGACAAATAGCTAGCGTCTCTCCGAATGTTAGGTCATGTCCAGGCATAATAACAACAAGAGTCCACTTTTGTCCTGCTTTATGAACAGTAACTCATATCCTTACAGCAACTCCATCAGTAGGCACGCATAACCATCATCGTCGTCGTCAACAGCAGCAGCATTTTACACCCAAGGAAACCACAGCACAGAGAGTTGAAGTAGCTCGGCTGAAGCTAGCATTTTAGAGGGGCGGAGCTGGATTCAGACCCAGGCAGGCTGCCCCACAATCCTGTGCTTCAACCCACCACTAACCTGGCTTTCACACGGTGATAAACATCAATCAGTTTAAATGTCTTTTGAAAAATTACCCACTTTAAGACAGAGATTGAGCAGGGGTTTTTTTCCTCAGGAGAATTAATTCTTTTAAAAAACCATGATGCATTTCAAATACATAGACAAAACAAGATAATGTATTATAACAAACTCTACTTGTGTGGCCACCACCCAGATAGAACAAGTCTTAATATTTTGTTCTCAGAGACAGAGTGAGGTAAAGCCCTCTTTGTTTTCAATTCTGTCTCTTTCCCTTCTATCTCCCCAGATCTCTTCAGAGGTTGGTGTGTCTTCGTTTCAGCCATGTTTTTATACTTTTGCCTCATGAGTAGGCATGCATAGACATGATATTGCCCGGTGTTCTTAAACTTCAGATAAAGGTGTCCCACTAACTACACGGATGCTTCTGCAACACTTCATTCAACATTATGCTTTCGAGATTTATCTAATTGAGTCATTTAGTTGCTTACATGCATATACTATTATATATTATATATATAGAATATTATATACTAATATATATCTGTGTTTCCTGTTGATGGACATTTTAAGTTCTTTCCACTTTCTGCAAGCAAGAAAGTCCATAGACATGTCTCTTTGGGCACACAACCAACAGTCTCCAGGTTCTGTACCTAGAATGTGGCTGTCAGATATTGTACTGGAGTCTGCCAATTGCTCTTGGTGAGATTGCACTAATTTTCACTCCCAGCAGCAGTGTATGAGTTCCTGGGGTTCCACTTCCTCATCAACACTTCCAGTAGTCCCCCTTTAAATTTTTTGTCAAAGTGAGAGGTACAAAATGGTATCTTGTTGAATGTACATTTCTCTAATTGCTAGTGAGACTCAACATATTGTTGTATATACATTGAACATTCAGGTCTTTCATCTGTGAATTGCTTATTCATGTAATTTACTCATTGTTTTCTCCCAATTCAATTGTATGTCTTTTTTTTCTGGCTAATTTTAGGTGCTTTTAATATATTATAGATGCTAATCTCCTGATCACATGAATTGCAACTATCTTCTCCCAGTCTGCAGCATTATTTTAAAATTTTTTATATGATGTATTTAGTCATACAAAAATTAAAAATTTAAACATAGTCAAATTTATCAATCTTTTCTTTATGGTTAATGGTTTTTGCATCTCATTTTTAAAAAAATCCTTCCCTGCCATGTGTTGATAAGTGAGTCTTACACATTTTCCAAAAGTTTTAAGGTTTGCATTTCACATTTAGATATTTAATCCATCTAAAGTTTATTTGTATATATTCTATGAGATACATTTTCCCTTTCTCAATTTATTCAGTTTATTGAATAGTTCATCCTTCTGCTGATGATCTGTTTGGCCACCTTCTTCTTATCAAATTTCCATATTGCATGGGTCTGAGTTTTGTTTGAAGGTAGAAACGTTTACCTAATTTTATCAAACACTTTCTTTGTACCTGTTGAGATGATCATATGGTTTATTCCTTTTAATATGTGAATTTGACCAATTATTAAAAGACCCTTTGATTTAAATCATCAGTGCATTCTCAAGATAAGCCATACTTGGTCATGATGCATATGTAGTTAATATAATAAAGAATTCTATTAGTAAATATTATATTTAGCATTTTACAACTATGCTCAAAGGTGGATTAATCTACAACTTTTTCCTAGTATGTCTCTGTCTGATTTTTAAGTCAGTGTAAACTAGCCTCATAAAATGGATTGAGGAGCTTTCTCTCTTTTTCTATTCTCTGAAACTGTTTGTGTTAGAAGAAGGTTAACTGTTTTCTGAAGATTTAGTAAACTAGGCCATAAAGCCACTTGCGACTAGTGTGTATTTTGAGATAAGTGGAGAATCAATTTATTTAATGTTTATTCATGTGTGGGAGAGCAATAATATCTTAAAACAACACAAACATATAATTTTTTATTTAATGACTATTTTAAGCTCTCTAGATTTTTCTTTTCTTTCCCTAGAGTGTCTACAAAATACGTAGTCATTCTGAATGGCAGATCGTTCTCAGGAACGAAGTGATAAGCACCATTTACTGGTGTAATTTTCAATACCACTCTTGTTTTATTTTGAGATGGGAGACTGAGGCGCTATTTCTCAAAAAATTTTTTTCTTCAACAATTTTATTTAAAAATGATATGTGACAACTGAAAAAAGTCAGAAAAGACAGATGAGCTGATGGAAGAAAATGAGTCTTCCACAATCCCACCATACATCACAGTTAGCATATCTATGTTCCTTCAAACATTCTCCCAGGCATATGTACTTTAATATTCATAAACATGGGATCAATCAACATTGTTTTCTAACCTGCAGAAAGCAACAAATAGCCCAGCACCAGGCTGCATACTGGGGGAAAGGATGTCAAAAAGTGTTGGCCCATAGCAGGATTCCCTTCTAATGCCCTCCTCCCCTTCCTAAACCAGGAGGTGGCAGGAGACAATGGGGAGTCCCACAGACAGATCCCTCTGGTTCTGCCCACCCCATCCCAGCCCTCCCACCAGATACCTGCTGATCCAAAGTCAGTCAGAGGAGGTGCTGAAATCAGGAGCCAAAGGGCAGCTCACCCATTCACAACAATGGCTCTGCCCCAGCTCAGCTGGCTGAAAACAGGTGCACGAGAGCCAAGCAGCACTAGAAATCAAGTTGGCTCTCCCAGAGGGTGCTGCCCTGCCCCCCACTGCTCTGGCCATCGGTGCCGACAGCTGAAGCCAACGGACCCTTGCCCAGGTGGAAGAGACACAGGGACAGCTTGCCTGTTCCAGCTGGAGGCCTCCTCCCACTGCGAACCCTGGCCCACCCTCACAACCTTTCAGTAAGGGTGACCCTTGCCCACACCTCCAGCAGTCCTTTCCCTGGTGCTGTGCTTTGCTTGGCGCCGAGTTCTTATGAGCCTGACGCTCAGAGGATTGTGTACCCTCACAATCAGGGCACTGTCCGCCGTGTAGAAGTTGTTCAATAACTGTCTGTTAAATACATGACTGAACGAATGATTTAGCGTGTTCTTTCTCATTCTTTACGGCCCAGATTCTATTTGTTTGGGATAACACGCTGGAATGAGGTGCGTAGTCACGAAATGAGGACCGAACTGAAAGCACGTAAACACCTCCTGAACTCAGCACAAGGTCCACCCCTTGCCTCTCCCACGGGGCTGCCTGCCTGGCCCAGTCGGGCTCCGTCTGTCGGCCCCGCTACAGCAGCAGCCTCGCCTGGGGTACCCGAGGCGCCTGCACGTGCCTTTAGTGTTCCGTTCCTGCAGGAGCGCCTGGCCCTGGCGGCGGCCCCATCCCTCCTGCCGTCCCCGGAGCCTCCCCATTCACGTCTCCTCACGCTCAGCAGCTATTTTAATACTCAGGAGCTGCTGGGCATCAGAATAGCGCAGGCCACGTCTGTCTCTCTGGGTGATCCTCTCTCTCTGCTGGCAGCTCCCAAACTGTTCACCACAGCAGGCGCTCAAAAACCCAGGCTCAGGCCACCAGACTGCTGACAGGGACACCAGTGGGAGCCACATTCAGAGCTGTGGGAGGATGCCAACTTGGTAACATGTGAAATTAGTAAATAGACCGATGCTATGAAAATGTCGGTTTTTGGAATTCTGCAGTTTCTAGAGTGTAGATGTAAAGCTTAAAATGTTTGGAAAAAAAAAACAAAACAGGCAATAAAATGGAACAAACTCCAGTCTATATTGGAAAAAATAAGCAAAATATGGCCTGAGACAGTGGGTACTTAAGACTAAAGAACAGAGGTGCTTGGTAGGTGCTGAATTAGATAAATATAGTAATGCCTTAACCTTCAGCTTAGTCAGCTTTAAGAAAAAAAAAAAAAGATAAACAGTCAGCTGTGCTGGAGAGGTCAGAACACACGAGGGAGGAGGAACCAGAAGGTACTTCTGGATGGGAGACGACTTGGCAGACAACACCCTGCCTCGCTCAGTGTTCTTCTTAATCTTTTTCCGTGAAATATGAATTTTGTACAATGACACTTTTGGATTTCAGTCAATTTGAAAGTGGAACAGCAGGAAAGAGACACGTAATATGTCATTGACAGTACCCCTTACGTATATTCTGTCACGCTTGCTTTTCTGTTGTTGTTGTTGTTGTTGTTCTTGTTCATGGATCTGAGGTCTGAGACGTGAATCAAGTCCCATTTTGGCTATCTACGGGTGCCACGGTCAAAATCTAGCCCAGGGGATGACAGTGTTGGGTGGGCTGACCAGATGTTTTAAATAGGACAGAAAACAGCGGTGCCGTCCTGTTTCAAATGGGACGTGTGGTCAGCCTCACCGCACGGGGCTCAATTCACGGTGTCAGGAGGCTGACCGTAGGTAGCGTTTGAAAGGAGAAGGCATCGTTGTTTCCTGTAGTGTCCTGCTCAGCCTGGCAGTGGGGGCATCGTTTGCAGACAGGAGGTGGGCACCTGCACGGTCTCTTGAGGTTGGACTCCTCAGGTCTGCTGGGACCCCTACTCTGACGGAACCACTCTGAGCCAAGGAATTCCATTCCCATCACTCAAGAGGAAGAGCCAAACTAGCTGTGGCGACCTGCTTCCCTGGAAGTTACTCAGAAACGTGTCTTTCTCTGAGGCTTCCTGTTTAAGTGGTGCGTTCCCCATCCTAGTCTCAAAGGCAGTAAATGTTCCCAAATAACAATCATATATACTTGATGGTGACACCAAAAGGTTTCAAATCCAGTCACCGGGTAAGGTCACTCAAAGATGCGGACAGTGGCTGTCCTGTGGCATCAGGATGCCAGGGCTGTGGCCATGGAGTCACTACCCAAACACAGGGAAAACCCCCAGTATGGGGAAACCTGGGGAGTCAACCCCTCAGCCTGTCTCTAGCCACCGAGCAGGCAGCACTGTGTGGAGATTGCTGGGCCCCAGGCCCATGCTGCGGCTCTGCAGTGCACTCACCGTGAGCTGTGGGCCCACGCTTAACTTCCTGTTTATCAGGCTGTGCAATGAAGGAACTGAACTAGATGATTCCGCGAATTTGTTTTATATTTTCAGTGTAATAGTTACTTCTTCAGAATCGAAAGTTGCGTTTTTAAATCCATGAAAAATAGCACTAGGCATACCTGAGACGGGAGCCGGTGGATTCTCAGCCTTCCCTCTCCCATAGGGATGCCCCTCCATCCACCACGCCCTCCCCCAGCTCTGCACCGGTCCTGCTTCAGCAGGAATGCCTCCTGCTTTTCCCTCCCTCTGAGAAACCTTGGACACTGACCTTGCAGCCTCCAGCTTTCTTTTTCTATGGTTTCCCTCCAAAATGTCTCCCCTTCCCCTGATGCTAGCCATGCAGCAGGTGGTCAGCAGGCTCTCCCCAAGGCCCCTCCTGCACTGGCCTCAGCGCCCACGGACCCGTCAGACTGCCAGCCCCAGCAGGCTGCCCTGGGCTGACACAGCTGTGTTAGGGACTTGTGTCCAAAGTCCCGGGGCCAGTTCTTCCCGCCTGGCCTCACATCCCTAGTGCCTCACCTCTCTGCCCTAAAGAGAAAGTGGCTCCTCCTTTCCCAGTCTCACTCATTTTGCTTCCTGCATCTTCTTTCCAGATCTGAGCACCCACTGCTGCCTCCATGTGGCCTATTCAAGGACCTCCTACCTGATTTTACTCCTTTGTTCGCTGCAAGGATGGGGGTGGGGGTGGGGTGGGACCTGCATTGCTATGTCTATCATGGTATTCCTGGGATATAGTAGGAGCTCAATAATAAATTTAAACCTCAAAAAAACCAACAGTGACTTGTCAGCCCAGGAAGTGATGTCATGGGGGAGAGCGTGGAGTTCTGGAGAGGAGAGCCCCAGAGCTCAGGAAGAGGCTTGAGAAGGAAGGGATGGCCGCAGTAGGACAGAGGGGCTGTAGTCTTCCCCTCCCTGATTTCACCCCAAACTCAATGGCAACTGCTCTCACCAAGGTCACCCAGTGGCCTTCTAATTGTCCCTGAGGAGTGTTTGGAAACATGGGAGGACATTTTTGGTGTCAGGATGTATGTGGAGGGTTCTACAGGCTATTGGTGGGTGGGGCCAGATATGCTAACTCCTCTGTAATTTCCAGGACAGGGAGTGCCATAGGCACCCCAGGATGCACACGTTAGTCCTTGGCTTACCTGACCCCTGGTAACATGGGACCCTTTGTCGGTCTCTGCTTTCCTGACCACCCCACCCCTTGGTCCTTCCCAGCCGCGTGAGGGCTCCTTTTCCTCTGTCCATGCCTGACGTCTGGGTGTTCCCTGAGTTTGCTCAGGGCCCTCTTCTCTCTTGCCACACACTCTCCCTGAGTGTGAGATGTCACCCTTTGCACCCTATGCCCAGGTGTTGATCCCTTCCTGATATGTCCCCCAGCCCAGGAGTCTCTCATGAGACCCACCCCCACGTACATTACTGCTTACCAGACCTCTCTACCTGATTCCCATAGACCCATCCATCACCTTCCACACGTTCAAAACGTCACTCTTCTCCTTTCTCCAACCTCCCTGCAGCCCTAATCCTTGTATTATAAGTGGCTCAGATGCCTGCCCCATGTCCAGATAAGAACCTGGGGGCCGTCCTTACCTTCTTTCTCTCCCTCACCTCCCACATCTAATGTGGCATCAGAGTGTTGATTGAGCTTCCTGAATGTCTGCGAATGCATCTGCCTCTCTCTGCCTCACTGACACCACCTGAGAACAGCTCCTCACCACTTCTCGCCGAAACAATCATCTCTCCTCACTCATCTCTCTACTCCAGCTTCCATTCTATCTTCCACACTGGCCTGACAGAAGGCTTTAATGATGCTACTCTGCTATTAAGAACTGGCTTCTCATAACCTTGAAGACAAGGTCCATCTTCTTTATCACAGCGTGCCAGGTCACTGAGCTGACGATCTAGCTTCTGCTCACTGCTCCAGCTTCATCCTCTACAAACCGTTACCTCCTGACTCCAAGCCACACCCAGGTGTCACCTGTACCAGGCTCTGTCATGCCTGGGGCCCCTCTGTCCCTTTGTTATTCTGTTCCCCTGTGCTTGGACATGGGCTCCTCCCTCACCCTATCTCCCCCAATTCCTATTCAACTTTCAGGGTTACACGGAAGGATCTCTGACCACTGAGCGCTTCCCTCTGCAGTCACTTTGCCCTTGAGTAGATTCTTACCACCTGTAGAGGAATGAGTGCCTTTGTTTTTCACCAATCTATGAACTCCTTGAGGGCAGGAATCACAGTGGATTCATCCCAACTCCAGCCAGGGATTGCAACACAGAGAATGTACGTTGCATGAATGAATGGCTGTCAGTCCTTTTTTTATTTCCCCCATAGGTAATACGTTTTATTTCAAAACTGTCAGTCTTGACAGTTTACTGAGATGCATTCACACTCAAGTCAGGAACAATAATGATAATCGGAGCTAGCTCGGCCTGTGGGACACCGAAGCCTGCTACCTCCCCCGGGGGCCTGAGGTCGCCCCTACCGTGCCTCTTCCCCACCTTGGCATTGCCACCAGCACATCACTCCCTGGGCTGACCAGTAACTTTTTTTATTATTTTAAAAATCTATTTTCAAAATAATACAGATACATTTTTTAAAACGTCAAATCATTTTATAAGGATTGTAACAAAATGCAGCACCCCCTGCATTTTGGCCCACCCCTGAGGCTGGCTCTTCAGAGGCAAAATACTTAAAACTTCTTAACTCTTTCAATTTATAAGTACCTCTCTATATCTAAATTATATGCTTATAATTTACTGTTAGTTCCTGATTTTATTTGCTTTTAACTTCTTATTATGGAAGGTAAGAATTTAGCTCTCTTTTCCATTTATTTTTCCTTCCGCCTTCCAATTTGGTTCTATTTTAATGTTTGGTCAAATCAAACTTACTATAATTTAGATAGCATTCATAGCTAAGTCCTGCATGTTCTATCACTTCCATGATTGCATTTCCTTTCGAATTCACTTCGTTTTCCCAGGAGCTTGTTTTCTATCATAAGTCACTCCCAAAGTTCCCAGCAGAATGTAAAGTTCTTCTCAATAGGTCCAGATACATCAGCTAATATACCTCTTTAGTTTTCTCTCTTAGACACTCCTCTGGGCCTGGCTCAAATCTGGGTGCATTTCCATCTCAGCCTGCTCCAGGCTATCATCCCAGATCTCCCTTCATCCTTCACCTTTTCTCTCCTGGTCCATCTCCTGTTTCTTCGATCTCATGGCTTCCTCTTTCTTAATTTACTCATTTCAGTGGAATACTTTGTCTAGCACAAGTGTTAGCAAATCACCTTAAAGAGCTAGAGAATACAGGGCCAAAGGTAAAATAGATCAAGGTACTTATATAAGTAAGTAAAATGTAACCATTAAAAAAATTTAAAATGCTCTTAGCTTGTGGGTAATACAAAAACAGGTGGTAGACCGGACCTGGTCTGGGGCAGGTCCCTAAAGAAGGAAGCATGGTAAAGTAATTTCTTTTTTTTTTTGGAAATGTAACATGTCTTACAATGACTTTATTCCACCTGCACACTTGATTAGTGGTTTGACTTGATTCAGAAAGCTTTATTGAAAATCATTCACCTTGAGAATTCAAAGGCACCAGCCACTATTGTTTTTACCTCTTAGCGTTGCTATTTAGAAAACTAGTTCATTGGTAAGAGCCTGGTTTTTCTCTCTGGTAGCTTTTAAGGTCTTTGCTTCATGACTAGTCTCCAGTCACAGCCACGGGTCTTGGAGTTCCCACTGCCTTAGTCTCTCTATTGCCCGGGAGGGCTTGGGGGACGGATATGGGGGTCCAAAGCAGAGAAAAGGGAGAGGAGCACCTGGGTTCGAGGGGCTGTAAGAAAGGGAAGCATCCAGGATGAGGCAGAGACCTGGGGTCAGGGAGACAATGTAGAAGGGGAGAAGTCAGGAGGAGGACTTGCTTTAGGTGCCCACTGGGGAGCCAGAATTTCTGGAAGTTTCGGCCACTTTAAGGTTAAGAGGGGACACCCTCCAGATGGAGAGGCCCAAGGAGGTTCGCATGGCCATGAGCAGCAGATCTGCTGCAGGCCAAGTGACTCTCAAAAGAACGGGCCTGTCCTGTGGGCCCCTGACCCTCTGGTTTCTCTGCCACGTGACCCGACTTCCTGATGACCTGACCAGCTGCGTCTAGTCCTGGCCTGGCCTCCGTCCTGCTTGAATGACAGTCTTGGCTCCTGATTACCACCAACCTTCACCTCTCTTCAGACTCTGCTCAGACCTCAGTCACTCTTACTCAATTACGACAATTTGGCAAAGCTATTTTTATGTGGAGAGGTGGTTTTTTTTTGGTTTTTTTTTTTGTTTTTTTAATGAAACCAACACACAAAAACCCAAGGGCAGCTGAAACCTGACTTCATCCCACCCATGAGCCTCAGCCTGCCTGTCATTGACCTCCCTGGTGGGGTGAAGAGGAAGCTCAGGAGCGGGTGTTTGGTGACAGCTCTCCGGAGACAACACCCGGGTGCTTGCAGGTTGGTCTCAGGATGTCCCATCCATCATCCTCCGCACAAACGCCTGCTCTCTCTAAGAATTTACTTCTATTTTTAACATTCTGCCTTTCATAGTCTCTGATTTCTCCTTCAAAAATCACGGTGGTCATATTCACACACTTAAAATCAATAGCGAAATATAGCTGCTTGATAAGGGAACTGACACTATTTTCTACTTAAAAATTAAAGTGATTTTTTTTTTTAACAGGAGGGACTTATCTGAAAGGGTGAAAATGCATAGTCAAAATACATTTTTATACCTGAAAGGGGGTTAAAAATAATTATTTATCATGATATAAACCAAGAAAGTAAAGATAGACAAAATCCTGACTGATGGGGAACCAATCATTAAGGGTGGTTTGGGCTGGTGTAAAACTAGGTTTAAACTCTGATAAATGTGAACCTAAAGGGTGAGGACTTCTGTTTCCTCCAAATTTCCTGACTGGGCTACCCCTATTTGATGGACTAGAGTAGAATAAGGTGGCGATGGGGAGGTAGTAAAGAATATTGAGGCCATGATATCTCTTATTTTCAGCTCCAAGATGCACAAGAAATCCTCAATTAAACTTCTAATTCCTTCACAAGTTGAAGAAATTAAAATTTAATTTTAATAACATACAGCTCTTCAGTAATGAATGTCTTTGGAATGACAGACCAATGTTGGTAGTGGCCGGCCAATACCTCCTAAAAGCTATTAATCCTGTTATAACAGAATTTTAAATGCCCTCTCCCTTTTTTTTTTCTAATTGTAAAAATAATAAAAACACAAAATCAATGTGTAAATGTGGAAGGTGAAAGTCACTCATACTTGGGATGGGGGGCAGGGGCAGAGAAAGTGTCCTGGAGGGAGTGAGGGTCAGGAATGCCAGCTGCACATACTGCTGGTCAGCAAGCAACAGCAAGGCCAGGCTAGAGAGCTAAAACGTCTGAATCAGCAAGCTCCCCCAGCAGGTCCATTCGGCCTGCAAAGCCCCGGTGCCCTTGGCCAGTCTGTAGGCTTCAAACTTATCCGTATCAGCTCATTACCCATCCTATTTACTCTTCCTCTTCGTGGCACGAGGGCCCACAAGGCCAGGCTGGGTGAGCTCAGAGAGGAGGGTGTCATGTGGTAGAGGCACTGGAGAGAGGACAGAGCCAAAGTCGGGGAAATGGGTGAGCGGAAGAGGACGGAGGAGAGAAGCCTGGAACATGCCTCCACTAGCAGACTGGGCAGACCCCATGAGAGGGACTGACGAAGGACTGGTCTGCATGGGGCTGGTGGTGGCAGGGGGAGAATCATGGGGAACTCAGGCAAGAACAAGTTTCAAGGAAGAAGATGGAAGAACCTGGGACAAAATTGCAAGAATGTCAGAAGGATGAGCAGTGGACTAGGCCCCAGGATCACTTGGTTGTTGCTTTTTAAATAACATTTCCTGCTGAATGTTATATATACTGGTTGAGGAAAAATCTGGAAGGAAAGTACAGAGAAGGAAATTAAAATTACCTGTAAACTTAACATAGAGTGGTTAATTCTATTCCAGTATTAAAATTTTTTTTATTGTTTATGTATGTGAATGTGAGGGAGTTTCTTCCCCTTGTCTATATAAAAAGGGGTGTATGTATATGTATGTCAGGTGTGTGTGTGTATGTGTAAATAAATGTATGTGTTTATTACATATATAACAAAATTGGGGTCATATATTATCAAGCTTTCTTTATACATTATAAAACATTTGCCTATATTATATGTTCTTCAAATTACTTTTTATTTATAGCAGAATAATATCCCACGTGTAGAAATGTCATTATGCATTTAATCATTCAATAATAATTTCTCTATTTGCTCATTTATTATCCTCTCAAGAGTCAGTTTCTCAAAACATTGGACTGTATTCAAGTCTTTTCTTTTAACTTAAAAATAATCATTCTCAGGGAGTTCCCTGGTGGTGTAGTGGCTTAAGGCTTCGGTGCTCTCAACGCTGTGGCCTGGGTTCGATTCCCAGCCAGGGAACTACCCACCCCCCACAAAAAAATCATTCTCATCATCCCAGCCCCTCCCCTTCGGCAACCATCAACTTGTTCTCTGTATCTATAGGTTGCTTCTGTTTTGTTTTGTTTATTCATTTGTTTTGTCTTTTGAGAATTCACATATGAGTGAAATCACACAGTATTTATCTTTCTCTGTCTGACTTATTTCACTTAGCATAATACCCTCTAGGTCCATTCATGTTGTCACAAATGGCAAGATTTCATTCACATTTTTTTTTACTTTAAAAAATTAGTTTCAGGTATACAAAACAACATAAAGATTAGATTTTTACACACCTCACAAAGTGATAACCCCAAGTCTACTACCCATCTGACATAGTACATAGCTATTAAAATACCATTGACTATACTCCCTATACTGTACTGTACATCCTGTGACTATATACAAGTTTATACATAAGGGCTGTCCGGAGAATAATCCAGCCATAAAATGGCTCTATTTTTCATATTACATGGCTGGATACTTTCTGGGCAACACACACATATATACACACATATACATATACGTGTGTGTGTGTGTGTGTGTGTGTGTGAAGTCGTATGCCTTCCTTACATATTTTGAATATTAATCCCTTATTGAATGGACCATTTGTGATTATCTTCTCCCATTCAGTAGGCTGTCTTTTAGTTTTGTTGATAGTCTCCTTTACTGTGTAAAAACTTTTTAGGTTGATATAGTCTCATTTGTTGATTTTGTCTTTTGTTGCCTTGCCTGAAGAGACATATCAAAAAAGATACTGCTAAAAGCAATGTCAAAGAGTTTACTGCCTGGGTTTTCTTCTAGGAGTTTTATGGTTTCAGTTCTTTAATACATTTTGAGTTTATTTTTGAATATGGAATATTCAAATACATTAAGTCTTTAATACATTTTGAGTTTATTTTTGAATATGGAATAAGAAAGTAGTTCAATTTCATTCTTTTGCAGGTATCTGTCCAATTTTCCATACACCACTTATTGAGAGGCTATCTTTACCCCATTGTATATCCTTGCCTCCTTTGTAATAGATTAATTGACCATATGAGTTAGGATTTATTTCCGGACTCTATTCTATTCCAATGTCTATATATCTGTTTTAATGCAAGTACTACACTATTCTGATTATTGTAGCTTTGTAGTATAGTTTGATATCACAACATGATACCTCCCACTTTGTTCTTTCTCAAGATATCTCTGGCTATTTGGGGTCTTTTGTGGTCTCACCTAAATTTTAGGATTTAGGATTCTGAGAAGAATGTCAATTGGTATTTTAATAGTGATTGCATTGAATCTATAGATTGCTTTAGGTAGTAAGGATATTTTAACAATATTAATCCTTCCAATCCATGAGGAAGAAATGTTCTTCCTTGTATTTGTATCTTCTTCAATTTCTTTCTACAATGTCCTTTAGTTATCAGAGTATAGGTCTTTCATCTCTTTGGTTAAACTTTTTCTCTAGGTATTTTATGCATTTGATGCAATTGTAAATAGAATTGTTTTCTTAATTTCTCCTTCTCATCATTTGTTATTGCTGTATAGAAACACAACAGATTTCTGTATGTTGATTCTGTATCCCACAACTTTATTAAATTCATTTATTAGTTCTAGTAGTTTTTTGGTGGAGTTTTTAGGGTTTTCTACATATGGTATCATGTCATCTGCAAATAATGAGAGTTTTATTTCTTCCTTTCTGATTTGAATGCCTTTTCTTTTTCTTGTTTGATTGCTGTGCTTAGGACTTCAATACTATGTTGAATAGAAGTGGCAATAGTGGGCTTTTTCCTGATCTTAAAGGAAAGGCTTCAGTCTTTCACTACTGAATATGATATTGGCTGTGGGTTTGTCATATATAGCTGTTATTATGTTGAAATATGTTCCTTCTATACCCACTTTGTTGAGTTTTTATCATAAAAGGATGTTGAGTTTTGTCAAATGCTTTTTCTGCATCTATTGAGATGATCATATGGTTTTTATCTTTTGTCAACTGATGTATTACATTGATTTATGGATGTTGAATCATCCTTGTATCTCTGGGATGAATTCCACTTGGTCATGGTAAATAATCCTTTTAAAGTATTGTTGAGCTTGGTTTGCTAATAATTTGTTGAAGTTTTTTGCATCCATCTTCATCAAAGATACTGGTCTTTAATTTTCTTTTTTTGTAATGTCTTTGCCTGGTTTTGGTATCAGGCTAATGCCCGCTTTAGAGAATGAGTTTGGAAGTGTTCCTTCCTCTTTAATTTTCTGAAATAGTTCAAGACAGATAAGTATTAATTTTTCTTAGTACATTTAGTAGAATTCATCTGTGAAGTTGTCTGGTCCTAGATTTGCATTTGTTGGGAATTTTTTATTGTTGCTTCAATTTCATTGCTAGTAATAGATTTGTTTAGATTTTGTGTTTGTTCCTGGCTCAGTCTTGGAAGATTACTTTTAGAAATTTATCCATTCTTTTCTAGATTGTTGAATTTGTTAGCATTGTTTGTAGTATTCTTTAATGATTCTTTGTTTTTCAACCCCAAAGAATTCCCGCTATACTCGGAGAGCGCCCACGGCTCCCCATCCTCCTCTATATGGTCACTCTCTGGTTTTTTGTTTTTTGTTTGTTTTTTGTGTTTTTTTTTATATACAGAAAATGGTCTTGTGAAGAAGTGACCTCTGTGCAGGCTCTATGTGCCCGGCAGTTTTGGGGCTGCGCATGCGCTTACGTCACCTGGGACACTGGCTTGCTGGCTGGAGCGGCTGCTGACTGGAGCGGCTGCCGACAGGGAGACCAAGCCTGCGGTGACGGTGACGGTGACGGTGATGTTATGTTCTACCCGCTTGCTCCCTTTGTTGGGAGACCATTGCAAGGCTGCTGGGAATGCTTTCCGGTGATCTTGCAGGTAGGCCAAAGCCCCCGACCGCAGCTCCCTACCGTTCTAAGGCTCCGTCAGAGCGGAGCGGGGGTAAACATGGCGCTCACAGACTCCGCCTGCAACAGCTCCTCGAGGGCTCCCTCAGCCTCCCTGCCTTCTCTATTCGTCTTCTCTTGTTTGTTGTCAGAAGCTGCCTCTCAGGAGTAACTGCTCT
Organism: Lyroderma lyra; assembly: GCA_004026885.1. NCBI lineage: Eukaryota > Metazoa > Chordata > Mammalia > Chiroptera > Megadermatidae > Lyroderma > Lyroderma lyra. The sequence continues at coordinate 49,910 of PVJL010002536.1, read as the reverse complement.
CTATATACGTGCATATTTGAGTTTGCTCATGTGAGGGGGCGAGTTCCATGTCCTCCTGTGCCGCCACCATCGTGGACCACCTCTGACTGAATAATTAGATTGTTTAGGTTGCACATTTAGGTTAGCTTCTGCCCCGCTTTTATTTGGTGGGGGTGGGGGTAGTTTTAAATAGTGAAATTCTACCCCTCACTTTGTGATTTTGGGGTCATTTAATCTCTTTGAATCTGTTTCTTCATCTGTACACGGAGAATACGAATATCTGCTTTTTTCCGTGTCCTGGTGTTGCCATGAGATCACAAGTGTAGGATGTGTCATTGTTCTTAAGGCTGCACAGTGGTTTAACCCGGAATGACCTGGTGGCTGTGGAGACCAGAAGAGTTGGGAAAAGGTGGTTGGAGGAGAGGCCCGGAGGCCTCTGAAAGGCAGGGTTCTGACTGGGGAGGGGGCCCTTCAAAGAATGTAAAAATCGTCTCAGGGCTCCCCTGACTGAGGAAGAGGAGTGGGCCGGGCACCAGGGAAGGGCCTGGTGTGGGCCTGTGGTGGTCTGACCTCTGGGCAGATGTGCTTGGGAGGGAGAACCCTCAGGAGAGGGAAAGGAGAGAAGTGGGCAGCAAGGACACAGTGGAAGGGGTTTGGAGGACACAGAGCAGGGATCCTTTTGATATTCCAATGCCCAAAATAACTCTGCTTCTTTTAAAATATTACATGTTTGGAGGAAAGCTAGAGGAGCCAGAGGCCAGATGTTTTTCGTGTCCCTAAGTAAGCCCCTGCCCTCCCCAAATAAAGCTCCCTTATCCCCTTCCAGCATTGCTCTTGGACTGCACTCTTTCCTTTGGAAAAGCACATCTATTCTCGGGGCTCAATCTAATTTTTTTCTGTGTTGTTTTCACATATTCTATGAAGAGCTTGCATTCCTTGGTCAGAAAATAATGTTCCTAAGAGAGAGCTCTGGAAACCCAAACCTAAGTTGTCTAGATCTGAATCTCCAGTTCTCGTCACTGCGCTGCCATCTCATCTCTGAATCTCGTCCTTGAACCTGACTGGTCACCACGTCCCGGGGATGCTGTATCTGCAAGCTGGATACTAACTGCTAGAGTGGGAAAAAGTGGCTTAGGACCCAGCTTAAGTGCACTCTGATAAAGGCAATGTGGGTTTGTCTCCGGCACTTCTCTTGACTCTGCTTTTCAGTCCTTCTCTTGGTCTTTGCCACAGTCCCAGTCCCCATGACCCTGAGATGCACGTGACCAGAGTCCTTCCAGGACCTTCTCACCCTGGCATTAGCAGCTTTGTGCCGCTCTCCCCATCTTCTCTTCGAAACCACCCTTCACCAGCCCGTGTTCTGGAGCCCATCCCAGCCAGTCCTTGCCCATGTGTTACGTCTGCAGCTTAAAAGAGGGCCTACTGGAGCTGTAATGTCCTAACCTCAGGAAGGAACCTAATGGTCAGGGGTCCAGGCCCCATGCTAGCTGGTAGGAGATGCAAATAAGCCTGGTGGCATCCACTGACCTAATCACATAGTCTGCCTGGTCCACCAGCACTGCTTTTGGAGTTAGACTTGGCTTCATATCCACTGATAAACTGTACATCCCTAAGCAAGTTACTTAACCTCTCTGTGCCTCAGTTTCCTGGTCTGTAAAATGGGGCTATTTATAGTACCTAACCCAGAAAGCTGGTATAAGGGTTAGAAACATTGTGTGTATTTGATTAATATAAAAATCAATTACTAAACATTCAAGACATCACTATTATCTTCCATTCAGTACTAGCCCTCTGGGGCTGAACTCTGGCTAACAAAGACCACCATTACACTTTCTCATCTTGTTTGATATTTGCCACAGCTTCTTAAACCCTGCTTTGTCTTACCCTGCCACCCCAACCGCAGTCTCTCTCCCTGACTTTCTCACTGTTATCCCAAGGAAAGCAAGGAACCAGATTCAAATGTGCTGGGAAAGAGGCCTGCCCTGCAGATGGCCCCCATCACCTCCTTTCCGTGTTCTACACTGACATATCTGTTTACCTTCTCAGCGCAACCCACAGGCCCCAAATCAGGAACATGGGGTATATGTGCTCACTGGAACAGCCCTTTACAGAATTTCTTCCTGCAAATAAACTCAGATGTCTCTACTATGAAAAACTAACTGGAGTCTCCATAAAGCTATGTATCATCAAAATGCTTTCTTTCAGAGCTAGAACTGTTTCATAGAGTATGTATTTTATTTTTGAGAAGAGAACCTAGAAACTAGTGGTTGCTCCTATGGATTTTCAACAGTTAAACCAATATTTGGACACCACCAAAGTGTCTCCTTTTTTTTCCCTCCGGAGAACTGAGTTACAAAATACTGGTGTCTGTTCGGGTGTGTCTAGAATTTTTTGTGCCAAGCCTTCCATTTTTATAGTCTTCACACTAGGAGATTTTCCATGAACGGGCTCAAATTTATTCCCAAGCAATGATGTTTAGGAAACCCAATATGAATGTGAAGATTATTCTAAAACAGTCTCAGAATTGGTGCCATGCAATTGGCTAAAAAGAGTTTCTGATATATAAAAAATAATATATATATATTTGGAATGCTTAATATGTGTGTGTGTGGCGGGGGAGTTACACACTCTTCTTAAATGTTTTCTTGAATTTGGTTGTTAGGGTAGACTTTTTTTGTTTGTGTTCATTTGTTTATTTAAATTCTTCCCTAGCCTCTATTTCTGCACTTGCACAAAATATAGCCCAAACACCCACCTACACAGGCATTTGACATAAAGAGTTTGAAGCCAAATGACTGAAAAACACAACAAAATTATGTAGATAGTGTTTTTATAGAGATTTACATGTGAATTCAAGTGGGAGCCAATGGTAACTCTGGAGGAAAATGAACCAGTTAGAGAAAAGAGCTAATGGAAAGTATGACTATAATTTGTTTTTGCTGACAAATAAAAAAGCAGATGCCATATTCTTAAAAAGAAAAATAACATAGGAAATAGAGCTTTATATTTATATACTCATACACCTTCTCTCTCTTCAGAAACTTACATATTGATGGCAATCATTAGAACAATGCCCAGTTTTACATTTTGAGTAACAGCCCTCTTCTCCCGTGTGCCGTCTAAAGGGTCCCCAGTTGGGCCAGGCCCATCCTTAAGGCTCATCTTCTCCATGAAGCCTTTCCATCAGAACTGCAAACCACCATGCCCCGTGCTCCAAATCCTACGCTAGTTATTGCTAATGCCACCCAGTCTTGCAGTTTCAGATTTGGGTGGGTGTTTTCTCTCCCTAGCATGGATGCAAGCTTCCTAAGGGCAGGGCCACATCTAATTCCATTTTTGTATTCCCAGAGCACCTTGTACCCCCCAAACATAAAGCAGATGGTCAGCCAATATCTGTTGGACTTTGTGGATTCACAGTTGGGTGCAGAGCTCTGAGACCTAGAATGGCTAATTTCATCAGCAATTTAAATTGCCCTAATGAGGTCTAGATAAGGTTTACAGCTCAACAACTATTTTCTGAACACTGCCAGGACACAGAGCTGCCATCCCTATTGAAACTCTGCTAAAGAATTTTAAAGGCCCCCTGTGGTAGATGCTGCGACATACTTCCCAGGTTCTCCTTCGGGAGCAGAGGCCCAGATACTCCACGAACTCTGGGCGTACTGCCTGCAGGCAGCCTTCTGCTGAAGGGAGTGGCTTCACCCAAGGTCATACCCTGTTCCCTGCGATGACCTGCATTTAATGGCTGATCATTATATCAGAGATAGAAAGGCCTGGCCCCTCACCCCAGCTCAGAACAGTTCTGAAGGGCTATTCCAGCTCCACAGCTTGAGGCTACTGGTGGGTCTCCATGGCAGTTCAGCTTCTTACTCTGTTCAGTCCAGCATCCCTTCCCTTCTCATCTCTTCCCCACATATTGATCCTAAGAGCAGTCTCAAAAAAACTCGACAGGCTAACCTCCATCTCAGAGTCTGCTTCCTAGGGAACCAACCTATATCATCATCCAGACTTCTATCCAGCCAGCCAGCCAGCTAGCAGCCTACCACTATGTTTAGGGCATATGGATGGTGTTGGTGAGAGGTGATAGAGGTGAAAAAGACCCAGCCCTTGCTCTTAGGAGCTAACAGTCCAGGAGAAGATACGGGACATGAATAGGAATAACCATAAAGCACACAAAGGAAAGTGGCTGGTGTCAAGAGAGAACATATAAACAGAGACAATGCCAGGGTGTAAACCCAAGCAAGGGAGTCAGGAATCCTCATGCACTACTAGCTTAGGCTGTGGCCATTGGTATATGCATCCTCTCTTTCCATCTGATCACAGGCCCTGATTGACAGGATGGACTGTGTCCTTACCTCTCTTTGTATTCCCATACTTCCCAAACACAGTCCCAGACAGGGTGAGAAAGCCTAAAACAATAAAGCAAAACTAAACACTGAAGGAAAGCTTTGGCAGTTCTACTTTGTTGGGCAGGTTTCTGGCTATCTGTCTGGCCTTTTAGTGCAGAATTGTCAGGAGGCTCTTCAAGATGCTCGCTCATTTATTATATCCATAAAAATCTCGGGAATGTGAAAGCACAGGACAAGGTCCTGAACTTCAAGGCAGCTACAGCCTACTGCATGGACAAGGTGGAGGCCTCTGAAAATGTACACAAACAGGAACAAGACATGGGACTGGGACTAATAGCCAGTGGTACATCATTTCCAGGCGGTCTCTGCCCTCACTTGGCCGGTCCATCAATCATCAATCTGTCAGTTGACAAAGTTTACTGAAAAGCCTCGATGAAGAGCCTAACAATGAGAATCTTCAAACTCCACAGCCTTACAGTGCCCTGAAATCAATGCCCTGGCATGATTTACTGTCTACAGAGGAAAAGTGCCTTTAAGCCAAATGTCATTGCTAAATGCCTGATGGAAAGAGAGGGGCTGGAAAACATTGGTGGGGTCGAAGAGCCCGTGTCTTGCATTTCTCTGCCCTAACCCCAACTTAACACATCAGTCTCCCTCCATTTCCCCCCTCCTTTCACTGCTTCTGTACAATCTGTCACCAACTTCTGTTGTTGTTTCTCTGATATGGCATTTGCATTCTTCTTCTGCTTTGTCTTAGTGCTCCCACCCCCTCCCATACTGTGGCCACACCCTGGGAGCTGAGGCTGCAAGCCTTGGCAGTCACCACACTTCAGGTCTGTCAAACGTGGCGTCTGCAAATCCAGCTCTCAGTTGGTCATGTCTTTGCTCAACAGTCAGCTCTAGATGCTCCTTCAGTACCATCAGAACCAAGTTATTAAGACCCTTTTATAAGTGACCCTCCCTATACTCATCGATTAATAACTTTTTTCCCCAGTACTCCCTAATATATGCTCTGCGCTCCAGTCGCCTCCCTCTTTATTTGTGCCTTGGCGCAAGTGGTATCTGACTTCTGGAACACCTTTCCTCCTCTTGGCCACCTATTGAATCCTGCCCACTCCTTGCTACTTTGTTCACATGGACCAAGCTTAGGACCTAGTGGATGGGAAGGACAGGAAGGGCAATGCTAGTAGCCTGCTGTTTTTCCACTTCCTTTATTGTCTTGAAGTCCCCTACCACATTCTGACTCCATCTCATGGAAATGCTCTTCTGTAGTATCTACCCAGCTGCAAGGACACCCCATCAGCTGCCTGAGACTACCTGGTGAACGGAAGGAGCTTGTCTGCCTTCAGCTGGGTGGACTAACTTGGTCTTACAAGTCAGAGGGAAAAGGCTGACACTGCTAATGTTTATTCGCTTGTTGCGTCTTTGGAAAGACTCTCAATCACTGCTGAGTTAATATACTATGCTCTAGGGTTTCTGGGAGATGGATAGTGGGTTTGCCAAAGGAGAGACTGCCAAGTTGGGTCTCTGGAATGAATCCAGCGTTCCATAAACCCTGCCTCTCTCCTAATCATAGAAAGAACCATAAAACAAGAAAGGCAGAGGAGAGCTGCAGGCAGCAGAATGACATAGAAACATTATCTTCTGCATCCTGAAAAACAGAAAATGTAGATGGAGACAAATGTCATCTCCCCCTTCACCCTCCTGTGCAGGGAGTTGCTAGATGAGAGATCTGCACAGCAGGCAGGCACGGGGGACACCTTTGGAAAAGTCTCTTGAATGGGTTACAGTAAAGAGTAGATGGTCCTCGGAGATTTCCTCATTCCTTTGCCAATTTGTGACTGGTGAGATGGGCAAAAATGGAAGAGGGAATGGTCCCTCCTGTGCCTCTTGCCACTGTGAAGGGAAAAGTGTATGTGGGAGACAGTGTTACACCTTTTTCTTCTGTTTGAAAGTGGTTAATCTCCAGGTTAGCAGGTGGATTGGATAAGGGGTTCTTTGCTTTTCACAACTTTCCCTAGAGCTGGAGGAAAAGGGTGATGAAAGCAGTAGATTTAAAAATCTCCATCTTCATGCCTTGAGCTGGAAGATGATAAGGGTGAGAAGAAGTAAATTAAAAATAATCTCCCCCGAACAAACAAGCATCCCCTCCACCCCCAAGAGAGAATGGGAGAGTGTAAAGGAGAAATTCAAAACAAATCTCCTTAGGCAATTATATTAATGGATAATAATGACAACAATGTAAATTGTTTTACACATGCCTAGTGATTTATAATTTATAAGGCACTAGGGTACATTATTTAGCAGTGTTCTTACAACACATAATCCAATCAATCAGGTGATAATCAAAATAGCAGCTACCATTTACTGAATGACTATTAGGAACACTTTTCATGAGTTATTGTATTTAATCCTCACAACCCCCTGTAGTACTATTGTTATACCCATTTTACAGAGGAGGAAACTGAGATTTGGAGAGGCTAAGTAACTTGCCCATCAGGTAGAGATTGAAACCTAGGTCTTTCTGATTCCACAGTCCAGGCTCTTGACCTTGACAAAGCCTGTCTTAGGGCAGAGATTTTTCACAAGTTGGGAAAGGAAAGGGCATTAAGGAGGATGGGGTCCTTACATCTCAAATCCCTATGAAGTAGGTACACACAGACACACATACTCCAAGAGGTCCCACTTGCTCTGCTGTCCTTCTCAGTTACAAATCCACCAGCTTGCAGATACAGGCCCACAAACAAATGCCACATTCCTTATAGGGACAAAGGTCAGCCCCTATGGACGACGTACCTGTCGTTTAACCTGTATCTGAAGCTGCCGCAAGGTCTCCATTTGACATGATGCAGCTACAGCAAGTTGATGAATTAGCACCTAGCTTTGAAGCTTTCTCAAGAAGAATACTTTAAGACTGAAAATAATGAGTGAGACTGAATGCCATTTAGCAGAATGGCTTGTGACATTCAAATAAATGTTCAACTTGTGGGATTCAAGCACACAGAGAAAGAAGAAATGACTGTAGAAAACAGTAAGTCACAAACAAATGGTGACACCTCATGAAAGCTGGCTGCCCAATTTTTCATCAGACCCCTCTGACTTCCGTGGTAATATATGCTGTTAGCTGTGCAGAGGCCTTCTGACACAGACAGACACGAACACATACAAGATCCCCCTGCCGGGCAGGATGGACAGAGAAACAAGAAGACCCTTAAGAATTTCTTCTCTCCCCTTTCACCCAAGTACCAACTCTTCTGGAATATCTCCTTCTACCCCCTCTCCCCTGCCCCTTTCTCTAAGCCTCCTTATCCTCCTCCCTTTCTCCATCAACTCACAAAAGAGATCTGAGGGTAGGGGCAGGGAGAGCCTATTAGTTCCTGGGATTTTAAGAGAGTAAAGTGCCAGTGTCACTGCTCCCCACCTCCCTTTTGAGTTCTGAAGATATACTTAGATACACACAAAACACCCACGGAACTTTTAAATGATGTGAGGAGATCCACAAGCTGCCTGTGAAACAAAATCTTAGTGCTTCATAGTCACGGGAACATATAGGTAGGCAAAGGGCTCATGTTTATTAATTGCCTCCACACACACCTAAACGGAGCAGGTGGCCCTTGCATACACATAGGAATCCTGACACACAGGCATCATGGTGATGCCACTTTCCTTTCCCCCAGCCTCATCTCTTCCCACACACTTGCAGGTGTTGACCACAGATGCCCTGTGAGAGGCTGAGGGATGTGATGCAGTGGAAAGGGACTTTGGCACTCTGCCCTTGGCTACTCCCTGGCTAGGAGATGTGGGCAAGTCACAATAATTACCTGGCTAGGTGCTTCGAAGATGACGGGCAATAATACATGTAGGGCCCTTGGCGTAACCCCTGGCGCTGTCCTGCCTGGTTCCTGAGCCTGTCTCACCTACACCCACTCCTGAGCGGATGGATAGTGCCTCCCTTCACTTGGTCCCCACCTTTAGGACACTGGTCTGGCACTGGGAAGAGTGGGGACTAGTCTGGGACCATAGGTCTGTAACCAGGTGGGTCCCAGCTCTCAGGTCACGGATCTGCTGGCCAGGGCTAGCCTTCAGGGCCACATGGGGAGCCGCGGGCACTCGGTGCGGGCGTTCGGATGTCTCCTGCTTAGACCTGAGGGCGGCGGGCGGAGCCGGCGGGTGGAGGTGGGCAGAGCCCGGAGGTAAGTCGATCCAAGGCTGTGGGTGGCTTTCTCCCGTTGCCGAGTATCAGGGAGGGGCGGGGGAAGACATTCCTTCCTTCCTAAGTAAGCATCCACCCATTGCTGTGATAACTATCGATTGTGAAAAAAGGTAGCGGCGCCTCAAAGACGAAGCCCGGCTCCTGTGCGCCCCCGCATCTGTGTTCCCTGACCCCTCGGCTGGGACCTCCGTCGCCACTGCAGGTCAGCGATGGGCAAACGCTTCTGCAGAGGCTCGTCTAGCAGCCTCGGGAACAGCCACCACTAGTTGAGGTTTGACCCTAGCCCATCCACTCGCAGGGCGTTTCCTTCCCAAGTCTCCTGTCACTTCCTCGGACCAGGTTACCTGTCCAGCTTCCGAGCGTCCTGGGGTTCGAGGGGGCCGGCGCTCGGAAAGTTATTTCAAAAGGCAGATATGTAGCAAGCCTTGCCGCAGCAAACCACTGGACGCGGATTTCCCGAACCCTGCCCCACCCCCACCCAGCCCAGGCGACCGGAGCCCGCACCTACAGCCCGGCAGCGCGATGAGAGCTCCCCGCAAGTACACCCCTCCCTCCTGCGCGCCCGGAGCCGTGAGGGAGAGAGCCCCACACAAACTCACAGCGCGGAGCGAGCCCCAGTCCGGGATCAGCCTCCCGCCTGGCGCTCTCCTGCCCCGGCCTCGCCTCCTGCTGGCCCCCGCCCTCCTGGCTGGGTCGCCGCGACCCCTCAGTACCTGTGGCGGTCACCGGCTCGCCCTCGCTCTGCTCGCCCGAATCCGAATCCATGCTGGGGGATGCCGGCCGAAAGTCCACGGCCGCCCGCCCGTCTGGGAGGCGCTCGGGGACTGCGTCCCGGCGCCGGCCGTCCAGCGCACTCCGTGCGGGCAGCCGCAGCCGGAGTGGAGCGGCTGGGCAGTGCGCGGTGGCCGCGGCCAGAGGGCAGTTCTGCCAAGGCTCGCACCCGCGCCCGGCTCCCCGCGCCCGCCGGCCGTTGCCTATTAGCAAGGCGAGTGCAGGGCGGAGGGTGGGGCGCGCCGGGAGAGAGTGGGGAGGAGGGAGGGGAGGCGCGAGGCGGCGGAGAGGGAGCGGCGGGCGCCCCGCGGCTCCAGACGCGGGTTAAATACCCCGGGGGCGGCGTCACTCCTCCTCCCGGTGCCCAATGCCGGGTGCCCGGAGCCGGGGCTTGCGGAACAGCGATGAGGTCGTGCGGGTTGGCGAGGCCGCGCCCTTTATCTCGGGGGTGACCGAGTCTGCAGGGTTCTTAAGTGAAAAGGCGCCGCTCCCCGAGTAAGAGAAGGAGAGGTTCCAAGTGGGAGCCCTGCGGCTGCCGGGTTTCGGGCGCGACTCCACTGCTGGGAGGCGCTGGGCGACTGACTCAACTGCTGCTTCCTCACTTGGGAAGTGGGGAAAATGAGTTTCCTTTTGTGCGGAATGTTTTGGGGGAGTAAATAAGGTAATTCAAGTGAGGGGCCCAGAGCAGGGCCTAGCACCCAGCGAGGAAGTAAACAACGAATGGCAGGTAAAGCCAACTCCGGCTGCTCCTCTCCCGGCGCGGGCGGGGCAGGGTGGGCCCGCCAAGGTGGAGCTGGTGCAGAGGGCTGGGAGCCCTAGTTCGCATCAGTTGGGGCACGCCCTGCCATACTTGAGGGGCAAGAATTAATTTTAAAACCTTTTCTTAGTCTTTAACACAGAGTGCTAAACTTCCTCAATATGTCCTCCTTCTACTTTTTTTTTTTTTTAAGGCACTTGTAAGTTTATTTAGTAATTAAGAGATTGAACTAAGGGGAAAAAAATGCACGGAGCAGTAAGGCCCCAGGAGATCCTTTGTTATTAATTGTTGACCGTACAGTCTTATTGTCACCCCGAATTATCAGTTCCAACACCTACATAACCTCAGGCTGGCTTCTGTGTCTACAAAGTGTAGGTGTAGGCATAGAATTTACTGATCTGAGAAAAATGAAGTCAGGAAGAGAAAGTCTACTAAAAAGCATCATTTGTTGTTTCCTATGCACACTCCTACAATGACTCAGTGAAGAATTTAGGTAGAACTATTTAAAAATGCTGTTGGAGGTCAGAAATGGTTGTAAGTTGGCAATTTCATAGAATTCGAACTATATTGTTATCTTCATTTTGTACATGTGAACACCGAGCCTCAGAGAGAATAGATAAATTTCCTGTGGTCTCAGATCCAATGAATGAGTGAGCAGACTTGAAATCAGGGCTATGTGACAGCCAGACCTGTTCCTGATGACTAGGGTATAGTGAGTGTCACAAGTGAGTTTGGCCTCAACTGCCTGGGGGCTTTAGTGATGCATGGGCTTCTCCAAGAGCAGCTACAGCACTCTGACAATTAAGTTCGCAAACTCACCATAGAAAAAGGGCTACCTACCTCATTGCTGAGTATCACTAGGGTCACCTTTGAAGTGCTCCCCTTGGGAAGCTATGCACTGATGTCAGCACCTAGTCCACCCTTCAAAGCAATTTTGGAACTCTTTCTGGAATGGCCATCAGAGCTGTCATTGTATGACCTTGATGTCCTGAATGTCATTAAAATGTCTTCCTTTCAATATTTCCTTTATCTTTGGTTAAAGAAACATGTCATGAGGGCCAGATCAGGTGAGTAAGGAGGGTGTTCCAATACAGGTATTTGTTTACTGGCTAAAAACTCCCTCACGGACAATGCCGTGTGAGCTGGTGCATTGTTGTGATGCAAGAGCCATGAGTTGTTTTCATCTAACTTTTCCATGCAGCCTGTTCCACACTTCCAAATAGTAAACTTGGTTGACCATCCATTTGGTATGAATTTATAAAGAACAATTCCTCTGATAAAAAAAAAAAAAAAAAAGGTTAGCAACATCATTTTGACCCTTGATTTGGACTGACAAAGCTTTTTGGGTCATGGAGATTGGCTGACTTCCATTATGCGCTTTGATGCTTTGTTTCAGGGTTCTGTTGGTACACCCACATTTCATCACCAGTGATAACATGGCTCAAGACATCATCTTGCCTCTCCAAAAGGTCTTGGCAAACTTCAACTCTCCTCTGCTTTTGTTCATCCGTGAGCTCCTTCAGGACCACTTTTGCACACACCTTTCTCATGCCAAGATTTTCAGTTAAGATTTTCCTGTCTCTCTATTGATATTTACATGTTCTGCTATGCTTCTCATAGCTGACAATTCTGACACACAACTGGATGAATTTTTGCAATATTTTCATCAGTTCTACTCATTACTGGCTGTCCTGACCTCTCTTCATCAGTGACATTCTCTCCCCTCAGAAAAAGGTTTAATCCATTTTTACACTGTCATTTTCTTCATGGCATTATCCCCATGAACCTGGACTAACATGTCCCTGATTTCACTTCCCCCTTGCCAAGTTTAACAAGAAATTTAATGTTGGTTGGTCTAATTCAAGCTCTTACATTCTTTCGACAGCACACAAAAACACACAACAATAATGAATGTCACTCAGCAAGATACCGCCGTATGTCAACGAGAGCAAGCTGTGAGACACAGATACATCAAAATTATGAAACCTTACCGAGTTGTTTGTACTGTGCTACCAACATAAGCGGATGGTGGCAAGTTCGCAGACTTAATTGTCAGACTTTGTACAGCTCTGCTTTTTGTTCTTAGAAAATATTTTCTGGATGGCCAAACTCATGGACTTTGTTTGATAAAAGTTGGATGGAGTTTGATGGAGAGGTGGAAGGAGGCCCCATACTCGATGTGTGATCTTGGGCAAATGGCTCAGTTTTCTGTGTTGGTGTCTCCTTCGTGGGGTGGTTGTAAGGGATCAAATGAAATAATGAACATGGAAGCTATTACCCAATGCCTGGCACACAGTTAATGTTTGATAAATGGAAAGAACATTTGTTCTTAGATCTAATGGATCCCATTTAGAAAAAAAATTTAAATCACATTTTTAAATGAAAAGAAAAAAGTCATAGCAACACTTGGATAAAAATTGATACTCAAAAACCAAATAGCTGGGATCATTTTAAAAGTTTGCCATCACACCTTTGCAGTCTTAAAGGAAAACAAGGATGAGATCATCAGAGAACAGAGAATATTGGATTGAAAAGGCATTTATCTTCCTCAAAAGGCCATGCCTAGATTCAACAACAGGAAATGTGAAACTTTCTCTGTTCCCTTAGACCTCCTTTTTTGGCACTTGCTGGAAGCTTTGTTGTTTTTGTTTTTGTTTGTTTTAGTAGACGGGTGGTATTGGTTGAAAGGTGAAGGAGAGATATTCCACTGAGACAGCTATGCATCACAGCAATAAAGGAAACAGGGAACCTCACTGGAGCTTGATCAACAGTAAACAAAGTACTGGGTGTGCACATTTACAACACATATATCCCCATCAGTCATCAATCAGATCTTTACTGAGTACCTAGTACATTTCAACCCAGAGGTTTAAAAAAATGCTTGGGGTGGGGTGCTGGTCAAAGTGCTTCTGAAAAGTCTGTGATGTGAGTCTTCAATAAACAACACCTATTCACTTATCTGTTCCTATAGTCAGTCATAGTATATTTCTGCAAAAGGAGGCAGACATGGAATGAAAAGTTGAATGTGGAATTAAACAATGGAGAAGACAGATCCAAACTAAATAAAGTCTTCATTCCAATTTCCGATGATATGCAATCTGTTGTCATGGGATAGCAAGACAAAGGGAAGTGACTGCTGGCACGCATGTGTGTTTAATGAGGAACATTAGTGGAGCATACCTTATCTGTCCTCTCAGTGTGGAAAATTCTGCATATGAGAAGGAAGTCCTTAAAATAGTATCCCACCACCATCACCCCCACGAAAGAAGTGGTGAATCTCTTTTACAAACCAATCCTAGTATATTTCTTTAAAAAAATGAAAGAAAAGGCTTTTAGAAAAGAGGAAAGGATTTCCATAGTTCCTCTGTATATTTTTAGAAGAATGGCATCACTTTGCAGACTTCAATCTAGAGTCTGAGGGTTATAAACCACTTTCCTCAGTGTTTCCACTACATCTTTTCAGTCTGGCTGCTCCTCAGACACATGAGTTTCTAACTCTTATTGGTCATTTCTTAGCTTCAGCTTAACAAAATCATTCGCTTTTTAAGGAACTCATCTGGTGGGAAAAGCACATCTATTTGCAAGGTGTCAAGAAACAGATAATAAAATAGATCCATTCCTGCTAACACAATAATACTTTTTTAATCTGAGCCAGTCCCATGACTCATCTGCCTGTCTCCTCTTGTGGGATGGAAAGGGAGCTGTCTGCAAACCTTCGGCAGGCAGCCGAGAAGAGGGAGGGAGGTTTCTCTCACAGGCTAGAGCTGCGGCTCTTTTCAAAACCCACAGGGCTCTGGAATTGCTGTTTCTCTGGGCTCAAGTGGCCCTTGGTACTTTGGGATGAGAGTTTGGCCAGAACAACTCCATTTTTAATAACTTGTTTCAAGGTAAATGCTGGCACCAGGGAAGCTTCTGCCCAAAACCAAGGTGGTCTCCATGTGGCTCTAGGCAAGCTGGACGGCAGGGTCTGAGCTGGCTTCATACCCATCTGACAGAACAAGGTGCTGGAAGACAGTCTTGAAAGAGAGGGCTTTTCCTATTTCTTTCTGGCTAGCAAAAATAGGCTTATGCACTCCCCGCCCCCCCCCCCCCCCCCACACACAGCCTGCCTCATTTCAAAAGCAATGCTCAACACTGTAGAAAAAATAGAAAACACATATAAACAATTAAAAAGAAAAACCTTAAATGCATTCATAATTCCACCAGTTTCAGAAACTGTTAACGTATCTTTAGAAAAACTTACCTCTTTATATGTACAGCATTCTGCTTTTCTAACTTGCTTTTTCCTTTTAATAGTATGATGTGAACAGCATTCTATCTACTCTCTGGCAACCTGATTTTTAATAGCTGCATAGTATTCTGTTGTATGGGTGTACCATAATGTATTTAAATACTCCTTTGTTGGACATATAGGTTGTTTCTAATTTTCTGCTATTACATAATATTATAAAATGACATCAGTGAACATTGTAATGTCTAAATCTTTGCACATATTTTTATGAGGTCTGTGAACCTTCAGCAGCCTCATTTGCTGTTGGGAGAGAGAAACAAGACAGAAAATCGTAGCTATCAAAATAATTGTATATATCTCAAGACTTTAGGGTTATCAAGGATTTTCATGGGCATGATCCTCTCTTGGTACAGGGTGGGTTATTTGAGTTCATCCATGTGTTTATCAGGCATTGATTGAGCCCAGTGGGGTATCCTATAGGTTGAAAAAAGGAGTGGAAAATTTCCGTCTACATTTTTATTGTGGGCAGTGTGTCTGCACAGCCCATTCACGTCCAGACGCCTTGTGGGAGGCAGCAGGTGGATGAGGCTGGCAACTTGGGCTTCAGGCTGTTCTAGGTTCTTAGCTTCTGCCCTCGTGAGCTGCCTACAGGACAGCTTCCGGAGCAGCTCATGCAGTTATAGTGACTCTAACGCACTGGTTTAGGGGGAGCGGGAATTGACAAAGGAGGAGGAGGAAGAGACAGGGCAAGAGAGAAGAAAACTCGATGGCCCAGTCATGGGGTTGTTTATAAGCCTCTTAAGCAGCAGAACCAGGATCATAACTTCAGCCCTGCTAGGCGTCTCCTTGATCACAGATGGTGTCTGGTCCCACCTGTGGTATTCACTATGGGGGCTGCAGGGTGTGACACTGCTGTATTGGAGCTGTTCTGACAAGGATCCACAGGGCTCCTACGTGGGCACCCGAAGTGGCTGTTTTACCTGTACTCAGTGTCTTTCCACCTTCCTGGGTCCATACACAGCTCTGTGTCATGGAAAGGGTCAACATCATTCCCACTAGTGGGGGACGAGGAAGTCAAAATCCACAAGGCTTAAGCAGTCACTAGAGTCCTTAAAGTTTTTAGGAAGATAGGAAAAGTACCCAAAGACTGGGGGAGGCAAATTGCTCCAGTTTTTAAAGGGAAGAAAGGAATGACATTGGTGGCATTTTTGTCACTCAATAACAAAGGTCTGGAACAAACAAGTTTATAAACATTTAACGAAAAAAAAAAGATGATCAGCAGCAGCCATCATGTCCTGTTAAAATGACCATGTTAACTTTCTTTAAACAGAGTCAGTAGATGTATATCAGACACTTTTATTCAACTTAATGCAGCAAGTATTACTGGAGCACTGTCCGTGCTTCACCTGCACAGTGAAGGGAACTGATGTTTGCCACAGATACCGTATGTTGTAAGGAAAGAACCTGATGAAGTCTTCCATAATTAATTCCCTTGCTGTTAGGTGGACTTGGAGCTGGTTGGACAACCCTACCCACTGAGCCTTGATTCATGGTTCTGAGTTAATGTGAAGGGAGGTCTTAGCTCTGGTCCACTGTTTTTCCTTCCTTCCTTCCTTCCTTCCTTCCTTCCTTCCTTCCTTCCTTCCTTCCTTCCTTCCTTTTTTTTACATCAGTGACTTAGAGGACAGATTTGGTTGTGCTTATCAAATGTGTAGATTACCCTGATAGGACAGGTCAGGGAAGACTTGGAATAACATGGAAAAGATATATGGGTCTTGGTGTTCCTAAACTCAACATGAATCAACATTGGGATAAGGGCTGCATTGCTCCAAGAAGGGCAGGAATAGTCCTCCTATATTTGAGCTGGTATTATGGACACCAGGAGCCTCATGAACATCTGGTGCCACATTTTAAGGAGCCATACCAGGGTGCTCCTAGAGAAGTGGAACCAGAACTATAAAGAAGGCTTGGAAACTATTCTGTATGAGGAAGTTTGAGTGTCAGGCTGGGGAGGAAAGGAACCAAACATGACAGGGTATCCTCAGATGTGTGAAGACCTAGACTCTAGGCTGATGTAGGACTCATATAGGTGTTATAACAAAATGGAATTTGCACCTGTGCCAGTCCTGGCCTGCTTGTCCTCAGATCCATTCCTTGCCCTTTCCCTGTTCTGTGGGGAAGAGGGGGTGACCCCTGCAGGCTGCATTTGCCAGGCTCCTGTAAGCTGTTTTCTGGTTGGATCCAGCCACTGGGAGGCACTGGCAGAAAATTAAGGGGCAAGGGAAGGAAGAGCTGGGATAGTCTCTTCAATCCAGTATCCCTCAGATCCTGACACCTCTGACAATGGCTGCATCTCTTCTGTGGCTCCAGCTCCCAACCCGGTGGACCCCCTGTGGTTCCAGCCTCCATCTGGGTTCCAGAGACAGAGCACCTCCTCCCTTTTGTCCCTCCAGCCCAGGGTAGCAGTGGCTGCCTGCTGTTGCTAACTGACCTTCGTTTGGCTTCCCAGCTCTTCCATTACCTCTCTAGCTAGTTCCCTGTATTACTCTTTTGAAAAAATGGAACATAGTTTCTCTTTCCTAGTTGGACCTTTTTAGTACAGACATACAGAATGAAGAGTATTTTAATGATTACAGGTGGATCACCATACTGTGGGAGTCTGGAGCTCGTAATCTTTAGGATTCCTTTGGAAGTTGGGGCAGAGAAGGGCAATGACCTGCCCAAATCCTGAAAGTGGTAAAGCTGGCACTGGGACTCAGGCTCCTGACTCATAAATGAGCACTGTTCTCATTTGCTGTTAGCTCTCTCCTCCTGCATTTATCTTTATTAACCATCTACCCGGGGTTTATGTTAATCACCCTTCTGATCTATGGGAGGGAAAATTGAGTCTCCTACAATTTTTTTTCTTTTATTTTTCTTGTAATTATGTGACAACCCAGTTCAATGATGCTTACTCACTAATTATTTTACAGAATAAACACTGCTTGCCAAGTGTTGAGTACAACTATTTTTTTTTCTCTTTTCAAAGCATTTTCTACTTAGAAAAGCTAAATAAGTGTTCCAATCTGGAGGGTTCCATTTATGTAAGTCTCTGATTTCATAATGTCTATGTTGAATTGAAGGGTGTAGAAGAGGGATGTTCAAGGTCACCTAGTCTAACCCCACTACTATAGATAGAAAAAAACAAGTTCGGAGAGATGGAATGGCTTCCCAAAGTTAGAGGCAAAGTGAAACTAGGACCCAGGTCTCCAGCCTAGTTCAGGGTACCCGTCCTACCACCATGCTCCTTCACAGGCCCGTCACTCTCCTTCACTGCATCCAGTTTTCAATCTGCTTCTGCCTTTGGCTCCCAAATCTCTTTCCCCAGTATTGCTCTTTCCCTTCTTTTATCTCCTGTACACCAACGTTCCAGTAGCCCATCACCACCTGGAATGGAATGATCAAAAGCAGGAGTTGGTCAACCCCTTTTAAAAAATTTCTTCATCTGATCAACAACTTCCATTCCCTCCCCTTCTCTTCTGGATTCTCAGACTTTCCATTCCTCTCTCTTCTCTAGCCAGTGTTTTATTCCTTTCCATTGACATTACTCTTTAATTGATCCCTCCCTTCCATGTTCAAAGCCATTATGCCTAGTTGAAGCTGTCAACACTTCTAGAGGAGGAATCTTTCAAGTACTGGATCTGATTTCTGGTTGCCATAAACCTTTGATCATTCTCTGAAGAAAGCCATAAATTAATGTCATCCCTTGGCAGGGTCCCTAGGCCAATCTCTATTACTTCCCCGGTTTCTCCACTGTGGATGTAAGCATTTAACACCTCAAACAGTATGGTATATATAGATGAGAAATCCTCCCATAGCCAAGAATATAAAATTTATTTTAGTTGAAACCATGAACACATATCATTCTCTGGGAGTTTCCAATGTTTCAGCAACTTTCTCCTTTGGTTGTCAGTGTCAATCTTAGCGGTTTTTAAGATCTTTCCAAATCTGTGTTATCTAGACATTTATGAGTTGTTAGATTTATTGGAGCTTTTTCAGATAACATTATAATACAGTATCTGAGTCATTTGTTCGAATGAACGAATCATCCCCCTACACACCGTGTTTCCAGTTGGCTTAATTATATTCTTCTATCCTTTCAAATTCTGTGTTACATTCTTCCAATGTGGATTTTTTCCCAAGTCACATAATTGTCAAAAATCCAGGAACTCAGTTCACCCTTCGCATTCTTGTAACTCATACTTTAATTTTTCTTGATGAAGTTAAGCATTGAGTTTCTGCCCTAGAAACAAGTATGGGGGACCCCTGTTCCCTTCCTTAGTACAGTGACATCGCCGCAAGAACAGGAGCGGGGAGTGACCCCTAGGAAAAAGGACAGCCTTGGGCACTGGGTCCTAACCCTATCACGCTCTCCTCCTAGACACAGAGTGGAGGGTGGGTCAGAGCTGTGCTGACTCATAGTTCCAAACAATCCCTTTGTTTCAGTCTCCATCCTCACCCGAGGTACCAGCAAGCCTCCCCGTTCCCCAGGCTGGTAGTCTTCACACTAGTTCCCTGATTTTTGTCTTACCTCCACTTTGGCATCCACAGTCCTATCAAATTCTAATGGTATTTCTTTCACAAGTCTGTTGACTTTACCATTTTCTTTCCAAATCTGCAGTCTCCCTTCTCCTGGCTCTTCACCTGTGTCTTGGTTACTGCAACAACTCTTTCTCCGTCTTTGCCCAAATCTCACTACACCCAAGCCACAGCTCAAGGTCCCTCTTTTCACCTGAGAGCTTGCCTCTTTACTCGTCTGCTCTGCTTCCCATGCATAGGAGAGCCTTGAATATGTATCAAAATGAAGTCTGAGCAGCGATGGGTTTGTCCTACGTTCAGCCATGCCAGTCTCCCCTTGCTTCCTGCCTTGCCCCACATTTAAGTTCTCTAGCTCTCTGTTGTAGCAGCCCCGTCCCTGGTGTGTGGGCTTCTCACTGTCTCCCTATCTCCTGCCTGCCAGCCTGGGCGCTTTGCTGTGATGGCTGGAGGTTTTGACTCTGGCTTGGACTCAGGCCCTTCTCCCAGAGTTATCCTCATGGGAACTTTTGGCCAGTGTGCCCTGGTGTTTCTGGAACCCACACCCTCTTCTTGGCTTTGCTCTGGACCACTAAATATTGGGTAATTTCTGCTGTGGTGGATTGAAGACACCTGGATCTTTGTCCTGGCTGTTCATGAACTTGTACGTGACTTTAAGTAATTCAGTGCTGCCTGTCCCAGACCTCTTCAGATGCCAGTTCTGAAGACCTACAGCTTGCCATTTCACATGCTTTGAACATGCCCCCTTCTTCCCTGCTAATGCCTCAGCCTATACTGATCAAGTCCATTTCCCCTCACAAGTTGAGGGAGGGGATGAGTCTTGTAACCTGGTGTCCAGAATACCCTGGGACCCTGCATATCCACTGACCCAGTTTCTCCTTTGGTTTTCCCTCACAGTATGCTTGGGTTTTCTCAGTTTTCCCACTTGCACTCATAGGTCCTTTTTGAGACAGTAGCCCCACCCTGGGCATTGACTCTTTCTTGAGGTAACAAGAACAGTCTAATGCAACCTGCCATTTGTGGACTCTTACTTTGGTTTAAAAATTAATTTCTATGGGTTGTTTTGAGTGGCCAAAAAACAAAGTTTAACTGTCACTTGTCTTGCAACACCTTTTAAAAGAATATAACCAAAAACCAGAAAAGTCAGAAAGTAAAGCCTCCTGAGCTATCATAAAAGGTATCTTTGACTCAGAGGAGAGTCTGTGAGGCTGTCACTCAGTCTAGTTTTTTTCTTTACCCCTAAATTCTGTCAGGTGTGAGAGCAAGAGGGAGGGGTGGAGCAGCTGCCAGGCAGCCCTGGAGCCAGCAGACTGGAGGAGCTGTGTCCTCGCTCATATCCCCTGGGCACTCACCTTCCCATGTCCTGCTGGCTTCCTACTGCAAACACCTGCAAGCTCCCCGAAGTGCCAAGAGCCCACAAAGAACAATGGCCCAGACTTGGGGATAAAAATCTAGGTTCTTGTTCCTCATGTGGGACAACTCTGCATAGTCTTGTAGGGGTCCCAGTGCCACTGATCCCAAGCTGCCCCCAGGGGTAAGTAACTTGCATCTGTAAGTGATGCACCTGTACTGGCTGCCTTCCCTTTCCTGTCTCAGTCTCAGCTTCCTACTGTTGCTTCCCGGAATCATCTCCCACAGGAGCAACTTACCCTTATCTCAGGGGTCATGTCTGGGGAACCTATCTTAACCCTACCAGACCTGAGGCCCTGAACCTACCTGTCCCCTATACCTGGGCTCCTGAGCATTAAAGAGAAAAAACCAACATGATATAGAAAAATGTTAGTTACATGCAAACAAGTGGTTAGAGTAAGATGGAACTTGGAGACATAGTAGAAAATTGGTCTGCCTTTCATTTCGAAAATTAGGTACAGCGGTATAGCGGCAGATTCGGAAATTACCGAAAATCGGTACAGCGGTCTGGTAGGGTTACTTTGTGGTGAAAGAACAGAAAGCTGAGAAATGATGGAAAGAGGAAACAGAAGAACTCGGATAAAGCAGAGACAAGAACTAAAGTATTTGGGGCCCTGGGGTCATTTAGCAAGGACTATTGGAACTCAAGGGTACATGACATAATTATTGTACACACGGAGGGCTGTAGCAGTGATCTGGGTACAGTGTATTCTCTAGGAGGCCTAGGGAATAAGTACCACATTTTAGAAAGGCTTTTGCCTGAAAAACTGGAAATAGGTTGTGATGTTTAAAGAATAATTACTTGGCTATCTACGAGCTTTAGATTCTTGGACATCCCTTCTCCTGATAGCTGGGATTTATTGGGTTTTCCAATTGAACTAAAATCATTACCTTCAAGCTTCAGAGCTCCTGATTCCAGGCAGTTTGGGTCTTTAAGATTTGTATTCTTCATGTTCTTCATGGTCCTTGGTTTCATTTCTTCCCATCCCCTGTTTGCATAATGGAGCTCTTCTTCTTCTTCTTCTTTTTTTTTTTTTTAAAGTCTGCCTTCCCATAGAAGCTCCCTTTTCCCCTTGGCCACTTCAGTGGCCCTGCTTGTGCACCATTATTTCATTCTTGGGGTGCAGGGATCAGCTCTGCATTTAGTATTCCAAGGGCAAGTGCAGTGAAATTTGTACTTCTGTTTTGTTTCCAATCCAAATTGATTATTTTTTTCAGTTTTCATCCAGATGTTTGATATCATGTAAACACAGCTTGAAAGTGTTCCTGCACTGCTTACAGATGTATGGCAGTGAAATCCTTCCCAAATTATATATAATGATGCTCTAGGCTTATTTATATCCATGTCAGAATCTCTGGCTTGAGTTTTAGCTGTAAGACTAAGTTAGAAAGAAAGTGAAGAACTCATGTGTGTGGGTGATTTGTCTACTTGATTAAAGATTCCAGATATTTGGAAATAGCCAGAAATTGACGTCATTTTCTGCTGAATGCTGGCATGTCTGTAACAATGGTGTTATGGACTGAATATTTGTGTCCCCTTCAGATTCATATGTTGGAGCCCCAACCCCCAATGTAATGGTATGTGAAAATGGGGCCTTTGGGAGGTGATTAGGGTCATGAGGTCGTGAATGTGGGACTGTGATGATGAGATTAGTGTCCTTAAGAGAAGTGACCCAAGAGAGTGAGCACACAGTGAGAAGTCTTTCTAGCCTCCATAATGATGAGAAATTTGAGTTCCCTGGTGGTATAGTGGCTAGGCTTTGGCGTTCTCAACACTGTGACCTGGGTTCGATTCCCAGCCAAGGAACCACCAAAAAAAAAAAAAAAAAATGATGAGAAATTTGTTTTAAGTTCTCTTGTTTAAGCCACTCAGTTTATGGTATTATGTTATGGAAGTCTGAGCAGAATAATACATGGAGGCTCAGATCTGTTGACCCACGTAGCATATGGTTACTGTGATTCTCAACATCCTGTATACTCATTTAGACCAAGCCAAGAATGCCTTACCTGGTGTTTGGCACCTGACAGACACCCTTTAGATCTACCCAATTCTTATCAAAAGCTTGGTTGTATTTATGTATGACTGCATAAAGGATGTCATAGCATTTTCCAAAGATGGCAGCAACAATATCTCCCATCCACATGGTTTTCTACAGTGTGACCTTGACAGGCCTCCCATCAAGAAGCAGGGTCTATGCCCTTTTCCCACAATCTCAGTGGGCTTGTGACTTGCTTATAATCAATCCAATGCAGAGAAAGGGACTTTTCATAACTTGTTAGGCGAGGCCGAAAAAGACTATACAGTTTCTGGCTGGTTCTCTGGGATAGTCACCTTGGGAGCTCTGAGCTGCCATGTAAGAATTCTGACTCACCTGAGGCCTCTATGTGTTGGAAAAGCCCTGGCCACATGGAGAGGCCATGTGTGAGCACTCATGTCCCAGCCAACAGCCAGATCAATCACCAGACAGGTAAGTGAAGATGCCTCCATATTCTAGCTTTTGAGTGACCCCAAGGTGAGCCCCCAGCATTGGGGACAGAAATAAGCGATTCATACTGTAGTCTTTCCAGATTCTTGGCCTATAAAATTAGAAGAAAAATAAAATGATAATTGAAGTTATTAAGTTTTGGGGTAATTTGGTATGCCTCTATGGTAACTGGAACAGATGTACATTTCATTGATTCCTCAGTGAGTAAAATGCTACCCCTGGATCAAGCCAGACCAACAGAAAAGCTCCTTACTTGGATCTGTCTCGAGTAGCCCTCAAGGGTGATGTCGTGTTTTGTACCATTAGTCTCGGAGGCAGGTATTCTGTGGAGGCACTGCTGAGGATGGGTCAGAGTTCACTTAGAACCCAGTGTCTCCTGGAAGCAATCTTGCAAACACTGTGAACCTTACCGTTGCTCAGGACCGACTTATAACACCTAATCTTACCTCTTTGTATCCTGCTGTATTTATTTTTATAAGCTCCCTCAAATTACTTTTGGAATAAGGTGGGGTGTAAATGAATTAATTGGAGAATGAATGGCCCTCCAATCATTCTGGTATTTGAGAGTATTATTAGACTAAGCTAGTTGCAACATACAGGTTTATTATAACTAAACACCAAACATACTTTACATTCTCTAAAACAAAAATAGAAGAAGCTAAAAAGGGCAGTCTAGACAAGAGAGTAAAAGAAATAATAATCCACTACAAAGTATATAATATTGTTTAGTAAGCAACACAATGGGGCACTTAGGGAAAGTCATATTTACAGAGCATTCCCAGGCATTTTCCAGATCCCTTATATATACAATTTCATTTAATCATATTTATTCTGATAAATCAACCTGATAGACATAAAGGTATTGTATTTTGCAAATGAAGAAACTGAGGCTCAGAGAGGTAAATAAACTTGTCCAGAGTCACACAGCTAAATGGGAGAGCTGAGACTCAAACCCCACTCCCTTTCCAGTTGTGGGGGGTGTTGATGGCAACTTCAAGGCCCACATGTTAGAATACTTTTCTAGGCATAGATCAACTCCTGTTCTAGTGAACGCTGTGCACATGCATCTCTTTCAGGAATGGGGTTTTGTTGTAACTAGTCATGGCTAAGGAGGGATTCTGTGCCCTGGGGTGCAGCAGGCAGGAGACGCAGCAGTGACGTGCCCGCAAGGGACAGCCTCTTACACAATCACCCCTTGCTGACCTCACGCTTTCAGAATGGGGTGTTTTGTTATCTTTGTCCCTTTCCGTGTTACCACCACCATGCCCCACCCTCCTCCTTGTTTCTTCAAGGAAGCTCCTTGGAAAACCTCTTGGATGTTGACCACAGATGTGGGTGAGGTCTCTGTCACACTTACCAGTGTTTCTGGATACTGTCACACAGAGAGGTGTTTGCCATTTCTCCCCACACATGGACAGGAACTGGAGAAATGTGTTCTTGATACCAACATTGTAATTCCTCTCCACGGGTTCAGCCATGAGCAAATGGGGCAAGCATCATGACAATGGGCTTCTGGGTGGGGCTTGCACATTCTCGCATTTCCTGTCGTGAATCATTCATGGTAAATGTACCCTGCTTGCTACATCCTTTACCAGGCAGTGATTGTAAGCACCAGGGAGAAGAAACACCAACCTGTAGGCAAGAACTTCATCTAAGCTCTAGCTACAGTCTGTCATTTATCTGGGTAATACCACTGAAACTAAGGCTTAAATGATCAAATATCTCTAATGACTTGTCTGCATAAATGACCTTTTGGTTTCCGTTGGAGTTAGCCTTACAAGTAGGCATGAAGTGATTCAAGGGGTGTGATGTGCATGAGCCAAACAGCTTGACACCTTCTCCCCTGCTGGCCTTGGTGCCTGAAGTGATTCACTGATCCCACGCAGAGGAAGCGAGGGCAGGCTGGGGGGTGGGGCAAAGGCCTTGAGTGGGGAGCACACAGTGGTGTGCTGTAGTGCCGGCAAGGGGCCTAGAGGCCGGGGGGAGACATGGGGAGGGTGGTCAGTGAGGAGGGTGTGGGTGACAGTGGGTGGAGGCAGGAGTAGTTTACTGATGATTTCCAGTCTGAGTGCCTGGACGGTCTGGAGTAAACTCTGGTAGACGAGAACTTACCATGATGCAGCCTCTCTCCCCCAGGGCCAGGGAGCTCCATCCAGAGCCTCCACTTACCTGGAAACTTCCTGCCAATCCTGGGGCTGTAACCTCATCCCTTCCCTCTGCATCAGCAAGACCCATCTCTCTATAGGCTTCTGTTCAAGGATCCTCGCTAGGATGGCCCCAACCCCCAACACCAGGATGGAAGCAGGCCACCTTGTAAGTTGGTTCCCTTTAGCTCCAGCCCTGCCCTGTCCCAGCTTCCATGCCCCCCCATTGTGGCCCCAACCCATTCCTGAGGTTGGGCCTGTCTTCATGGATCAGTGCAGGGGAGGTAGGCTTATGAACATCTCTCACCTTGAAATTTTGACCAGGGCCCACCCTGGGTAAGCCTCTCTTGTCCTTGGGAGATTCACTGAATGCTTGGTATATGCTAAGCACTGTGCTTTGCATGTGTCAAGATTTCCCAGTGAGACAGGTATTTATAAATTTTATCCCTATTTTATACATGAGGAAATGGAGTCGCAGAAAGGCTAAGTCATTTGCCAAAGGCCACACAGCTACTAAGTGGTAAAGTGTTGGTTGAAACCCAAATGTGCTCCTAGAGCCCCTGCCAGAAAAATGGTAGCAGCTGAACGTATTCAGAAAGAGGTTCCAAATTGAGTATTGTAACAGGGACAGCTCTACATGACTCACCACCAGGAATGAGGATCCTGGGACCTCCCCTGCTACCCCTCACTCGTGACGGCCCCGCTGAATGCCAGCCCCCAAAATGATGCTGCTCCTCTGGCCTGGAGCAACCTGATTGCAAAGAGAAAAAGCCTGCATTTGTAGTAGTTCCCCCATGCATAAACATTCTTTTTTCTGGCCTGAATGTCTGGCTTCTTACATCAAACGTTTGCTAAGTGCCTTTCTGGTACCAAGGACTGGGAACACAGAGCTAATTATGGCCTGGTCCCTGCTGTCATGGGGCACCCAGAACAGAAGACCAAGTGACCTCTTGAGATGGCTGCACCACGACCCTGTTTTCCTGAGGAAAAGGCCATCCTGCTGCTTTCCCCCACAGTTCTCTGCAGATCTGCAGGGTCTTAATGAGCACCTATTACCTGTGAGGCATGGTCTCAGGCCTGCTGAGGCTGCAGAAAGAAATGGGACCCTCTCAGTTTTAAGGAGTCATTTAGTTAGAGTGGGGTATGGGGATGTGGGGTGTGTGCAAGACAAGTACCCCCAAAATTTTACTAGTGAGCAGAACATAGTCCTCTTGTTGCTTAGCCATGTGCTTAAAAACAAAACAAAACAAAACAAATTAAGTAAAGGTCATGCTATTTCAACAAGATGAGCCTCCTATGAAAATTTACATGATATAAGACTTTATTTCATAAAACATTCAAACTGCAAATTATTTTTCAATAAAGTGTTTTCTAATTTCCACATTTACCTCACATAATTTTTCAAGAGGTTTCCAATTGTTCAAGTCTATTTTTTGTTCAGTCTCCAGATGTAAAACTCAGGAAAAGTCAACCCCCTATTTTCAGGAGTAAAGGCAAAAACATAGAATGGCACACAATTTCCCTCTTTTCATTGAGAGACGTCTCAGTATAATTTGTTTCCTGTTGCTGTTTCATTTGGGTCTCCCTACTTCCACTGGGACTGCTGGGGACACTCCTGACCCTCTGGGAGAGGGTTGGGCCTTCCCCAGAGGGTGCTGTGGAGCGATCATTCCTTCAGGTGGCACCAGTGGGACACAAGGAAGGAGACAGCTGCTAGCAGGGAGTGTGATTTGGAAGGTGCCAAAATGTCCCCTCTACTATCAAGTGTGGTCCCAGTAACCTACCACAGTGCCTATAGTTCTACAATTAGAAATTTATTTCCTTTGATGGCGTTGTTTTCAGACTTTTTCCGAGGAGTAATGGTAATGCAATGGAGCTCTTTCTGCCAGTGGACTCTTGTATCAAAGGCCCAGATGTGCATTATTTGATGTGGATTAGGGAATCTCTCTCTGCTTGCATTCTAGGTGAAATTCCCTCCACTCCTTGCCATCTTACCTATTTCCACAGCCTGATGAAGCCCTGGGTTGTGACAGCCCTGTGGTCCCCTCAGCTTCTGGCTCCTGTGTACTATTTTCTTTTGCATCCACTCTGATGCAGAGCTCAGCTACACTCCAGTTTTCTTGGGCTGCATATTGTGGCTCGCGTTTTGTGAGTTTTGAAAATGTCCCTGAAGATTCTGTGGGGATCCAAAGAGAGTTCACTCCATTGTCAGACTCATCCCTCTGTCCTCTATCTTCTCTCACACCCTGATACTTTTGGGGCTCCAAATTCTTCTCCTTGCACTGGGATGACCAACAGGTGCCCCCAGCTCCACCTGGACCCACTGAATGCCCCTCCTCCCCACTGTGTTCCTTGTGCTGGCTCCTGAAAGGCTCCCTCATCTTCCTGCTGCTCAAGCAGAGATCACAGTCGTCCTTGCTTCCCTCCCTCTCTGGATGCCATGTCCAAATACCAAGTCTTGTCTACCCTAAATATCCACATTTCTCCAGCCTGAATAGACTTCGCTGTGGGAGGTAGGGTTGGGGAATAATCTGCTGGTGGAAGCGGATGGGCCTGGGGTCTTATTTCCTAGCTACAAGTGCATAGCCAATGCCCGGTTTTAAATTTGAGTATGTGTTTACTTGGAGTGGCTTTTGGAGTCGAGTTGGTGGAGATTATAGGCAGTGGCTAATGTTCCCAAACCCCTCCATGACCACAGTTATTTCTCTCAATCCCCACTGCCACTGTCCCCACCAAGGGACACAGAGCAGTAGCATTGCCTCTCACATGAATTCCCTGTGCGCCCTGTGATCCATTCTCCGCACAGCCTTCGAGACCGGCTTTCTGGAAGTTGAATCCTGTCTGTTTGTTCCCCAGGTTCAGGGTCCTCACTGTCCTTTGGCTAAAGACCCAAAGCCTTTATATGACCTGCAGGGCCCACCGCAGTCCTGGCCCACCTCTCTAGCCTTGCTTTTGTATCTCCCAAATCCTTGCTCTTCATTCCAGCCAGGCAGACCTGTTTGAGTGTCCTGAGTGCACGTGTGGCATTCACACAGGTCCCCTTCGGCCTGTAACACTCTGCATCCTCATCACCTGGACAAGCCCTTTCTGTCTCAGCTTAAACTCCCAGGTAACATCACTTCTTCTGGGATGGGTCCCTGATGCCACAGGCCACTTTATAGGATGCCAGCCTTGGAAGTTTTTGCTGCAAATAATAATAATAGCCACCTAGATTGAGGTTTTCCCTTGCTGACAGTACATGGCAGTCCTGCTGTCCTGAGAGGCCAACCTGCCCACGGTTGTATCCTCAATATCTGACACAAGTCTGTCACATTGAAAGTGCTCAGAAACTACATGCTGAATGAATGAATGAATGAATGAATGAAAAAAAGGAACGAATAAACAGGGTACCAAAGAGAAACTTCCATGTGAAAATAGATCTCATTTTTCAACTGGAAAAGAAACAACAGGCAGAGGTGGGAGGCTGTGCATGGTCCTTAACTTGAGGTTGCCGTGAGAAACGGCTGGAGGATTAGCGTAAAGCACCAAGCACAGCACTGGGGACCCAGCAAGCTTTCATCAAAGGAAACATTCCATCCCCTCTTGTCCTCCTCCTATCCACTCCCCCCAGCCCCAACCTCCGACATTGGATTTAATTAGAGGAAACAAGTGGAGAGTTCGGAGAAGGAGATTTCTGCCCCTGAGAAGAATTTTCTAATAGAATATTCTGGAAATGGAATGGAATCCTTGCGATGGTTACCTTCCTTCCCTGCAATCATATGATGTTGAAACAAGGGCAGCATACACCAGAGATGTGGGCAGGGGGTGGACCAGATGTCTTTTAGGTTTTCTTCCTCCCCAACAAATTCTGACTCTATTATATTATTGTTTAAAATTTTTTTTCTTTTGTTGCCTTGATTTAAAATAGGTGTAGAGATGCTGTAAATTCAAATATAAGAGAAATCTCAGGAAGATTACGTTACTAGGAAACCAAAAAGTTTTGGCATTCTTTCAAGATAATTTCTATTCTACCATCATATATTGTTCCTGAGGTCGTGCCAAACCAAATTCTGTATCAGTGGTTCGTCTTCTTTGGGCTGGACTCCCCTGCAACAATGAGCCTTGGCCATTGACTACCAAAAGCCTCTTGTTGGCTACTGCCTTTCTTGCTCTTTTAGGTATTAAAACAGAAAGCAGAGCTTTTAAGCATGCATCTTATTCCGAGCAAGAGTGTGGATTTATTCTGGACATTTTGGGCTCTGTCAATAAAATATATAAGGTGGCTAGGTCAGGGTTTCTCAACCTTGACACTGACATTTTGGGCCAGGTAGTTCTTTGTTGTAGAGGGCTGTCCTGTGCATTATTTGATGTTATAGCAGCATCCTTGGCCTCTACCAGCTAGATTCTAGTAGCGGTTCCTCATTTGTGACAACCAAAAATGTTTCCAAATATTGTCAGATGTCCCCTGGGGGAGCAAAATCACACCTGGTTGAGAACCATTTATTTAAATAAAAAGACTAGAAGTAAGCCTGTCATCCAGATGTTCTGTTGGTCCAGATAACTTACACACTGGTCCTGACACCCAGCTTTTCTGACCTCATAACCTGGGCTTAGGAGGCAGGACCTCAATGTGATTAAAATTCAAATCCTGGACTTCCTATCTCCAAGTTACTAACCTCTAAGCTTTATTTCTTATCTATGAAATGGGGCAATGATAGTATTTACCCTACTAGGTGGCCAAGAGGATTAAATGAGGTAATGTTTGCATAGTGCTTATTACAGTACCTGACACTTAGTAAGGCTACAATCCATGTGGCCTATAATTGTTTGTGACAGTAACTTCCCATGTTGAAAAAGATCATCTGTTTGGCAGATAAATTAAACACCTGCATGCGTTCTACATTAGGCAGCATAAGCTAACTGCTATACCAAACTACCCTTAAGTTTCAGTGGCTGAACACAATAGAAGTGTATTTATCACACACACCCCCACCCCCACCCCAGCAGTCTGTCACTGGTGTGCTTGGTGGTACTGCTCCCCTGGGCAGCTCCAGGTAGTGACTCAGGGACCTAGGTTCCTTCTGTTTTGTAGCCCCTCCATAATGTGGCCCACAGCCTAAATGTTCTGTGGGGGAAAAAAAGACTTCTGGGGTCAACTAAATTTGAGAAATAATGCACTTATAACTTATTTCTTGGAGATTTAAGTGTCCATTAGCATATGAAGGACTGATGAGCTCTACTGTCAGGAAACTGGTTGACCCTTGTTTCTCAAGAAGTCAAATAAGTTTCAGTAAGTCAAACTTCAATTGAACATTGCCCTCCCCCTTTAAAAAATTTTCCCTATTGGCTGTTAACATTTTACTGAACGAGTGTCCTGTGGAGTGTGGCCTTTGGGAAATCTGAATTTTGGTTTTGAGCACAGGAATGACATGGTCAGCCCCGTGTTTCAGGCAGTGAATTCTCATCTCAGCTTGAGGTACAGTTTGTAAAGTGAGCTATTAGTCTCAAGGAGAAGGCTGCTGTCACAATGCAGGCAATGACAAAGGCCCAAACCAGGGCAGTGGCAGTGGGGTAGAAGAAGAGGAACAATAGACTTAACAAACATGTCTTAGTCTCCTAGGACTGCCATAGCAAAACAACACAGACTCGGGGCTCAAACAACAGACACTTATTTCTCACATCCCTGGAAGCTGGAAAGTCCAAGATCAAAGTGCTGGCAGGGTTGGTTCCGAGGGACTGTCTTCCTGGCTGTGGATGGCCGCCTTCTTGATATGTCCTCATATGGCAGAGAGAGAGAGAGCGAGAGCGAGAGAGAGAGAGGGGGAGAGAGAATGCACACGCTGATGTCTGTTCCTTTTCTGTAAGGACACTAATCCCATTCTGGGGGCTCCAGCCTCATGTATCGAATCCTAGTCACCTCCAAAAGGTCCCACCTCCAAACACCATCATAGTGGGGGTTAGGGCTTCAACATACGGAATTTGGAGGGGGAGGATATAAGCCTTCAGTCTGTAACAGGACATTTCAGCAGTAGAACTGCTTAGACTTAGGAGGTCAGTCTACGCCACCTGTGGGTTGCGACCCCTTGGAACTGTATTAAAAGTTGCGGCGTTAGGAGGATTGAGAACCACTAGTAAGCAATTCTGTGGGAATGAAAATGTCAGCGTTGTGTATCCCGTCTGAAAAAAAAGACTAGATGCTAAAGGTTGAGAGAGAGCCCTTGGAGGTTTGAAAGGAAGCTAATGAGTCTTTAACATAGCTGAGATTATCCAGAGGAAGGGTGTCCTAGGGCAGAGCAGAAGACTGAGGGCAGAGTCCTACAGAACCACCCATTTGGGAGGGTTTGGAGAGGAGAGAAGAGGGCTGGGAATGAGGCTTCAAAAAGGCTGTCGCAGGCTTGGAATGCTGCAGAGGAGTGTTTTAGGAAAGGAAAGGAAAGGCCAGCATTGGATTTGACCTAGGTTTAAAAGCACAGTGTTACAGGGTAGTGGAGGGGAAGCTGACCTCAAGGCTTAGTGAGGCCATACCGCTAACAAGGGTAGACACCTCTCTGGGAGGTTAGGCTGAGCGAGAGGGACGGGAGAAGGATTTGAGGGGAGAGAGTTCTAAGCCACTGCTCAGTAGGGAAGGAAGTCAGGGTAAGAGGGAGGTAGAAGACACCAGAGGAAATGGGCCTGGGAGAGGGGAAAGGAGACCCCTTCCTTTGAGAGGAGGGCAGCAGGCAGTGTTTAGAGAGGTGCAGAGAAACTGTGAGGTGCAAGGCAGGAGAATGGAGGGAGTTCCCTGTCTTTTGAAGGATGTAGACAGTGAGGGTATCTGAGCAGACAGAAGAGCAAGAAGGGGTGTGTAAGAGAGCTGCTTCTGAGGAGGTGCCATCAAGCTGCTAAGACTCATTGTATAAGCAAAAAAAAAAAAATTTTTTTTCCAAAATGGAATTATCTATGGCTGTGATGATCATAAGAATAGTAATACTCATAAAAATTCCCAATATTCAGAAATATACATAAATGACAGCAAAATTTGAAATTTGCCCATAATCTCACATCTCAGAAATAACCACTGTTAGATAAATATCTTTCAAATCCCCTTCTCTCTCTCTCTCTCTCTCTCTTTTTCTCTTTGGTGGTTTTCTTACAAAAATGGAATATGCCCACTGCTTTGTACCCTGATCATTTTTTCAGATCTGTTCATATGATTCCTACCATTTTATCATTTTAATGATTTCATAGCATTCTATTTCCTGGGTATGTCATGAAGACTTCTATTCCTTCAATTACATGATTTAAAAGTCTTAAAGGCCCCCAAATGGGTTTATATGCACTCAGGACTCGACATACGGACAATTCTGAAGACAGAAAATGGTCCGTCCCCGGCTCTGCTGTCATCCCGGAAAACAATTCCATTTTGTGGTTTTTTTTACAGCTGTTCCTACCATGGTTCCTTGAGGAGATGTTTGTTCTCATTTTTATAGTTACACATAATTTCCGGCTGCAGCATTATTCTCAGAGCAATCCCTCCATATAATATGTTATATTTTGTTTTCAAATGAAAATATTAATATACTGCCTCCTGATAGAAGGCATTGAGATGAACTCAGTGATGACAAAACATCAGATAAACTCAAATTGAGGACATTCTACAAAACTAATTATTCTTGCAACTTTTCTGTGAGTCTGAAATTATGTATAAAATAAAATAAATTTCAATGAAATACAAATGTAGACTCTTTCATCTTTATTACTGCCAAAAGACCTAGATATGCAGCTTGAAATGTTTCCTTGGAAATAGTTGACTCATGTTTCATTAACCTTCAGAAGAAGATTACAGAAATTCAGCTTTTTAAAATGTGTTGCTGATCACTCACCATCTTTTTTGCCTGGTTCTGATGACACATAATCCATCAGCTCGCCACTCTTTCCCATGCTCGCCCTTCTCTGATTGAATTTGTCCATCTATCCACTGGCTCCCAAACATCAAAACACTATGTCATATCCTGTTTACCTGACCATGGTCCTGTGTGTGTCTGTAACATTTCAGCGTCAGACCAATAATTGTAGACATTTTTTAAAACGCTGTCTGTTTCTCATTACCCCATCATATAGTGATAGGATAAAATCTATTTAGACTTGAATATTCCCTTATTTCCTCTTGATTAGTAATATGCAGTCTTTAAACTCTACTCTTGCTCCCCACACCCTGTCCCCACCCTTTCTTTCCTTGCCCCTGTGATTAGGAGAGGTTCCATTTGTCAGAGATGTTCCAGAACTTTTGTGATAGAGAAGTGGAAGCGTAGAGGCTGGAAGAGGAAATGAAGAACTTGAAAGTTCTTGAAGTTGATCTGTTTAATTAAGTGGTAGGAAAGAGGAGGAAAAGAAGGAAGGGACATGTTGGGGCAAATAGGCATATAGCAAATAGTAGTCTCTGGAGTAGTATTTTGGAGGAAGAGAGGAAATGAAAAAAGGATTCAACGAATGTTTCTGGGAGTGAGGACTTGGAGAGATGGGAGGAAGTAAAAGATTGCAATGCTTTTTGTTGTTGATTTTGACTGTTTGGATCGTGGTTATTGCAATTCCATATAGAGTGGACACATGCATCTGGGATTTATAAGGGTTATGTTATTTATATTTCAGTAGATCCCTATTGCCTGTAAGATAATTTCCAAACTACTTAATCTTGTCATTTGAACCACCAGCTCCATTCCCAGTCTGCCCTTGCAGTTTTCCATCCTTTGTAGGAACCCTTCTCTCCAGCTAAACTGGCTGATTCTCTGTCCTCCAGCTCTGCCACATGGTGTACACAACCTATGCCCTTGCTCACCTGTCCCCCAGGTGGAATCTAGCTTACAAGCCTCTCTCCCCTGGAAGCCCTGGGCCATGGAGTATCTCATTATTCTGTATGCCTGCAGTACCTCTCGTCTCTTGCTCTGGAGTCCTCCTTCCGGCTCTTCTCGTTAGTAACCCATTACTGTATGTGATTGGCCTCTGCGGGCCTGACAAGCCCCATGAGGGCAGAAGTGCCTCCCCCACAGCATTTAGCTCAGTAGCTGACACCAGTAGGCTACACTTTCCTTGATCTTAGTGGCTGCCCATTTGCCCTACACCTCACTCCCTGACTCTGGCCCTCTGAGCTCTAGCTCCCCTTGTTGGGGGAGAGGGGCACTACCTACATGGCAGCCCCTTTCATCCTTTGATTTACTTAAAAATTTTCTAATAGGTATTTGGAAGTAGATTCCACTCCCCTCCCCTATGGTTATGCCATTGTCTAGGACTTTGCTCATTTTATGTTTGCATATTTCACCTGCAAGAGCGTTATCATCTCTCTCCATTTATTGGGTATGCTGGCCACAGGCAGTGGGGCCTCAAACACATGATCTTTACTGTAAGGCAAAGTCTGCTTGAGATCTGCTTCTAGTCATGACATCTTCAGTCCTTTTTTATAACAATTTTTCTTTATTGAGATATTTATAATATACCAAGTAATCCCTATATAGTAAGCTCTCATATAGCATCCATGATAATTTCTTGGAACTGCTGCAAAACAAGGTATAATAAATTTTTATTATAAAATTTATAACTAGTTTTACCATAGGTTAATTGACATAAAAAAGAGTTAAGTTCCTATGGCATCTTCTAAATGTTATAATGAAACAATGCTGAATGAAGTAACATCATTTGAAGATCTGCTGTACTGAAAGATCATATTTTACATCAACTTTTAAAGAATGTCACTATATTGTTTTCTTATATATTCTTATTTAATCGTTCTTTTAGTTCCAGAATTGAGAGCTATTCCTAGCTGTTTTGTTCTCCATAGTTAGACCATTTGGCTTTAGGATCTTTTCTGGCTACTTATTTTTCTGCATCAGAAACTTTAAGTGTTGAAATATCTTCTGATGGCTCCCAAGTTCTCAGAAGAAAAGACCTCACTTTGCCCTTCTCTTTCCACATCACCCCTCCTCCTGTTACTCCCATCCCCTTCTCTTTATCATACTAAAGAAGAGATAGAAAGTTTTATATAGCATGTGTCTGTGCTGAAAACATAACAAGGTCACCCAACTAGGGATTTTCCAATCCTGGGACACTTTCTCAGCAAATTTAGTTCCCTCCCTGCCTTCAAGCTTTTTGAGAGGAAGCCCTCCAATTCAGACAGATCTGCCACTTACTGTCTCTGTGACTGGAACTCTCTGAGCCTACTTTTGCTCACCCGTAGGACAGGGCTAACCTTCTTTACTTGATAGCTCTGAAGATTGAATTATAATATGAAATTATAATATAATATATTATAATTTTAACCTTTTGTTTTAATTTTTAATTCAAATTTTTATTCATTTATATTTAGTTACTTGTTTTTTGTATTATAAAGGAATTTTAGCATTTATTTTTTAATGTATTAATGGTACAAGACATTTTATGTAACAAATATTACAAAACACAGGAATGGATACAAGATACAAGAAATTTTATGTATAAAATTTTGTTTCTATATTAAAAAAACCCAGTTATCATATTCCAGGGTATTATTTTGCATATGGATATTGTTACTGATTTCTGGAGTTAAACTTTAACTCAAAAGCATAAATAAAAGAATTAAAAGCATTTATATAGACATGGAACTAGTACTACCCATGTATAATATGCATCATTGTTTTTCCTTCACAAATTTGGGCAAAAAAGTGCGTGCTATACATGGCAAAATACAATAGTATGTATTAAAAACACGTTGGGGCCTTTGAAAAACCAGAGTCTGGGGCTTCATCCCCTGAGAGTCTGACTCACTGAGTCTGAGTGGGGCCAAGGAATCCACCTTTTCAATAACCAGTGATTCTAATACAGGTGGGCTAACACAGACCACCCTCTGAGACAGCCTGCATTAGAACCATACAATTATATAAAGGAAGAGCTGGAAGGGACTCTAGGTTAGTTCATTCAACACTCACTTCCCATTTTGCTGGTGGACACTGAGTTTAGGTGACTCATCCAACGTCACCCGGGGAGGCAGTGGCTGAGCTAAAACGGGAACACAGGTCCCCTGACTCACAGGGTAACCGACTACACCAGAAGGCCACCTCCTCTTTATCAGGAAACAGAGCCTTTCCTGGCTAAAGCTGAGGTTGCTCTGAGCAACTACTTGGCAATGGCCTAAGCACTCAGCCTTCTTTGTCAAAAGCCATTCTAGAAACAGTTTTCTATAAGGGTTACTCTTGTGTAGCAGCTTATACCTTCTTTCCTTAGCCTTGTTGAGAGTATCTTTATATTAGAAAACATTTCCTCAATCATTTCTTTGACTATAGGGGGCATGTTGTTGCCCTTATTCTAAATTTTCTTCTGCCATCCTTCTTATCTGAAGGCTGCAGTACCTTTTAATGAAAAACATTTCTTCTGGTCATTTTAACTCTTTCATTGTGAAAGAAAACACAAATAGGAAAAAAAACCACACAAAACAAAGCATGGCTTAGTGGGTTGTTATAAGGGAAACACCCTTCCAATTACATAGAATTCTGCCAGCTGCCCCAGAAGCCGCCTTGTCCCACTGACAACACCCTCCATCCCTCCAAAAGCAGCTACAATCCTGACTTATTTTGGTAGTCACTTCCTTGCATATCTTTACAGTTTATTATTCCCATTGTACAATCCTAGACACTAAAGTTTAATTTTGCATTTTAAAAAATATCATGTCTTTTAAATCTCTTGTAAACAGCAGATTTCCTCCATCCCTTCTTCTTATCATTTATCTGTTGAAGAACCTGATCTATTTACCTATAAAGTTTCATACAGTCCTAATTTTCCTGATTGCCAGAGGTTTATTCCAACTTATATCTGATCTTTTTAACTGGATTATTAGTGGTATGTGTTCTTTCATCAGGATGTACATAATAATGTCTGTTTTTCACTCTTTTTCATTTATATTAGCAATCACTGATGCTCAGTGACTTGATCCATTAGTTCATTGGAGGCTGCAAGATGGTAATAGTCTATATTTTATTTTATTTTATTTTTTTAAATTCATTTTTATTGTTAGACTTATTGGGGTGACATCTGTTAGCAAGCATTATATAGGTTTCAGGCATACAATTCTACAGTGCATTGTCAACTTGATGTATAATAAGTTCACCACCTAATGTGACGGCTCTTTCCATCACCTTATATTTAGCTTCCCCTCCCTCCTCTCCCACCTCCTCCCCTTATTTTCATTTATTTACTGGAATAATTTTATAAGACTGGGCTACCCCTCATCTACTAATTTTTAGTTGGTGATATTTTCACCTGGGTGAAAAACATTTCCCTGCATCCCTTGTAGCTAGGTATGACCATATGACTATGTTCTGATCAATAAGATATAATACAAATACGAATGTCATGTGTTACTTCTAGAAAGTCTCTCTAAAGGGAGAGGAGGACATTGTTTTGGCCTGTCTTCCTTCCCAGTGTTTAGAGCACTAATACGATAGTTGGAACCTCAGCAGGCATTCAGCCAGAAGGTGATTTGGGCAGCCCCCTGTCAGGATGGTGGGGTGAGGGGTGAGAAAGAGCCTGCGTCCCTGCGTCCCTGCCACACTGGGCCTGAGTTTCCTACATCTGAACTTCTGCTTTGTGAGAGAAATAGAAATGTCCACCTTGTTTCAGCCTCTGTAAATGGGTATCTGTTAGATGCAGGTGACCCTAAGCTTGATCAAGTACCCCTCACTGATGCCACAGAGGAGGGGCATGGTGCTAGGAGAGCAGTGGTCAGGGAGAATTGACCTAATAAGGGAGGTCAGGTCCAGGAAGGCTCTCCTGAAGCAGCTGTGTAACTCTTTGAGCAGGAGGACGTATAAATCTTCTTCGTCTAAGGAACAGTTTGTGTGAGGTCCTGTGGTGGGAGAGAGTATAGTGTATTAAAAGAACCTCAGAAGGTCAAAGAGCAGCCAGCTTCAGACTGAGAGGGAGGTTGGTACCTGCTGTGGCTGGAGGAATTTTATCTTCCTCTCAGGGCAATGGGAAGCCAGGACGTGCTTTAAGCAGGAGTGGGGACCTGTGATTAGAATTGTTTGCAATAATGCCATTGTGGCTGCTGTATGGAGAAAGATTGGAGGGGACAAGAATGTGTGTGGGAAGGCCAGCTGTCCAAGTGAGAGATGATAAACTAGGTGGGTGTGGTGGAGCTGAAGAGAAGGAAGCAGATTTCCCAGATATGTATAAGATGAATTGGGAATGGATCTATGAGGGAGAGGGGGCTGCTTACGCCGTTTGTATGACAGGGTGGAACATGTGCTAAAAGTAGTGGAAGAATCCATTGTGGAGGACAAGATCATGAAATCAAATTTGCCCTTTTATAGTGGTGGAAAAAAATTTAATTTTCTTCCACCCATCTTAGGTCCATTGGGCTAGGGCCCAGTAAATTAGTGAGAAAAGACAGATTAACAAGAGGAAAACAGAAGTTTATTAACACATGCATTGTGCAGATACAAAGGAGTACCCAGAGATGAGTAACTCGAAGTGGTGATTAGAACTTGGGCTTACACAACACCTTAACAAAGAATAATACCTTTTTAGAGAACTGATAAGTCAACACAAAGGGAAAGGACTTTGACTTTCTAGGGTGGCGAGTTGTGGAAAGGCAAATATATGGGGGATCTAATGGAAGATAAGGGCTAGTTAGTAAAGTTTATTATGTGAATTCCTTTGGTGTTATTTCTGGGCTGCCAAAGATCTAGAGTTTTCTCTGGTGACTAACTTTTGTTTTTTCTCGTAAAAAAGTTAACTTTTGTCTTGCCCTGCTTTTTTGTTGTTGTTGTTGTTGTTGTTATTGTTGTTTTGCCCTGATTTTAGGCAAATAGTGGGAGGGCAGAGAGATTTCCTTATATCTACTTCTTCTCATTTGCCTTTAGCTCAAAATAACTCTTATGTCAAAGTGTCATGTTTTGGGATGGCATGTTCTGCTACCCTTCACCTTGATGGCTATAAAGTGTCTGTATTCATTTGCAAAGTACCACAAACTGGGTGCCTTAACACAACATAAATTTATTATCTCATAGTTCTGGAGCTTTGAAGTTTGCAATCAAGGTGTTGGCAGGGCCATGCTCATCCTGAAGGTTCAAGAGGATTCTTCTTTGCTCTTCCTAGCTTCTGGTGGTTGCCAGCAGTTCTTGGTGTTCCTTGGCTTGTAACTTCATCACTCCAATCTTTGCCTCTTTCACCATGTGGTCTTCTTCCATGTGATGTGATATGTGTCTGTGTCTGTGTGTTGTCACCTTTTTATAAGGATATCAGTCATATTGGAGTTAGGGCCCCCTTAATCAGTATGACCTCATTTCAACTAATCACACTTACAAAAACTCTGTTGCCAAATAAGATCATACTCAGAGGGACTTCAATATATCTTTTTGGGGGACACAATTCAACCCAAAACAGTGTCTGTGCCTCAGCTGGAGTGGCTAACTGGGCAGTGTGCTATGTAGATCCATGGTGATAGGGCTGTGGAGAGAGTGGGATATGATGCTAGGGTGTTAATGGTGTTGACCATTAACAAATAGCCAGATATTTCTCCAGCCAAATGAGTTTATTCTGGAACAACAGAGATATGCAATTGTAGACATTCAGTCTAATGGCAAACCATACACCTCTGGAGAGCAAAGGAGAGCAATGCTTTTTTATGAACTTGGAGGGGCTGTTGTAAACCAAAAATCCATTAGAGGAAACTGAAAATTCAAAGTATAGTGACTTTTCATTGGTTGAGTTATGGCAGTCTCCCATTGGCTGAGCTGTTACTGGGCTGAGAGGAATCATTTCTCCCTCCTGCTGAGGTAGTAAAGTACTATTACTTCCTGTTGGAGATGCAAGATTTCTGCCTGTTGGGGTCAGTAGTATGTGTTGGATGATATCTGTGTTATTAATAGTTCTCTCTTCTAGTTTCCTGACTCCATTTTAAATGAGATTTTTATTAATTTTCACAATGGCAAGAAACAAATGGTGAAATGTAGTGTGAAAAATGTATTAAGGAGAAGTATGAAGGGAGAATACAAAGCGGGGACTGTGGGGGAGGAAAGCGGAAGGGGTCCACAGAGATGTTAATTGAATCTGATGGTGAGTAGGATCCTCCCAGGCAGATAGGAGCAACGTGGGCAGAGGCAGGAAGACATGAGTGTTCATCTGCAGCTAGGGGACAGCATGGCTAAATGTAGGGAGTCATGTGCGATTTGGGTTTTGTGGTGAAGTCTTCTCGTGTAACCCTAAGACAAAGACGGGCAGCTGAGGGTTTCTGGTGGGACCCACAAGATCAGATTTTACTTTTAAACAAAGACTAGCAAGCCTGCACTCTAAGTGGACTGAGGAGGTTTTCTTGGAGGTTTTGGTGAGTATGGAAGGACACCAGCATGCTAGCTGACCCTCTTTCCCACGCATTCTGACTGATTCCTGACTTCACTACCCGCCCTTGGCCCACGTCTTTTTGCAGACCAGCTGGCCTGAGATGCCATACGAGTGTTTGGGCTTGCTTTGTCCACCCCTCCTCGCTCCGATAGCTATTTCCACAGCTGCAGCATGGTGTTGGGAGTGGGAAGGGGAACGGCTTGGACATCAACAGGTGATGTATGTGAAAGCACTTTTTAAACCAGAAATATTTTACACACGTTTGGTTTTAGAGTCAGGCAAATCTGGGTGCACTTCTTTATTTTTTAAATTTGTAACAACTCTATTGGGATATATAATAATTTACATATCATAAAGTTCATTTGTTTGAGTATATAATTTTTCATATATTCAAAGAGTTGGGCAAACATCACCATGATGTAATTTTAGAACATTTTCATCATCTCCAAAAGAAACCTGCACCTGGATGAACATCCCAACTCTAACCTTGTATAGCTGTGTAATTGGGCAATTTACTTAGCCTCTCTGAGCCTCAGTTTCCTCATCTTGTAGGTGGGAACAGTAACACCCAATCTCATGGGTTTGTTTAAGCAGTGAATAAGATATCAAATAACATCCCTGGCATGTGGTCTGACACAGGGTAGGCCCTCAGTAGATTCATGTTCCCCAAATGAATATCGGCAGTTGTTTCTCTGTAGATGTCAGGACTCACCCCAGTTATTCATGAATCAATGTTACAGCATCCAAATATTTTTCTGAAGATCTAGCAGTCCTTACACTTAACCTAATGCTTTTTGTACAAACACACACCCAAATATACCAACACACCACAACTCACAAACTCATATGCATGTGTACAAATATTCTAATACAATGCATGTAGAACTAAGCAAGCTTTGAGAGACACAGAGTTTCTGGAATATTTCTATGCTTGTAAAACTAACTGCTCTGTAAATATAAACACATGCACACGAGGGCTGTTTGGAAAGTATCCAGGAATGTGCTATGAAAAATAGAGTTATTTATGGCTGGATTTTTTTCTGGATAGCCCTTGTAGAGGCATTTATGGCTGGATTCTTTTTTGGACAGTGTGTGTGTGTGTGTGTGTGTGTGTGTGTGTGTGTATACATATTTTAAGTTGCATTTCTATAACTGAA
The DNA here is from genome assembly GCA_004026885.1 of Lyroderma lyra. NCBI lineage: Eukaryota > Metazoa > Chordata > Mammalia > Chiroptera > Megadermatidae > Lyroderma > Lyroderma lyra. Next base: position 8,514 of record PVJL010002536.1, on the reverse strand, counting down.
AGGGCTTAGTGCTTAAAGATGTCCAGCAGAACTATCCGCAGGCAAATTGTAAATTAGGCAAGATGTCTCTCTAACCTAGAGTTAATAATAATTTCTTTGGTTGTTGCTATGTGCTAGGTGTAGGATTAAATATTTTTATGTGTATCTTTATCTTTGCTTTGACCCTGAGTTAAATTGATATTCACATCACAAAGTAGGAATAATAAATACTCCATTTTATAGGGAAGGAGAAAGGAGGCCCAGAGAAGTTATGTGCTCAAGGCCTTATACTAGCAAGTAAAGGAAGTAGGGTTTGAACTGAGGACCTCCCCAAACTGATGGACTAACACATAGCTTCAGGTCAGGCTATCTTCAGATGCTTCTAGGAATATACTTTTAGAAGACAGGTAGTAAGCTTATTCTTAAAGGCATCAATGGATGATGATAAGGCCAGTCATTACCCTTAGATTTACTTCCATTGTGATATGCAGCTGTCTGCAAGCCAAGAAGAGAGGCCTCACCAGAAACTGAACAGTGTTGGAACTTGATCTTGGACTTTCCAGTCTCCAGAACTGTGAAAACATTAATTTCTGTTATTTAAGCCAGGCAGTCTGTGGTATTTCGTGAGGCTTTAGTTGTAAATAATAAGATTCCTTCATTCTATTGACTATTGACACTAAAGACTGACATAAATAAACCTATGACCCTCAGAATATTCTGGGCCTAGGGAGGAGACAGAATGAATGTGCTGCCTGCCAGAGGAAGCACAAGGAAGGTACTCTGGGAACAAAGAGAAGGGCGTGGAGACCCAGAGCACGTGACCCAGGATTTACTAACTTGGGGCCCCCAGGTATGCTTCCCCCACCCCACCCAGCCCCAATAGTATTTTAAAAATTGGGTGGTCTCATGTAAAAATTTAAACTTCTATCTTTTTTTGAAAAATCAAACTCTGGTCTCATTGGGCCTCTGTTTCCATAGCTGCCACTTTCAGAGACTTTGTTCACCACTGTCCCCATTACTCCCTGTTGTCTACTTGCTCAGCCCATTGTCCTCACTTAGGTCATATGTTATATGGGATCCCTGACATAAATGTGATCTTGTTTATGCTCATAAATATGTATAATTAATGGCAGATCCCTGCCCCTGCCACCGTGCTGCCCCCTGTTAGCCAGAGAGCCAGGTTAATTTAAACTGGGTCCAAAACCAAAATACTTATACTGTGAAGGTTGACTGGCACCATATTATATCAGAGACTCAGGAAATTTCAGAACTGGGGGAACTTTGGGAGTCAGGTAGTCTAAGCATTGCATTTTCCAGTTTGGAAACAGAAACCAGGAGAGGTAAAGGCAACCACTCCAGGGCACATAGCTAGAGAGCAGGTAGCAGAGCTGGGATGAGAGCCCAACTTCCCTGATGCCTAGTCTGCTGCATTTTCACTCTAAGTTTTATTTTTTCACCTTCCTATTGTATTGGTAAAAGAAGAAAAGTATGAATTTGCCATGTAGAATTTGGAAAGTTTTTTCATGTGATTTTAATCCATGTTTGGGCCCCTTTCTTTACACTGTCAGAGGAATTATCAAAAGAAAATTATTGGAAAGTGTTAGCTTTGTATTATGGCTTCCAAGCCCATAAGCACAGATGTCCACTGGCAAAGTTGAAATACAATTGGAAGAAATTAAAACTCATTTTGTTTTCTAGGCCCTGGTAATTCTTACTGCAGATGAGTGCTCAAGCTCAGTCTCCTCCCCCTTATTATTAAACAAAAGCAGAACACAACAAAAATAGATACTAATGCAGAAATCTGCTCCAGTTTCTTCTTTTGTGTACCAATGTTTTTGTTGGTCAGATCACATCATGGATCATCCATTACAATGGCTTATCTTTGTATGTCGCCAAAGTAATTATTAAGGATGTGAAGGCATGGTCCATTGTAAAGCAGGATGGTATGAGAGCCTCATCTCTTTGGATCTCTGTACTCCCAAAATGATGATGGATAAAGTAATTAAACAGAAATCCATCAAAGAATGAACAAGACAAGAAGCCGTGTCACCTGCTGGCTAAGGTAATGGGTTTTGGAACCAGACTTCTTAGGTTTAAATCCCAGCTTTGTCATTGGCCAGCAGTGTGAGTTTGGGAAAGATATTCAGTCTGTTGGTGCCTTTGTTTTCTTCTCATTGAAACAGGGATGATGATTCTGGTCTCAGGGTTATTTTGAGGACTCAGAACTCTAAGGCCAAGTGTCTGGCTTGGTGACTGTTACCTAGACCATCATGGCAGGTGACCAAGATTCTCTCCTTGACCAAACTTTAGTTGGCTCCTCTTAGCCCTCTTGTTTGATTAGGCTTCTGTATCTGTTCTTGCCAAGCCCAGTTTTAGTAAGAATACTGCATGGTCAGCTTAGAGAGAATTCCCCCATACTTATTATCTGATCACCCTCGATATATGATCAAATTCCTCATCCCCCACCTTTGGTATCTGGCCTGCTTTCAGCAAGAATCCTGTTAAGTTGCTTTATCAAGAATCCCCCAAACCTTGATGTCTAATCTTAGTAATTTTTTCCCCACTAATCTCTCACTCTGCTCCTTGGCTTTAAATCCTCACTTGTCCCTGTTTTATTGGGAGTTGAGTCAGATCTCTTGCTCGTATTGCAATACCCCTATTGCAGTATGTTGAGGTCTTTACATTCACTCTCTCATTTATTTTGCCATAATTTTTGCCAAAGCCTGCAGGTAGGCACTATTACCTAATTTCACAAATGAGAAACTGGAGTCAGAATGGTTAAATGACTGCCCCAAATCAACCAGCTCATTTGTGCCGAGGAGGGGGTTTGAGGCTGGAGCCCATGCCCTTGCCCCTCTGGCACTGTGGGAGGCCTCATGAGTGGTAGGCACAGATGAAGGATGGGATACAGGAGAAAAAGATGGGAAATGGATCTCATATTCGACGTAGCACAGGGCCACAAACTCGGAGTCTTTGAGGAGTTGTTGGAGGCCGGGGAATAGACCTTCCTGACTGACGTGTCAGGAAAAACCTTTGTTAGTTTGGTAAGGGTTACCTGTGAGATGAGAGGGAGTGTGAGTGCGAGTGTGAGTGTGTGTGGGGGGGGGGAGAGGGAGAGGGAAAGGGAGAATAAATTTTCTGCATTATCTCCTATCTTCTAGCTCAGAGGTTACTCACTACCTCTTCCTCAAAGAGGATTCTTGACTGACCCCTGGCCTGGCATCCCTAGACTCCATGGTCTATTGGCATTGATCCCACTCTCATGCAGGGGATGATGTGCTCTGGCCAGTGAGGCCCTCAGCCTTGGGCCATGCACCTGAGCTGGAAGTTTTCCAATGCAAACTCTTCAATTTACAGATGATGAGAATGAGATCTTGAGAAACTGAATTGACTTGTTTAGATTCATGGAGAAGCAGCATTGGGTCAGAAACTACATTCCTGATTTATTAATTCATCCAATAAATAGATATTGAGCATTTACTCTGTGCCAGAACTGCTCTGGGCCTCCAGACAACTAACCTTTCAGAAACCACTGAGAATCCTACCATCTATATTTGAACACAGATGCCATTTCTTCTTTGCTCTTTTCCTAACTCATCATTGAATACCTTCTAGGCCCCAGGCCCTGTTATGAGCATGGGCAGAATCAGATGAGGTCTGAGCAATGTGGGGGTTAAAACTGTGTTCCCTTCCCCCTCCCCACCGACATCAGCTCCTATACCTCTTCTAGATGTGTGCTGTTTCCCACTGAGCTCTCATATCCATGTTCACAGCACTTGTCATTCCCAATGGCAGCCTCCAGTTTCCTCCCCCTGCCAGCTCGTTTTTGGGCTGTCTCCAGTCTGCATCTTTCCAAATACTAAGTGGCTCATTCAAGGTTACATGGCAGTTCCACCATGGGCTCAAGTCTTTGGACTCAGACTGGAGATGGATTTGCTCAGAGGGAGAAGGATCTATTATTTTTTGAAAACTTAGCAGAAATGACACATATCCCATACATATATTCCTTTCTTTTAGAAATTCAAGCTTTTAAAAGTAAACTCAGATGCCTCATGTCTTGCTTTTCTACTTGGCTCTGCCCTTTGCACATACTGTTATTTCTTTCCCAAGTCACCACCTTGGCCTTTAAGCCTTCATTTTCTGGTCATTACTCAAGTCTGAATTTAAATTCCAGCCCCACCTCTCAGTAGTGCTGTGATTTGGGACAAGTTACATAACTTGCAGTTGTAGGCCTCAGTTTCTCTTTCTGTAAAAGTGGAAAGTATTACCCATGTCACTTGTTGCTGAGATCATATGTGAAAATGCATGGCAAGTATGTAGTAAATGTTAATTTCCTTTCCCTTTAGCTGTTCTAAAAGGATTTCTTCTCATCAGGGGAGCATCCATCTTCTTTCTGTTTTGGAATGTTTTAGGGACTGGCTGCTGGCCTCTGAGAAGGGATCTTCTGCCCCACCCTGCAGGAGGGGATGCCTGTGGCCCCTCTCTGGACCCCAATGCCATGTGCTTTCTATCCCAGGCCTCAGGGAAGCCAAACAGGAAGTGAGAACTATCATGTGAGCAACACCCAGAACCACAAGCCAGGGATCAGAGCTCACTTTGGCTTCTATTGTACGTGTGTATGTGTGTGCACATGTGTAAACCTATCTGTATATGTGTGTGTGTGTACATGCATGGGTGTGTATGTGTTTTCTCATGGCTTCACAGGAACCTCCCAGGTGGAGGACAGGGAAGGCATGGAGGAAGGATTTATTTCATTTTTGGGGAGCCAGAAGACTGCTGCTCCTACCTCCTCACTCAGCCATGGGGGATTGGCTGAACAACCTCTACTACTTCGATTTCATGATGCTCATGGGACTTGCTCTTAATCCTATTTGGGTAGCAGGGCTACAGGTCAGCTTTGTGGCCTAGAGGGTGGCCTGGCTCTAGAGCCCAGAAAGTCAGCCTCCTACTGATCGGTGCAGGCCCCAGCTTCTCAGAGCAGAGCTGCAGGAGGCTGGAGGGGCAACAGTTTGGGCTGAGAGTTATTGAAGGGCAGCTGAGTGAGGTGTCTCAGACATCACAGCTGCCAGCATGGAGGTCCAGAGCTGGCACAGCAGATGTCTATGGAGGCTGCTGCTCCCTTACTGCCTGTTCCAGCCTTTTGGATGCCGCTGTATTCTCTCCCCACACCAGTCTCTACAGTCATCACTCTGCACCAGCTGTCCTCCTCCTTCTCCCACAGGAACATGTCTTCTGCTCATTTTGTCTTTTTGTGAAAATTCAAGTCCAGTGCTGCTTGAGAATGACACGTGAGCCCACTCCAGGCCTCAGCACAATCCCTGAGACCGGGAAGCTGTGTTAGAGCACCAATAACATGGGTTTGTGGGTCATAGTGGCTTTGCCTATTGTTGCTAAGGGCACATGCCCCATATCCATATGTCTGCTTTGAGAAGGTCTTCAGAAATGACTGCATCCTGTAATTTAGGATGCAGGGGCCCTGGTGCTGGAGGCAGTGCTGGGGGAGGACCATTCCTTGGTTTTTGCTGTGGAGCCATAAGAGCTGAATTCCTCTAAGCTCCAGGTTTGGCCATAGCTCAGGCTCTGATTTCTGGAAGATGCTGGACTACAGATCCATCCATGGGATAGTCCCAGTTAATACCCCTGAAAATACTTTGTCTAACACTTAAAACTTAATTCTCTTAGTTTCAAACCTGTATGATCCTTCTTTGTAACACTAGTATCTAGCAGAACACCTGGCACGTAGTAGGAGCTAAATAGATGTATATTGAACAAATGAGGTTTAGATGTCTAGTAAATGCTATCAGTCATGGTTAACCCAGTGTAAAGAATTGTTCAAACTTTCCCAGTAAATAATCACATAGCAAGGCTGGATAGGGTGACTGAAGAGAGCTCTTGTCACGCTCGAGAATTGGTCTATACCAGGCCTTACTTACCCCTCTAATCAGGGGATGCCAGTTTTATGACTTGCTCTCAGCTACCTTCAGGAGCTCATACAAGGTGACCACAAGTGGCCCAGTTCTGAGAGTGCAGGGCAGAATGATGCCCTCAAGCTGTTGGTGTCTCAGTCTCCCTGGGTTCTGTCTGAGGAGTTGAACATAGTCCAGGCATGACTTTTCCAGGTCGCTGCTGCTGCCCTTCTTGTGAGCAGCCTCAGAAGTGGAGGAGCTGCTATCATTGGGCTGGTAGAGCCTCACAGGAATCTGGAAGGCCTGTAGAAGTTTCCCTGGTGATGTGACATAGTCCCCAAGTTGGGGAAAAATGGTTATTGAGGTGCATGAATGTTGCCTGCAGAATCCCGAGATGCAGAGGGAGGAAGGAGAGCAAGTAGGAGCTTGTCTGTTCTGCCCAGGGAATTTCTCTTTCTCTCTTAAAAAGAATGAGGCAAAAACTGACAATCCCATTAAGCCTCCCAAGACATGAGGGAAAATTGCCGTAGGGTCTGCACTGCTCAGTGTGAAGTGGAAACTTGGCAAATGAGGTGCTCAGACTCGGAGACCATCAGACCTTGAAGAGACCCCTGAGAGCATCTGTCTAGCTTCATTTTTGAAGTGTGTTGCTTAGTTTCCAAACAGTTGGGGATTTTCTTATTATTGTTTTATTGATTCTAGCTTAATTCTACTGTGGTCAGAGAACATTGCAATCCTCTGAAATACTACAGAGCTGGAATTAGAACTCGGGTCTCCTGATAACACATTTTTTTCTACCAGAACATGCTGGGTAACAGGGTGATCTGAGTCTTAACACTCATCTGAGCTATCATTCAACAAGTATTTTTCAAAGACCAACTCTGTGCCAAGCACTGGGCAAGTAATATTTTTTTGTAACTGCTTTCAAGATTTTCTTTTTGCCTTGTTTTTTAGCAGTTTTATTAGGATGTTATGGTGTGGTTTTCTTTGTATTTCCTCTGCTCAGAGTTCATACATCTTTAAATATTCCTTCAGCTCATGCTTTTCCTCCTCTCATTCAGCAACTCCAATTACATGTATGTACTACCTTCAAGAATTATACAACCGTAGTGGGGGGATCAGAGGTAGGCAAGTAAATTATTTAAGAATCGGTTTAGCTGCCTGTTGCAGAGAAACAGGATAACAGTGGCTTAAATAAAATGGTTTATTTCTCTTTTACATGACAGGATGGATGTAGGTATCCCAGGTTTGGTAGGGTGGCCATATTCCACTGGGTGTTGCCCTCGTCTGCCTGAACCAGGGTGGCTTACAGTGCACCTCTGCTCCAATCCTGTAGATGGAGGAAGTGGGAAAGAAGACTGTAGCCGCTCCCTTCAAAGTTTCTCCCTGGAAGTTGTCTATCTCACTTTCTTTTACATCCTGTTGCCTGGAATTTGGTCATGTGGCCACAACTAACTGCAAAGGAGACTGAGAAATACACTCTTTCTTCTGGAATGGTCACTTCTTGAGCTAAAATTTAGAGTCTATTGCCATGAGAGAAAAGGGAATGTTAAATATTGGGGGACAATTATAAGCCTCTTCCAAAGCAAGTAATCACAATGCAAGGTAACAGGTGCCAAGCTGAGGTCTTGGAAGAGGTTGGAAAGGAAGTAACAATTGTCTGGGTGTTGAAGCATGAGTACGAGTCGACTGAGAGTGAAAAATGATCAGAGGGCACTCCAAGCCAGGACATTGGCGTGAGTACTGACACCTGAGAGAAGAGCCCACGTAGCTGCATTTGTCTAACTTCAGTGCCAAACACAAAATAGGCTATTATGCATAGAATCAATTGTAAGGGCAGAAAGAGAGGGAGGTTTTTGCTCCGGAGAGTGGAGGTCTAGTAGAATTAGAAAGACAATAGTAAGTGTTTTTGTGGGGTGGGAGAGGATTCATGCCATTATAGATATTTTGAGATTTAAGGTGAAGTCATGCATGCCAAGTTGAAATTTCTCAGCAGGCAGCTGGGAGACAGAGGGGGCTGGAGATGTGGGTTGGGGAGCCATCCTTAGGAGAGTAATAATTGAGGTTGTCATACAGTCTGCTTTCTTCTTCTTTTTTTTTTAAATTCATTTTTATTGTTAGACTTATAGGGGTGACATCTGTTAGCAAGGACCACACAGCCCTCAGGCATACAGTTCTACAGTGCATCGTCAACTTGATGTATAATAAGTTCACCACCTAATGTGACCTCTCCCTCCATCACCCTACACTTAGCTTCCCCCACTCCTCTCCCACCCCGTCCCCTTTCTCCCCTCCCTAACCCACTTGTCCCCAAATAAACATTAAACTATTGATTGTGTCCATGGGTTATTTGTTTCTTCATTTCTTTTTTCTTTGCTTTCAGTTTTATATTCCACATATGAGTGAAGTCATACAGTTCTTTGGTTTTTTTGTCTGGCTTATCTCACTAAGCATGATGATCTCCAGGTCCATCCATTTTGTTGCAAATGGCAATATTTCATCTTTTCTTACAGCTGAGTAATATTCCATTGTGTATATGTACCACAGCTTCTTTATCCAGTCATCTGTCACAGGGCACTTTGGTTGTTTCCATGTTTTGGCCACTGTGAACAGTGCTGCGATGAACATT
>PVJL010002535.1:141337-193220 GCA_004026885.1 Lyroderma lyra | reverse complement strand
GAGAAAGGGGAGGGGGTGGGAGAGGAGGGGGGAAGCTAAATATAAGGTGATGGAAAGAGAAGTCACATTAGGTGGTGAACTTATTATACAACAAGTTGACAATGCACTGTAGAATTGTATGCCTGAAACCTATGTAATCCTTGCTAACAGATGTCACCCCAATAAGTCTAACAATAAAAATGAATTAAAAAAAAAGAAATAAGTGTTGGCAAAGATGTAGAAAGAAGAGAACTTTTGTGCACTCTTTGTAGGAGTGCACACTGGTGCAGCCACTATGAAAGAACAGTATTTGGGTCCCTCAAAAAATTAAAAATAGAACTACTGTATGATCTAGCAATTCCACTTCTGGGTATTTATCCAAATAAAATGAAAACACTAACTCAAAAAGATATATGCATTTCCATGTTCATTGCAACATTATTTATAGTAACCAAGATATGGAAACAACCTGTGTAAATTGACAGATTAATGGATAAGATACACACGAGCCGCACGCACACACACACACAGGAATAATATTCAGCTATAAAAAGAATACAATCTTGCCATTTGTGACAACATGGTTGGTACTTGAGGGCATCATGCTAAGTAAATAAGTCAGAAGGAGAAAGACAAATAATGTGTGATTTAACTTATATGTGTAACCTAAGTAAAAAAAAAAGCTCATAGATGCAGAGATCAAATTGATGGTTGCCAGAGGCAAGGGGTCAGTTGTGGGTGTAATGTGTAGAGGGATTCAAAGATACAAACACCCGGTAATAAAACAATTCATGAGGATGTAATGTACAGCATGGTGACTATAGTTAATAATAGTGTATTGCATATTTTAAAGTTGCTAAACGAATATATCCTAAAAGTTCTTATCACAAGAAAAAAAAATTTTAACTATGTATGGTAAGTGATGTTAACTAGAGTTACTGTGGCAATCATTTTGCAATACATGCAAATATCTAATGATTATGTTATATACTGTATTTTGCTGTATATAATGTGCACTTTTTTTGCTAAAATTTTTGAGGGAAAAATAAGGATCATGTTATACATGGGTAGTACTAATTCTGTATCTATATAAATGTTTTAAATTATTTTATATATGCTTATGAGTTAAAAGTGTAACTCTAAAATTTAGTAACAATATCCATATGCAAAATAATAACCTCAAATAAGATAATTGTTTTCTTATTGTTAAATTTATTTGGGTGACATTATTTAATAAAAATTACATAGGTTCCAGGTAGACAATTCTACAGTGCATCGTCTATGTGTTGTATTATGTGTTCATCACCCGGAGTTAGTTCTCTTTTAACCACCATATGTTTGAGTCCCCATCCCTTCTTCCTCACACTCTCTCCCTTACCTTTAGGTAACCACTAAACTATTTTTTTATTGTTAACTTTATTGGGGTGACATTGGTTAGCAAAAATTACATAGGTTCCAGGTGTACGATTCTACAGTGCATCATCTATGTGTTGTGTTATGTGTTCATTACCCAGAGTCAGTTTTTTTTTTTCCATCACCACATATTTGACTCCCTCTCCCTCCTCTTCCCCTCCCTCCCTCCTCTCCCATCCCTTCCCACCTTGCCCTTAGGTAACAACTAAATTGTTGACTGTGTCTATGAGGTTCTGTTTTTTTATTGGTTTCAGTTTTATATTTCATATGTGAGTTATGTTTAAAAAATAAATGTTAAAATTCCTTTTATAATACAACAAACAAGTACCTAAATATAAACACACAAAATTTGAATTAAAAGAAATTAAACGAAAAAAAATTTTTCCCTGAAATCTTGGGTCAAAAATGTGGGTGCGCATTATACACAACAAATTATGGTACCTAAAGCTAATATAAGGTCAATTATCCTTCAATAAAAAATAAGTAGTAGTGTTCTTTATATGCCAACTGTCATGGAAGAATGAGTATAAAACACTTTGTGGCAAAGTTCTTGTTTTTGAGGAATATATCGTCTAATTTTAAAAAGGATTTAATGGTTTTGCTCAATTTTTCTCCCTAATCTTCATTCCCATCACTCTTTCCGTAATAATGAAATATACCAGATTCTGTAAAGAATGCTAAATCACTTATTTTAATGGGAAAATTTTATTTTTTGATGGCAATATTCACCTCTATTTCTATACTTGGTTAAAAAGGGAGCTTTATATATTTTTCTTCTTATTTAAGTAAAAATATTTACATATATACAATAATGTTGTATGAACTTGTCTAAGTCTCTTACAACCTTGAAGCTTCAGTCTCCCCATTGGCAAGAGAGGAATAATATTACCTTCCTCATAGTGCATATTACATGAGATTGTACACCTAAAATATTTAGCATAGTGTTCTACATAAGTAAACCCTATATAAATTCAAGTATTATGTCATTTGGAGTGTTATTATTAGTATATTTCTTTATGATAAAGATTTTGCATTGATTCTGACCTTTGTTAATATGTTTGGCTGTGAAAGAATGAGTATAATGTTGAAATTCTCAGATATTAAGGCCGACTAATAGGGTAGATTTTTATGGGGGTAGGGGGGGTAGACTTTCCCAAGAGGAATTTATGCTTGTGGCAGGCCTGATAACGACAACAAATTAGAACTATTGTTTTCTTGAAGAAGTTTACAGGTGAAAAGTTTCTCTACCCTACCTGACTTTTCTTTAGTCTTCCATCATGGTTTCTTGTCTCTTAGATGTCCAAGAAGCTCTTACTTACGTTTTGAATTACATAACTGGATGGGCAGAAAGACCTAAATACCTAGAAGTTTCTTCACAGATTCCCACTGGTATCATTTATAACTTATACAATGCATATATTTAAGGACAAAATGGTGCTCAAATTTTGGTTTCTCCTGTGGATTTTATGCTGCTTTTGGCTGTGGGACTCATCTGTGGGATAATTAATTCTGGCAATGTTTGCTGGCTTAGTGTTCTGGAAGTAAGAGATCTTCATATAATCTGATTCCAGGTTCATATGAATTTCTTTATGTTGCTCATCCAGCTGCTTTGGCTTGCCAGAGACTGCTTAATACTAGAATTTTCATACAAAGCTCTTTGCTCTTTACCCCACCCAGGCAGCTTAGTTCCCTCAGGGGTGTGATCAGAATTGAAATCACTGGAAAATTATTGTGGCTAATATTGATGATAAAGAAATCCTGAACTGGCCCCAGGGTTCAGCAGGCTCATATTTTCTATAAAAATAAGCTTTTAGAAAATCAGATAGCATCTATAGGCTTTAATGTTAATAAAGAAATAATATTTTTCATAGGGAATAAACATGTTCTAAGTTGTCATCATGAGATTTGAGTATGGTTTTCTTTCTTTTTTTACATGTGTGTCTAGATGCGATTATATACTTTATCCTCCTTTTGAATATTTCGGTTAAGGATATATACATATATATGTGGATATGCACACACACATATACACACACACATCTTCATTCTGCAGACACACACACAGACACACACAAACATCCAGAATGAAGTTAACAGAATTATTTTTTTAAATCATGATATTTGTGACTGATAGATGATCATAGTTTTCAGCAATGGTGATGTCCATACGTTTTTAATGCTGTAGGCAGAGAGCAAACAAAGCTTCCCCTAATTGATGTGATGGCCTACAAAAGTGGGCTTGAAGTAGATTTTCTCTCCCTGTCTTATATTGTGGTAAATTCTATCTGATTCATAGGAAGCAGGACAGCCATAGTTAAAAAGAAAACTGAAAATATTAATAACAAATGTTGTTGAGGATGTGGAAAAATTGGAACTCTCATACATTGCTAGTAGGAGGGTAAAATGGTAGAGCTATTATGGATAACAGTTTAGCAATCCCTAAAAAATTAATCGTAGAATTACCATGTGATCCAGTAATTTCCCTCCTATGTATATACCCAAAATGATTGAAAAAGGGTATTTTAAAAATCCTGTACATGGATATGTATAACAGCAATATTCACAATAGCCAAAAGTTGTGAACAATGCAAACATTCATCAACTGATTAAGAGTACAAACAGAGAATATCTATTTAATGGAATATTACTCAGCCATAGAAGTGAACATAAAAGTGAAGAATCCTGATACATGCTTCAACATTGATGAACCTCAAAAATGTAAGGCTACATGAAATACACCGGATGTAAAAGGTCAAATATTGAATGTTACCATTTTTACAAAATATCCAGAATAAGCACAAAGGTAGAGATGGGAAGCGGACTGTGATTGCCAAGGACTGGAGGAAGGAGGAAATAAGGAGTGACTGATTAGTGGGTGTGACATTTTCTTTCTATGTGATGAAAGTGTTTTTTGGAACCAGATAAAGGTGGGCCACACAACATTCTCAGTGTACTAAATACCACTGAATTGTACACTTTAAATGGTTAATTTTATGTTACATTAATTTTACATAAAAAAATGTGAAACAAGTTTATCTTATTTGTTTAGAAGGAACTCTACTGACTTCTTTAATAAGAGGTAAGAAATAACTATTCATGTTGCTTTTGTGAAAATATGTGTTTCAGCAGTGATGTTTACATTTTGCACTCTGAAATGAGTTTGGTTAAGGGAGCACAAGATATAGAAAAGTACCTTTTTGAGGTAAATGTGTGTGTGTGTGTGTGTGTGTGTGTGTGTGTATAGTAGTGCAAGCCTTTTTTTTTTTTTTTTTTTTTTTTTTAGTGCTAGCCAATTGACAGCCCCAATATCAAGTTAATAAGCTTCTTATGTTCATCTGGGTCAACCTAATCTTTCATTATAGCTCTCTTGGATGTCACCAATAATGGCCATTGAAAATCAATGTGTCTATATAGATACAGAGAACAAACTTATGGTTGCCAGATTGAGGAGGCATTTGGGGAGGTGTGTGAAAAAGGTGAAGGGATTAAGAAATAGGAATTGATAGTTACAAAATAGTCATGGTGATGTAAAAGGAAGCAGAGGGAATATAATGAGTAACATGGTAATAACTATGTATAGTACCAGGTGGGCACTAGACTAGTCATGGGGATCACTTTGTAAATTATATAAACGTTTAACCACTATGTTGTATGCCCAAAACTAATATAAAATAATTTTAAATGTCAACCGTAATTGAAAAATAAAAGAAGAAAGAAAATCAATGAGTCTAACTGAAACTAACTTGCTTCTGTTTAACTTGTCACATGCTATGCTCCAGTAACAATATCCTGTTGGCACTTCTCCAAATGGGCATGTTATTTCATTTGTTGATAACTTTGTGTTTTCTGTACTTTTTGCTTGGAATGTTCTTCCACTTGGTCACTTAGCAAATTTCTATTCTTATTTAAAGACTTAATTTAAAATGTCACTTCCTTAAGAAGACTTAGTTCCTCCTGTTTCTGTTCTACCTAATATCTTGTATATATGAGGGCTGTCCGGAAAGTATCCAGCCATGTAATATGAAAAATAGACGCACTTATGGCTGGATTTTTTTCCGGACAGCCCTCATACTTCTATTAATTCACTTAGGATGCTATTATAACTATATGCTTGCTTTTCTATTTTCCTTACTAGACTGGACTGTGAGTTCCTTAAGAATAAAAACTTTATGCATTATGCTCTCTCTTGTTTTTTTTCTGCTTATAAAAGTACAGGGCCTTTAAGTGGAACTCATAACATTATGTTGAGATACTTAATCATACAAAAGACAGTATAATGTTGATTTTCTTGGAAACAGGAAAATAAGGAAAAGATCCTTGGAAAGCTGGCGATATCTGAAAGAATTTCAGCGGCCATATAATTTTTCTTGAGAATTTTAGCTCTAAGGAATCCTCTCTGAAAGCCTCAATCATCTATATCTTCCCTAGATATAATGTCTCTGCTGTTTTTTCCCCCAGCTTCTTCAGTTGAGAAAGGTTCCTGATTATTTCTGCTGGCAAGAGTATTTCTTATAGATGCTCTTAATGTAAATTACAGCATTCTGAGACCATGGAATCTACGCAGAAGAACTTTTTTTCTCCTTGTATCTGCTGCCATGGCTCAATTGTTCTGAAAACTTGAACAGTTTTTTGTGGCCTGATTTTCTCTAAAAAAGACAACTCCCTCATCCCTAGAGCCCTTCAAGGTCTCTAGAAGTTTTAGCAAGGCAGATGAATCTGACAACTTCAGCACTTTGCCAGTTTCCATCCTGTACATGTTTTTAACCCTCAGGGTAGAGTGAATGCCTGGAGATAGTCTTTCATAACATTTGTTTGGCAGGAAAAATAGAAAAAAAAAGATAGCAGCCAAGGGTCACAGTTTCTACATTCTGCAAGAGTATCTTTAAGCATATTCTGCTTTTATTTTTGCAAAGTAAAAAGCTTATAGCTCGTGACAACTACTCTCATGATCTTTTGTTTTGTTTTGTTTTGTTTTCTTTTGGTCCTGGGATTGGGGTATTGCAGTTATAATTCTAGATTACCTACATTCTTTGAATTTTTGTTTCATTTGACAGTGTTAAGTTATATCCTCTACCTTCTCTCTTCTAATGCATCCTTCTTCCTATGTTCAGTTTTCAACTTCTAGAGGAGGCACTGTCAATTTGGGGATCACTGATGGTTTAATAGCACCCATAGACAAACTTCTGGAAATACATGAAACCTCTCAGATTGTGATCTGAACAAAATTATGTATATTTTTATGTGTGTGTATTTTTTCCTGAGACATAGGATCTATAAATTCTACCAGATTCCCAACATGGTCCATGAGCCAAAAATATGTTCAGAACTATTATTGTAAATAAACCTAGAAAAATATGCTTTAAGAATAACTGTTCAGAAAATAAAATAAGGGTCTCTGACCCAAAAACATTTCTTCTCAAGAGGAGCTTTCTCTTTCTTTAGAGAGTTCTCATAAAATGAAACTAGAACTTTCTGGATTGTAAAAACTGGTTTTGGGATTGCACCCTCCCATCTTGAGATTGAGTCTCCTTATTCAAGCTGCTGGAACTTACAAACTACTAGCTGAGCTGTTAGGAGTCACATAAAAATCACCAGTTGTAGCTCCTCAAGGAGAAACAGCAAAAGAACTGTTGCTGGACTTATAAATCTTTTTCAAATATTTGAGGTCCAGTTGTTATTTGTAGGTTGCTGAGGAAAATGTTCCAGCATATTAATATCTGTGAATTTATATGTGTAAACCTGTGTACATTTCTTTATCAATCTGCATTTATTCAGCACTCTAAGATGATTTACATCCTCCCAGTCCCTGAAAACCCTGAGGACAGAGTGTTACACATACTCCCAATTATTTATGCATAAAAATATGAGGTTTGGCTATTGGACCCACTGACATAGCTAAACATTTTTGGCCTCCTCACAAGGTAAAGAGTGGAGATGTGGCGGTTTGTGGACTTACATTCCATAGTCTGCATTGGTCTGTGGGGGAAGTGAAGAGTGGGGAGAAAAAGAGCTCCTTCAACTTCTTAAGCTACTTTTTCAGAAACAGAGTTTTAGCCATTGAGACACAGCATCAGAATTGGGACTTTTTTCAGGTTTTGTCAAGTTGGAGCTCTCATTTTTGCCCTAATTCATCCACTTCCCTAATACTATTCCCTATGCATATGCTTGTCTTGGCGAGATGGGATGGGATTACATATGAAGTGCTTATATTTCACACTTGGTATGTTTTATTCCTTGTCTAGCATCATGAAAGTAGGATCTATAATTTATATGTTATATGCACAATGTTCATCATATAATAGGTACTCAATATCTACTGATTGTTTTCAATTTTCATGTGGATTAGTGATTTCTGACAGTTGGTGATAAAATAATATGTCTAACTCTTGGAAATGGTGTGGTTAGATTTTTATTTAAAGGCATAAAGCAAATAACAGAGCTCACTGGGCAAATGTGGCTTTGGACAGTCAAATTCAGACATTCTGTTTTAGTGATAGTTAACTTGTCTTGGATCTAATGAGGCTGGACAAGACTAGAAACTTCCAAGACACACTTACATTCACACAAATATGGAAGATGAGCTTTCTAATAGGTATAGTAAATCAGAGGGGGAGGATTCCCAATCAAGATGGCTAAGTAGGTATACAGTGTGCTCACCTCCTTTCAGGACCACATCAATTACATCTAAGTTACAGAACAACTACATGAAGATCACCTGAAGCCTAGCTGAACTGAAGCCCTACAACTGAAGCCCTACAACTAAGGAAATGCAGAAGAAGCCACCTTGAGACTGGTAGGAGGGGCAGAGAAACAGATTGGGCTGGTCCCACATCCATGTGTGAACATTAAAAATTGGGAAGGATATCATGGCTGAAAAGATCCTTGCAGAGGATCAAGGGGTACCAGCCCCACACCAGGCTCCCCAGGGTTCCAGTGCTAGTGAGAGAACTCGCCACAACTTTGAGTTGTGAAAACCAGTGGAGATTGTGGCTGAGTGAACTGCAGGGCAGCTGGAGTCCCAGGTGATTCTCTTAAAGGGCCCATGCATTGAAGTACTTCCTGATGGATTCACTCCCTCTGAGCTTCATCAATGGGGCGGCAGCTCAAAAGGCACCAGGAACATATGGGAAGGTATTGAGTTGTCTAATTTCAGGGCAAGGATTAGATGGGCAGCTTTGTCCCTGCAGAGGAACTGGTAAAAGCCAGTGTTTCTCTGCTGAGCTCTCCCTTTCCTGGATGCAGAGGAAGGCAGAGGCCATATTTGATTCACCATCAAACTGGCTATTACCTTTCATCTGCCCTGCTCTAGTGATTCTCTGAGATCCCACCCAACCCAACTTCTGAGCACATTCAAGCTGCTTGGAGTGGCTTTTCCTTACAACCAGTCTTAGCTCATGCTACGGACTTTCCCAAAATCTCATAAAGGTTCACAAAACCCAAACAAGCAGCATCTGACATTGGCATGTCTTATACCTCTGGTGGAGTAGCTTTAAGCCTGGCACTAGAGATGGCTGGCCTCAGTTTGTAGATTGGTCCCTCAAGTAAACTCCAATCTCAGTGTGGGTGGTAGTCATCTGTGAATTTCTTTGTGGCTTATACCATGTAGCTCAGAGCATGGCACAAACTCCAGCTAAACTTGGCCTGTAGAGGGTCTCCTCCCAGGAGGCCCCAGGGTTGGTATGCCTGGTGGCCAACTTCAGACCAAACTAGAGCATCATAAGGCTGCATCCAAGGATGACACACCCAAAAGGCAGATTAAGAAGGCACCAGAGTCCTAATAATGTGAACCTTGCTGTGTTGGGTCAGCCCCTTCACAACAGCCCCTCCACTGGAGTCATGGCCAATCCTCACTGTCAATCAGCCTGAGAGTCAATCCCTCCCATTCACATGCAAACAGTAATCAAGGCTCAACTACAACAGGAGGGCACACACAACCCACACAAAGGACATGACTGGAGCATGCAGCTCTGGTGACCAGGGAGATTGTGCCTCTGGGTCCCACAAGGCACCTACTACATAAGACCACTCTACTAAGGCTGGAGACATAGCAGCCCTATGTAATACATAGAGACAAACACAGGGAGGCAGCCAAAATGAGGAAGCAAAGGAACATGTCCCAAATAAAAGAACAGAATAAAACTCCAGAAAAAGAACTAAACAAAATGTAGGCAAGCAATCAGCCAGATGCAGAGTTCCAAACACTGATTATAAAGATGTTCAATAATCTCAGGGGGAACTTCAACAAAGAGATAGGAAACATAAAAATGGAGATATATTTGATTCCTGGCAAGGGAACTACCTTCCTAAAATAAATGGAAATAGAAAACATCAAAAAGAACCTGTCAGAAACAAAGGATATAATAAATTAAATGAAAAATACTTTAGAGGGACTCAATATTAGATTTGTTGAAGCAGAGGATTGAATCAGCAATTTAGAAGACACGGTAGCAGAAAACATCCAATTAGAACAGAGGAAAGAAAAAAGAAAAAAAAGATGAGGATAGTTTAAGGGGCCTCTGGGACAACATCAAGCATACAAACATTTGTATTATTAAGTTCCCTGGTGGTCTAGTGGTTAGGATTTGGCGCTCTCACAAACATTCGTATTAGAGGGCTACCAAAAGGAGAAGAGAGAGAGCAAAGGATCGAGAAAGTGTTTGAAGAAATAATGACAGAAAGCTTCCCTAACCTGGTAAAGGAAATAGACACACAAGCTCAAGAAGCACAAAGAGTCCCAAATAAGATAAATGCAAAGAGGCCCACACCAAGACACATCATAATTAAAACATCAAACATTGCGAGTTCCCTGATGGTGTAGTGGCTTAAGGCTTTGGTGCTGGCGCTGTCAGCACTGTGGCCTGGGTTCGATTCCCAGTCAGGGAGCTACCCACATACCAAAAAACCAAACAAACAAAAAAAACAAAAAACAAACAAACAACAACAACAAAAACCCCCATCAAACATTAAAGACAAAGAAGGAATCTTAAAAGCAGCAAGAGAAAAGCACTTAATTACCTACAAGGGAGTTTCCATAAGGTTGTCAGCTTGATTGCTCAACAGAAACTTTGCAGGCCAGAAGGGACTGGCACAAAATATTTAAAGTGATGAAAAGCAAGGGCCTACAATCAAGATTAATCTACCCAGCAACAGTACCATTTAGAATCAAAAGACAGATAAAGTGCTTACCAGACCAGAAAAAAGTAGACATTCATCATCACTAAACCAGTAGTACAAAGAATGTTAGAGGGAGTCCTTTAAGATGAAAAGGAAAAGAAAGATAAAAATATGAATAATAAAATAATAGCAATAGCTACATATCTATTTGCAATTACTTTCAATGTAAATTGATTAAATATTCCAATGGAAAGATAGGGTGGCTGAATGGATAAGGAAAGAAGATTCTTGCATGTGTTCCCTACAACAGGCTCACTTCAGATTGAAAGACACACACAGACTGAAAGTAAAGGGATAGGAAAAAGATATTTCATGAAAACGGAAACAAACAACATAAAAAGCTGAGGTACCAATACTTATATCAGACAAAAGCAACTTGAAAACAAAGGCTATAACAAGAGATAAAGAAGGACCCAGCAATCTCACTCTGTGTATTTATCCAAGGAGATCCAAAAGGCTACTTTGACTGGACAAATGGATTCATATGTTCATTGCAGCATTGTTTATAATGGCCAAGATGTGGAGGCAGCCTGAGTGTCCATCAATGAATGAATAGAAAGAGTAGGTGATACATATATACAATTGACCATGAAAGATAATGGGTTCTTGCCGTCTGTGGTGGCAAGAATGAACCTGGAGGGCATTGTGCTGAGTGGAGTATGTGAGACAGAGAAAGACAGATGCAATGTGATTTTGTTTATATGTGGAATATAAAGAACAAAAACAAACAAAACAGAAATAAACTCATAGTTTTGGAGAATCTTTTGATGGTTGACAGATGAGAGGAGGGTTGGAGGAGAAGGTGAAAAAGAGACAAGGGGTTAAGAAACACGAATGGGTTGTTACAAAGTAGTCATGGGGATGTAGGGTATAGCAGAAGAAATGTACTATACAATAATATTGTAATACCTATGTATGCTGTCAAGTGAGTACTAGATTCATCAGGGTGGTATGTGGGGCTAAGGCAGCAGGGTTGGGGCTGGGTGAAAATGGTGAAGGAATTAAAAAGTACAAATTGGTAGTTAGGCAATAATCATGGGGGTATAAAATAAAGCATAGGGAATATAGTCAATAACAAGTACATGTAGGTACTAGACTAGTTGGAGTATCATTTCTTAAATTACATAAATGTCTAACCACTATGCTGTGCACCTGAAATTAATATAAAATAATATTGAATGTCAAAATAAATAAATAAAGTAAGTATTAAAAAAGGCAGAGGGGAAGAAATCTAATTTTCAAAATTGTTTCACCTGGTAAGGTTAGTGTTGTTTAGATCAGGTTATTTTTGTGGCGTGCAAGGAAGTTTTATAGGAGGGCAAGTCAAATTAATTATTATTTCAAGTTTTACTTTTCTAAGAGTTTATTGGCCATCTCTTAAAATGTAAGCTCCATGGGGGCATGCATTTGTATTTGTTTTGTTTCCTTCAGTAACCTAGTGACTGGAACAGTTTCTGGCAGGGAAGGTTCTCAATAAAACTTTCCAAGTAGAGTCAATCATTCAATGAGAGCTTAGAGAGCAGTAAGTAACAAAGCGGTAAATTCTTTGAAGATGCAAAGAAAAATTTTAAAAGCAGTCATTATCTTTCATGAATTTAGAATCCATCCGAGACGATGAAAAGAATAGATACAAAAAACTTACATGCTAAAGCACCCAAGTAAGAACAGAAAGGTTGGAGTTTCCTATTTGTATCTGCTACTAATTTTCTGGGTTACCTTGGACACATTCTTTATTTGCATACCATTTAACTGTATGAAGGGAAGGTTTGGGAGAATTTCAGGAAAAAAGTTTTAATACCTACAAAGGCATGGAATAAAATAGGAGTTTAAGATAGCTAGGATGTCTTTAACAGTGGAGAATATATTTTAGAGAAGAGGAAAAACAAGGTTGGCAAGAAGGAGGAATTCATGTTGTTGGAGGTGCCAAGTGCCAGAAAAGAAATGTGGACCCAACGCAGGCAATAAGAAGGTGTGTGAGTGTGAGTGTGTGTGTCTGCGTGTGTTTCTGGCTTAGAATGGCGCCCATTACACAGTAAAATCCACATATGTCTAGCAATTTTGTGTGTGCGTTTGTAAAGGAGAGAGGAGGGCATGGAAGGAGAGAGAGAGAGAGGGAGGGAGGGAGGGAGGGAGGGAGGGAGAGAAGAGTGATAAAGAAAATATGAGTAGATAAATTAGACTGACAATACTGTAGTAGTGTTTTGGGTGGAGAAGAATCAGCTAGATCAGTATTTCAGCTGAGAATACAGTCATGGCACTACAAAGCGTAAATCTGAACTGGAAATGTTCTTAGATATCAACTATTTTAAACTCACACTTAGAGAAATCCTTTCTGCATTCTCCCAGTCTCTGATTATTTCCAGTAACAGAGTTTACTGTTTTGCAAGACAGCTCATTACATTTATCCTAAGATACAGCTTTCTGATCTGAGACTAAGTTTGTGTCTTCATACGTTCTACTCATTATCCTGGTTCTCCCCTTGGGATTACTCTGAATATGTTTCCAAGTCACATTCTGGCTAAATTTTCTCTTTTTCAGGAAAAGCACTTTCAGTTTTTTAAATCATCCCTCCACCATATGATTTCAGAAATTTTGTCATCTGGACTATCTTTTTCTGAAATTTCTCTAGACTGGTAAAGGTCCTATTAGAATTTGGGTGCCCAGAAATGAACACAGCCTACCACATGTAGTCTTACTAGTGCTGAGTTCCTCCCTTGAACTGGGCATTCTATTTGTATTGCTCTATTATAACATAACTTTTGCTTTCTAAGCAGCTACATCAGACTATTGACTCATTTCAACTTGTGATTGCTTAAAAACCACAACTATGCAATAGCTTGTTGACCTCGTGAACTTCCTATTTATTATTTTGGCCGTTCAAAGCTATTGAGATCTTTGTGAGTGAAAATCCAAGAGAACTGTCAGGTTGAAAAACTACTTATTTCTAACAAATGCTTAGATTTGTTATCATTTTGGGAGAAAGGGAAGGTTTCAGATAGAGTCACAACTCACTGATTCGTGAGTAGTTGTTGGATCCATTTACTGAATTAATGAAAAGTCTGAATCACTTCCTAAATACCAAAAAAATATATTTGGAATAAAAGTAGTAATTGGAATAAAGACTATGATATTTTCAAGGAAAGGATATACTCAGCCAGCTTTAATGAATAGACATGACTAATAATTAACAGCACCCTTCGTTACACACATTTCATGGTTAAAATTCTTTAAAACAGTCCCTGTAATGCTCATTGTTGGGAATTAATTTGCTGAGTCAACTTTTATTCCCGTATAGAACAAAAAGGAAAACAAAAGTAACAGCTAACACTTTTATAGCACATACTATATGTAAGGCTCTCTTCTAAGCACTTTACATGTTCATTTAAATTTTTTAATGATCCTATGAAGTGGACACTATTGTTGTCAGCACTTCCTCATCTCTATTCTACAGCAGAAGATAGTGAGGTACTGAGAATTTAAGTAACTTTTCTAAAGTAAAATAGTCAGTAAATTCAAATATGGAATTTGAATCCAGATGGTTTGGCTACAGAGTTAGTGCTCACAGTGCTTTTCTTATCCAAACATTCATTTAAATCAGAATAGTATAATCCAAGTAATGTCTTATAATAGGTAGAAAATGTCCCCAACTTCCTTGGGATAAGAAGACCAAATTTAAGGATAAGTTAAACTTCCATAATCCAGACTAACATGCTTCTGTCTCACAAGTGGTGGTGGTGGTTGTACGCGAGAAACTTTTCACTGAAAAGGTAGATGGATGGATAAATATTATAAGATTCCAGTCTATTAATTGTTGAGAAGTTGATTGGGATAGTAGAAAGAGGAGTCAATCAAGAATCCTGAATTCTAGTTTTAGTTTTGTCATTAAGCAGTTCTCTGGCTTTGGATAAATCACTTAAGCTTTCTGAATCTCAGTTCCCCATCTATAAAATTAAAGTATTAAATGACTCATCAGGACCCTTTCAACTGTGATGTTACATGTTTTGAGAGATTAAAGGAAAACAGTGGTAGAGAAGAAGAGAAAAAATTTTTAAAAACTGGCATAAATGGACGAATAAAGTCTAACCTTAGCTCCATCCTTTTAATCATTTTGGATTGTAACTGGACTTGAAAAGGAAAAAGGGAGATCAATGACACTCATCATACACTATGTTGCTCAGAACTGGGTTTGCTTACTTTAAAGGGAAGCGAAGGGAAGGGAAAGGAAGGAAGGGAAAGGAAGGAAAAAACCCCACAAATCTTAAAACCCAGTAAAGGTAATTTCATGTGACTTGGCATCAGTGAAAAATAAATTAGATGAGTAGTTTACAGTATTTCTCCCATAATAATCTGGCTTGTCTTGAAACATTGAGCTTTTTAAACAAATTTTACTGCCTAGTCTATGGCTTTGTGGTTCATCGTGCTCAAGGAAAAATGCTGACAACTTGTTTTCTGTTTCCACTGGCTGCATTACTGTTTTTAAATTGAAATGATAAATGGTGGGGTATAGTGTAATGCTTGAATTATATATTGATATTCTATATTTCTCTTTAATGCACACAATTTAATTTCCACATAGATTTCCACTGTATTAGACAAAATGGCCATAGTATGATCATTGTAATCAGTGAACAGTTATGTGTATTTTGGTCCTAATACTTGCAAAAAACTCCTAATTTAGGCTTTTCTTCATTATATGGGAGTAGTTTTGAGAAGACCAGGGAACTGTGGGGGGAAAATTCCTCTTTGTTTTTTTCTGCTTGGGGAAACCCAGGTGTGCATAATATTTTCCTATTTTTTTATCCATGCCCTAGAAAGCATTTGAGAATAGTTGACTTGCATTTTCTACACACATATTGCCAAAGACAGTGGTAGAGACTGGGAAAGACTCACTTTGATCTGAAGGTAGTTTGCTTGTCATGTGTTTATGCAACTGAGCACTATCTAATAATGAAAACCAACTCCCCTTACCTGAGCTTAGTCCTTAAACACATTATTTGAGTCTTTGGGAGAAGGCTTAACCATTTATATCTTTATCTGTCAGATTAGCTAACAGAAGTCCCAATCAACATTATACTCAATGATTTTTAACCATTGTGGAAAAATGGATTAATCAGAAAAGGCTGCTATTTGTGTTCAGTAATGTTTTGTTTATTAAGTAAATTATTTACAGATGACACTTACTTATGTTGAGTCTTTTGCTTGGTGTCCACTTAATTCCCACTCCTATCTTCAGCATATCCCCATCATTCCCATGTACCCAGTGCCTTTATAAATTCCAGAAACCTCCCTACATTCTATTTTTCCTCCTTCCATCTTTATCAAAACTTACCCATCAACTGCCCCATAATTGGCTTTTGTATTTTATGTCACTTGAGCAAGTCACTTGGTTTGAAATAGATAAGTTTTAATGGTCCATCCAGTCTTAAACCTCTGTTAATATGGTATCTAGTAAATGTGCTTTAGTTCCTGATAGAGGAATTTGGTGGAATCATAAAGGCCAGATTGTAGCAACTTCCGGGGAACATCATGATTTAACCTAGTTAAAATTAGTTTAGAATTCAAATGATAGGCATTTCAGAAGCTTTTCCATGAATTTTGATTTTCTTAAATCATACTGTCTGTTGGTTTGCAGGTAGCAAATATCCAGTCATTTTATAAACAGAAGAAAATATTTCTTTGTACTATTCTGTACTTAACTCTTTATTTATTTAGTTGAGCTCATATACTCTTAGAAAATAATATTTCTGAGGAATTTCTTTAGCAAATTCTCATTTACTGTTTGAATCATCCCACCCATACTTTCCCAGATAGTTTATTATGATCAATACTTCCAAAATACTGTCTCACTCAAAAAGCAATCACTTATCACAAATGCTACTCATGGATCAGATGTCTTCTTTCAGCAAAAAAAATCTCTTTTTGAAACAGTTCATATAGTACTATTATAATATAAACAAGCTTCTTAATCAGTATTTGGGCATTTTAAATTTCACGAGAAACCATCTTAATTTTACCCAGGTTAAGGAAAAAGACAAAACATGATGCAGATTTTTCTTTTGGCTTCTTTTTCTTTTAAAACAAAGAACAAAATGGCAAATCTAAATTTGAGACATCTGGATGTTTCCCATCATGTGATGCAAACATCTGCATATTTTCAGTTCTTATCCAGATGTTCTGGTCTTATGTAAAACTAGCTAAAGTGAAGGAGAATGCCAACCAATTATCTGGGGACATTGATTAACATGGACAGCAAATCTGAATAATCCATGTTCTGAGAGTCCTGTTTTTTGTCTAGCTCAGAACACATTACTAACGAGGTCAAAGTTATAGTAGGTTTGTTTCTTTTATGGGACAGTTAGCTGTTCCATGACTACAGAATGCATTTCTAGCCTCAGCCAGCTGCCTAGAAAGTGAGTGTCCTTGGTCCTACAGGCAATCATGCAAGAAACAAAATAGCCAATCTCTACCACTTGGAAATTAAAATAATAATGCATTTCTCATGCATGGTAGGTCAGTGGTGCCATTTTTATATAAAAATAATAATTATCATAATAACTCATATAGTGCGTATTTTGTGTCAGACACTGCTGCAAGCACTTTACATACATTAATTCTCAATGTTCACAACAACCCTATGTGTAGTAATGTCATTATTCTCATTTTACAGATGAGGAAGCAGAAGCTGAGAAGATTAAGTAATTTACCCAAGATGAAATGAATGGCCTTCTCTTTTTTACTGTTGATTTTTTCACATCCCCTGTATCAAGAAGCTGAGGGAGGGGGCCTCACAATGTATTGACTATCTAGAAAATATGTGAAAAGACCTCAGGAACTTAGACATTTCTACACACTGAATTCATTGGTGCAACTGCTACTATCGTACACCCTGTGACCAGTAAATCCAATCTCTATTCCTTCACCCAATACAATAATTATAGGTATAAAAGTAGCCTTTGCAAAAAAGAAAAGCAATGTTTTGATTGGCAATAAATCATCATGTAAAGTATATATTTAAGAAAAAGGACTATGTGGTTAGGAGCAATGAACTACATTGGGTGGCCTCATAGAACTAAATTTTCTGAACGCTCTGAGGAAGAATGATTTGTTTGGCAAAATGCTTAAGAAACTGATTTCCAACCACAAATTGACTTAGAATCCTAAAATTCTAGACCTAGACAAGATGTAAAGAGATAATATAATCCATTTCTTCTTTCTTTTTGAAAAATTTGGAAGCATAAAAGAATTGCTTGCAGAAAGAAGCAAATGAAAAAAAAAATCCCTTATATGTTTAAGGACTCCAGAATTGAAACTTTACAGATGCTCCTAAATTCATTTGTCCATTTAATGAAGGAATGTTATGTGAGCATCTCCACTGTGACCAGCACTGTTGTGGGTCCTTGGACTACAGCAAGGAATAAGAGATGGCCACTGAGCTTCAGAAACTCCTCATCTATTCTGGTGTTTTCTTCTTCAGAGAGTAAAAGCTCTCTTTCCCATAACTTTACTGTCCATATTTTCTTTCATCTTCTGACATTATGGAAAAGAAATGCTCAATGGCATACTAATGGAAACTATCTACATTTGTTCATTAAACTCCATTTCCTTTTCCTTCTGGGCAAGCAGCTAGTGCTAGACTGTATTTCCTACCTCCTAAGCCCCAACCCTCCCCAACAGTTGGATTGTGAGTGGGCCATTTTATGAGCAATTTTATGCCATTCTCCATTTTTTAACCCATTTTCTAGCTGAATGGAGAGGAATCCTTGGAGCTAGGAGAGATCAGAAAAAGAAAATAGAAAAAGCCTGTTTCTGAATGACTGTGGAGCAGTCTTTCTCCATAACCCACCCTGTCCAATCCTCATTAGACTGTGATATGAGCAAGCAGTACATTTTTATTATGCCCCTTACAATTTTTCCTTCTAGACAATAGTAATTATTCTACCTTCAATTTTGGTGCAAATTTGGTTTATTGGGTTTATTATGTAGTTATCAATTTTTTATTGTTCTTCACAGGCACACTCCCTGCACCTCCTCCCAGCATTGCTGCACACCTAAACATATCCCTTTTTGTTCTTTGTGAAACTTGTCCAGCTTGTGTATTTTAAAACTGATTACAAACATTCCAGATCTCTGCCTCCTAAAGTTCCCAATAATTGAATAACTTCAATGCCTTTATTTTAAGACAATAATTCTTTACTCCTAGAATCCGAAGATGCGACTTAAAAGACCAAATTCCATGAATTACTTCTTTGAGAATTTGAGATTATACTCAGTGAGGTGAATGTAGTTATTCATTTCAAAGCAGATTTGCAGAAGCACTTTGCAAACACTTCAGGGATTGCTCCAGTAGCAAATACATCTATTGTGTTTTCTCTATTCTGGTCCATACAGTGCCAGGATATTTAGTTAAGAGGGTAAGTTAAATACTCTGTAAAAGAATTTCTTTGATGCAAGTAACTTTCTTGATCCTTGGAATCTTTATTGACTTTTTTCCCTTCCATTTTCCATTTTTCATATCATTACATCCTGCTTATTTCTCTTCCTCCTCAGATTTGCCATTTTCTGAGAGTATCCAGGTCACCACTCTCCACCTCCTATAACCTCACATGTGAACTATGAAAACAGCCTCCCAACTGGTCTCCCTGCCTCCACTCTCTACCTATCTAATTATTTCTGCATTTGTTGCTAGATGAAGTTTCCAGCCTCTCTCTCAGCCTTACTTCCCTTCTTGCTAGCCAAATATGCTTATTTATTAGCTAAATAGGGCTTATTCCCCCCCCAGACTTCACATGTGCTATTCTTTGCCTACAGGAAATCACCATTCTTCACCACTTTCCTCCTGATTCCAAACTTATCTCTTGCCCAATTCAGGACTGAATCACTCCACCTCACTGATCTACTCTGTATGTATAATATTAATTTTTCTTACAGTGGAATGTGTTTTGCAAATATCCCTTTCTTCATCTATATGAAGTGTAGATTATTTGAAGAAAGAGACTTCGACTTTTAAAAATTCTATTATACTTTATGTAGTGGACATTACACAGTGGCACTCAATAAATATTCATGATTGCCTTTAGTACCACCTGGAGAAAATGTGATTGATCAAACAGCAGTGAACATTTGGGAGGAGAAGTTTAGATCAGCATTGTAGGTAATTTTACAAATTCTTATCTCACAGTAATTAAACAGAATGCTGAATAACCTTCTTAAATAAATAGCTTGTAGCTGAATTCAGTTCTATAAAAAGGTAAATTTGTTGTGAAAGTGTTTGAAATAAATGGTTATTGTTTATCAAACATCCCCATACATTCATCAGCAAGTTTTAATGTCCAAGACTGTGACCTTCCATCAAACATCTTAGAACAAAAGTGCATGAGTAATAGAGGAATTTGAATCAGACTATTTTCAACATTAAATTCTCTCCCAGAAAAGATGAAGAGAAATCACAAGTATTCAAACTTAACTGCTCACTATGGAACTGTTTTCTGTCAAGTTCCTTTCAGTTTTATCAGTTCACTACCACACTTTGGGAAATGAACACAAGTAGTGTAAAGATATATGTGTGCAATTTTCATGATACTTCCCTTGATCATTACTTAATTTTCTATAAAACACTTGGTGAAAACCAACAAATTTATTTAAAAATAAAATGCCAAAAGGCAGTAAATGCTTGAAACCAGTGGTTTCATGCCTTGTAAGCCCTTTAATCACAAGTGTGTCAGGGAGTCTCTTTCCTTTTCTTGGCAGCATTTCCTTCTTTCTGACACCTGCCATTTTCCAACTTGATACAGAGGTAATCCAGAGGACACTACTTACTTTCATGTCCTTTTGAAACTCCTCTGTAAACTCCTCTTTCATAACTTAATTGTTTCTTCTCTCACTGCAGGCCATTTTCTACTTTTAAGTACCAGAATGCTAACCACAAATAATCAAATAAAATATTATCTTTACACATGATGCTACCTTGCCTTCAGGCATTACTAGAATGCCTTAAGTATCTTTGTACTCATTTTTTAAGTGGAAGTGACTGAAAGCAGTACAGATTTGGATTTAATTCAATTAAGGCTAGGAAGGGAGGAGGAGAGATGCCTTCTTAACTCCTATTCAGAAACCATCTACCTACCTTTGAGTCTCTGGATAGTTAGATTGGAGCCCATAGCTACCAGACTTGCCAGGTTTCATGTTTTGCCAAATTAAAACCATGTACATGTTGCTCACCTTCCCAAGCCTTGTTTATTTTTAATGCAGGTTTCATTTCCTACGTATTTTTGCTTTTGTGCACTTATCAATTGTCTCATAATTTCTGACATTTTTCACTCTAAAATAGCCTCAGTTTTAAAAAGTATGTATGCTGTTGATGGATGAGCTAAATGAAATTTTTTATGAATATATGAGAACTAGTTGCAGCAGTAGTTTTCTAATTTCCAAAATCCACTTCAGTGGAAAATTGAGCAAAAACAGTTTTCCACTGTGAAAGAAACTGGAAGAATACATGTGTTCTAGATTAAATACTTATTACACTCTTATGGGCTATATTTTTTTAAAAATCTCAGATGAAAATCAAAATTTAAATTGCCATCTAGAAACAAAATTTTATAGATAGTGTACACATTAGTTCCTGAAAATAGTAAAAAAGGTTTCTTGTCAACTTCCCCAGCACAAGTGTGAATGCTCTGTTTCTGAGTACCTACTAGTAGTGAAAGGACACATTGTGGCCAGCCAACTCAAATTGCTAACCATGTTTAATTATTGTAAATAAAGGAAGCAGAGAGACACATGTTATATTTTCAGAACTGGCATGCTCAATACAGAAGTATTAGTTTAAAAATACCACTCAACATTCTATTTGTATTAATCTAGACTTCTGTGAAAAACAAAATAATAAAAAAGTACAATTGGTCACAAACATATATTATGCATTTCATGCAAGTTATCTACTTAGTAATTACACATATCATTAAAGAACAATGAGAGCAAATACAAGTTTATAACACTTGGAAAACAGTTCATAATCGATAAATTGCCATTTTGCAATACCTATATAGTTTTTACAGAAGGTACATCACTTTTCTCAGTAGGGAAAAAATACACCTATGAAACACCTGTATGTGTTGAATAGGACTTTTCAAAGGAGCTACTAATTCTCCCACTTTGAAATGAACATGTATCACTGCTAAGCTTTCACATTCTATTGGTGTATAGTGTATTTCTTGGGCAGCTGGATATAGAAAAGTAACAAGAAAAAAAATGCACTTTGAATAAAACCCATGGATCACAGGGAGTCAATAATGTAGAGGTTAGAAGAAATAATCAAAATGTATTACCTAATATTCTCTTACACACCTGAGTTTCACAATTACAATGGCTGGGCAAATTAATTTTACATACTGTATACAATTGTTCTTCTTTATATTTATCCAAAAACATGATTTAAGAAATAGTTGCAAAATGCCATAATCAACATTGATTAACAATTTACCCCCACAGGCATCTTGGTGTAGAATACAGCAAAATGGATTAATTGGAAAAAACATAATGTAGTAATCCACAATAAGGACTAGAATAGAACATTCCTTACAGCAAATTTGTAATATTTTATGTTATTCACAGGAATTTTCTACTATGGTACAGTCTAAGTCACAATGTGAGGGTAGAGAAGTTTAGTCTATAAAATACACTCTTTGAAGCACCAGGAATAGAGATACTCCTGCAGGAGCCTTGCACACATGGCCACACAGATGTTGTGTATGTACAGAATAGTCTATTTCACAACAACATTTAGATGAGAATCACTGCAATTGCTGCTCTATCACTAGTAAACTTGAATTATTTAGCACTTCATCTGTGATTATTGTTGTTTTACTTGTTTCATACTGCTGACACTGGTAGTCAACATTTATTTAAATTCAAACTCCAATGAAGCTGAAAAAAGTAGGATGGTGCTCACATCTTCATA
Organism: Lyroderma lyra; assembly: GCA_004026885.1. Classification (NCBI taxonomy): domain Eukaryota; kingdom Metazoa; phylum Chordata; class Mammalia; order Chiroptera; family Megadermatidae; genus Lyroderma; species Lyroderma lyra. The sequence goes on along the minus strand of PVJL010002535.1, from coordinate 170,698 downwards.
TAAAGCTTATAGCAAGTCAAAAGACTTTTGGGGAAAAAATTCAAATATGAATTTGTTAGCAAACAATAAAATTGCACCTTAAAATGTATTTGTAAAACTTTTGAAATAGGCTAGAAAGCCATAAGGGTTATTCAAAATCATTCTAAAAGAACTAACAGCTGTTTGTCTATTCATTTGCTTAAGAAATGCACATTGTTTACTTACCTACCAGTTTGCCTACGGAAGATGTGCTTGCCTAATAAAACTAAAAGCTGTCATTATAAGCTGTTGATTTAGTCTAGAGAAGTTGCCCATTATGTTGAAGAAGTTCTAAATATTTCAATCACATTTTTCCTTAACTGATCTTCCTCCACAATCTTCCAATTTTAGTGACTCAACACTTCTTTCCTGATAATTCCTGATTTTTCAGTTACTGTATAGAAGTTCTCCTTTCTCCTTAAACATAGGTCGGAATTTTCAAATTCAATTAAATTCTTCAAGTTTTCTCTATTTCAAATACCATATAAATACTGAAATATTCATAAATACATGCAAGATAGCTCAGTACTAAGTTTGCCATCTAATGGTATTGTAAAACCTACTCTAAAACAAGAGAATTGCCCTTTTTTCTCTTTTCAGGGAGAAATTAAAACTGTACACTGGAACAAAGTACTATACTACAAAAGCAGGTCCTGATCCCACCCCACCACTATTCTGAAAATGTAAACAAAAAATTGAAGTATAAAAGTGATTTCTGTGCCTTTTCCTTCAAATGTTTTTTCAGTACCTCAATGTTATTAGGTGTACTATATGCTTGGGATAGCAGATATTCTGTATGCTCACATAGCTGTTCTGAAGACTTCAGAATTTTCACTACCAAATATCACTGGTGAAGCTAAGCTCTTTAGATGATAAAGGTAGTAAGGAACTGTTTCTATGAAATTCCTGGGTATCTCTCAGGGGGTTATTAAGGGATAGCTGTCCATTGAGTAGTGTCAGAGGCAGATTACAGTAAGTGTGGTGTTTTCCTAAGGAAGGTACTGGCAAGGTGGTGGTTGGCATCTCATGTTGATAACCTCTGCAACAGTGCCTCATTTGCATTGACTCTGAATGGTGAAAATCAGGGAGATCAGCTTGAGTTGACACCAGAGAGGATGAGGTACTGGTCATGGCAATAGAGGGTATAGGCTGGAGTTCTCCAAAAAGTCCTTGTTCTGCAGAGTCCAGAATATTGCACTGAGAAAGGAGTTCTTTTTTCTTGATGGGCATTTCATATACCAAGTGCTTCCAAAATTTAGAATTTAATCTGCTGCTTTTGGGTCCCTTCCATTTGATTAGGGACAGACGTTTGATGTTGCGCTTTAGTGATTCCACTTCCTGGCAATTCACCTTCCCTTTTAATTCTGTACACTCAATAAAAATTACTTTGATTTCTCCACTGACTAGCATGTTATGGAGTCTGCTTTCCAATTCAAAAATACTCCATCCTCGTCTGAGAATATAGTCTGGAGTTAGCACGATAATAAGTCTTCTGCTTTGCTCAACACATCTTGTGAGATCTTCAATGTATGCTACAAATCACAGAAAGAGAGAAAGAGTAAACCAAAGACATTTTCAGTCTTTTATCATTAGGTTTGCACTTTAGTATAGTAAAGATCCAGTCTTTCTGTAAGGTGCATCACCTTTTCTTTGGTGTACTGGACATTAAGAAAGCCCATTTACTTAAAAAACTGTTTAAAATACTAAGTTTCTTTCCCCTCATCATTACTTACAGCATTCTGTTGGCTAATATAAATTTGGACTTTTTCAGAGCTTCAGTGTATTTGTTATTTATGTTTATTTAATCATTTAATTTATGACAAGCTTCCAGGCTAGTACTCTAAGTGAACAAGCAATCAACAACTGGATGAAAAGAGAAATGGAGCTTTTTAATGATTGAAGGGTCACTATATTTATGAATTTGGCTTGGCTTTTTCCCTAGTTTTCAACGACTAAACAAGTGGGGGGGGGTCTGTGTATATGAACTCCTTCAAAGATAGTTCTGATAGAGATGGTGGGAAATCTCTTCTAGCATCATAGACAATTTCTCAGAATACCTTCGGTTATTTGCAACCTTAAGTTTTCCATTTCACCCTTCAAACCCAGAGATAGGGAAGTGGTGTGTGTATGCCCATGAGTTTAATGTGAACCAGCTGCTCTTTCTTCAGAGGATGAGAAGGGGTTGGAGTGTGAGGCGGGGGGATGGTATGGAATGAACAGGAGAGGAGGAGGAGCCTATCAGCTGAGAAGTAAGTCTTTGCCTTACTTTGTGGAGCAATTCTGAGTAAAGTGAATACGTTAAGGCCTTTTTCATGCTAGAAAAACACTCAACTAATTCTAAATTGATTTTTTCCATGGAATAATCCTTTTGCAATCATGCTTGCCGAAGTCTTATCCACCAAAAAGGGAAACACACACATGTGTTAACAAATGGAGACTTGGACACAGGTGCTGCAATAGAGAACTGTCTTTACTAAGCAGAGCACAAGTCCTTGTCTAATGTACAGTGCCCTCTAGCAGAAGCAGAGCTTACAGAAGCATAACAACATTTGTCACTGCAAATCTGCCAAGGTTACAGACTGCTTTCAAGGAGTCACATCCAGTCTATAGTGTGGGGCCACCAAACATCCCCAGTACAAGCCATTTGAAAAGAGAAACTTATTTTACAGATTCATATTTTACAGATAATCTCCCTTTTCCAAGGTTTTATTTCCATCACTTGGCAGCAAGAACACTGTTGCAAGTGAAAATGAGCAAACTTTTTATATACTCTACAGATTAACAAAGAACTTTTAAAAAGATATACATAGAATTGCTCATTTTACATTTCATTGTTACTGCTGTTTTGGTTTTTACTTAACACATTTTAGGGCTTTCTCATGCAGTAGTTACAATGACTCTGAGGGGATAAAGCAATTTGTAAGTGGGGAAAAATAATTTCAAGCATTTTTTTTAGAGATTACATATTCAGGGGCAAATGCAGCATTAAAATTTGCAAAAAAACAAAAACAAAAACAATAAAACAAAAACACCACACAAGTAGCAATGGGGAAGTTATCACTCAGTAATTATCATTCAGAGAACTGGTGAAACAGAATGGAAGGAAAGGTAAAAAGTTTCAATAGAGTGGAAAAATATCCTAATGTATCAACAGTTCCGACTCTTCATTTTCTTCCTTTTCTCTGCTCCCAAAAAGAAAGAAGTTATGTGGGAAGCTTCATCTTAGAAGTTGGATCTGTAAGATACAGTAAAATAAACTATCATGCATCTTTCCCATTATTCTTTTCACCTTTCCTCAAAGGAAAATAAAACAAAATAAAACAAAACCCAAACCCAGAATAAGGGTATAAGTGCAGGAGTCCATGAAAATGCAGTGTTAATTTTATAAAAATAATTGTTTACAAAATAATTTACCAATGGGTTATTCCAAGTAGTATTCTTCTCTCATTAATTGAAGCTTTTAATTTTTAAAAATTAATCCATAGAAACCTTGTCAGGAGCACATCTGTAACATGAACTATACCTCTATGAAAAACACTATTGCTATGTGTTGACATGTAATTTAATTTACTTTTTAAACTATAATTTTAAAAACAGAAGTTACAGATATACACATATCTACCTAAAGAAAAAAAATTACAACTCAGTTGTTCACAGTCATTAGAAGAAACATACATACATACTAATTATTTTGGTTGGGAACTCAGGATTTGGCTTTGCTATTCTTTTTCTTGAATGAGGAAGAGGACAGTGTATAATTTTTCCCATTAATATGGTTTTTCTCCTTCACCTGTCTATTATATTTTGCCATTTGTCAGCTAAACAAATGACAACATTTAGGGTTTGGAGGGGGCTCTTAGAGATTCATTAGACAGAATTTGCTTTCGCCCCCAGAAGGAATGCCTGCAAGACAGATCCCACTATTCTCAGCTGCACAGGGTGTGAGTGTTGAAGGGAGCCTTGGAGAGAGGGAGTGGTCCCTGTCTACTGCATACTACACTCGCTGTGCTTATCCTGGCAAAGTCTAGTGGAGAGTTGAGGCAACCATCCAGATTATTTCGGCTGAAAACCTCCTGTGGTAGAAAAAAGGTCGGAATTATCCTGGTTTGCCCTATATATACATTAATCATATGCACTGGAGTCAGTCAGTCAGTACATCAAAATGTTCCCTGGGTAGACACAACCCAAATGTCCCAAAGAAAACGAGCCATTTTCTTGGGCCCTGAATTTTGTGTTCCATTTCACTTGGTGAAAAACCAAGTGGAAGTTTTTAGATGTGAAGCCCACATTTCACTTCTTGGGATGGTGATCAATGGCTGGGCAGCAACCTCAGTGTTTGAAAGCAGCTGGGGAGGTGCCTCTAAGATCTGCTTGGATCTAAGGGAAAAAAAGGAGAGACTGTGCCCTAGCTTCAATATCCTGGCTCTCCCCCTGTTTTTCTCTCTATGCTTTTTTCTCTTCTCCTCCCTCCCTACTTTGCACCTCTCTACCTCTCTCTTTCATCCTTTATTTTTTTCTGCCCTATCTCCCTCTTGTCCTTTTACCTTCCTTATTTTCTTCCTCACTTTTTCTTTCTGCCTTCCTCTTCTTAACCTCTCTTACTCTCTTGCGTATCTCATTTTGTCCCATCTCTCCCTTCCTTCCTTGCTAAGTCTTTTCTTTTCTTTTTCCCTCTTTACCTTTGGGGAAAAGACCAAGGACCTAGCCATCATGAGCAATATAAGTAAATTAGCAACAGACCAAAGAGATAGACTTTATATTTTTTACTTGCTAATCTCTAGCCTTGGAGATATTCCTTCTATGTAGCAAGTGCCCAACGTGATTTCTCCATTGCCATGGGGTGGCATGTCTGCATCCAATGACGGAATTAGAGCTTGAAGGGAAGGAGGAAGAAGGGGAAGAAGAAACAGAGGCCGTATATAACTTACAAAGCCTAAAATACTTACTATCTGACTCTTTACTGAGAAAGTTTGCTGTCCCTTAATTAGAGACCAATTGGGGTATGTAGATGTGCAAAAGTTCCAAATAAACTAAGCAGAAACAGTTATTAGGTTAAGACACTGCTCATACATTGCTAGTGTAGTCTCTGACAGGTAGTGGTGTTTGCCATGGTAGGGCTGTGGTTTTGTGGGAGACATTTTAAGAAACCACCAGAAACCATTTTAAAAAGCTTGTTACCATAAAGAGATAATAAAGAAAATGCTTTCCAAAAAAAAATCACTAAATTCACAGCACATATGAATATTCAGTAAATCTTGCCTTTATCCATTCAAGCAAATTTAGCAATCAAGTAGCTGGAATCCCTTAAAAGAGTCCTTTTTCCATATAAAAATATAATCTCTCCCTTAAATGAAACATCATTATTTTTTCACAATTTTTAAAAATAGGTTCTTAGTTTACTGTTTTTTAATTTTTTGAGCTCCCACCATCTATGGCTGCTCTACAGGGTGTATAACTTTAAAAACTTACATTAAACTTTACTTTTAGCTCATATCTCCATGTTATGATAACTGGGATGTGAGAATTTTCATATTTTAATAGTCTATTTTCTTTTCACTTTTTATTAAATTTGTTGGGGTGACATTGGTTAGTAAAATTTTAGACTAACTTATGATTACAGAAAAGACTAAAGGGGTTGTGTCTGATTGCCTTCTAATTTTCTAGACAGGCTTTGAAGCCATACTATATTATCAGACATGAAACAAAGCTAATTACACGTAACCTATTTGTGGTCTTTACAATTTAGTAAAGAAAAATTGCCCTTGAACATATTTTTGATAGGGCTGTTTAACTTGGTATAAATTCATTGTTCACATTTTAAGTGCACCAGCAAAGAAACTTCTCCCTGTCTATACTGGAAGCTGATAGAAAGTTAGAAAAATATTCTAGAAGAAAATGTATTGTCCCTAGGCCATCCTTAAAATGTGTATCTATTAGAGTAGTTAATGAAGACTATGCCGGTAGCACCAGTATTTACAAGATACAAGAAAAGGGACTACCTAAAACCTTAATAAAAGCTAAGCAAATTCAATTTTAAAATCACTCTGGAGGGCAGGTGTATAAACCAAAATTTCAGTGCTAGAAAAGTAGGAATACATCTGCAAAAGTGACTTGAAAATATTATAGGATACTTTATTATCAGAGCAAAACAAACAAAAAAAGTAAATAACAAGCAAGCAAGCAAGCTAGTAAACTGAAGATATAAAGCAACAAAATAGAAGTAGGAAGAACGGCAGTCCCAATAAATTGTTTCTAATGGGATGTATATACTTTTCCAAAGTAACTCAGTACTGTCCAGATCTCAGGCTTTGAATCTGATGCAGATGTACACAGAAGGACAAGGGAAAAAAACACTATATTTATGAATTTCCATGTATTCTTGTTACTGCCTACTAACCATCTGAGTTATCAAACTAATCAATTAGCTACTTGTAAATTACTTTTTGTGTTGACATTTCTACTTATGTCAGCATCATTATTGGGGAGCAATTAGCATACTAAAAATCAAAAGACAAATACTTAGCTTGTAGACAGAGGCATAATTTATTACTTTTCCAGGTTCAAATAATAGTACTTTGATATGCTTGTACCCACAGCTGTGCATATTCACTATCAGTTAAACAGAAAAATCATCAAGGTGTGACAAGATTCATCAAAACAGATAATACTCCACTAATTTTTGGAGAACATTAGCTAATTGACATCTATCAACAATGAAACTTATAAAACCTATGGGTTAATATACCAATACTTAAAATCAATCCTGAATTTCTGACAGTGACTAAGATGGATTCCCTCCTATGACTGGTGTGGAGAAACCACCAAAAATAATATAGATTTTTTCCATGTATCAAAGAAAAATGCATTATTCAGCATTATATTCTAATATTTGGAAAAATGTTAGTCCTCTGATATAACTAGAGGCTTACAGTGAGGTACTTTATAATGTGGTCTCACTGAAAATACTATCTGCATTTTAAATGATGCTCAATAGTAACCTACTGAAAGAATTACTATGTAGGTTGACAACTTGACTCTTTACATTGGCTAATGTTGCTAAAGCTTTTGGGTCTTGATCCTGCCTTTGGCAGATATAAAATTCTGTCTGTGTTGTGTGCCACAGAGTTTGAGACTACATAGTTTTTCTTCAGCCAGGTGTGTGTGAGGAGAGGAGGGGCCTTTGTAACTAATGTGTGATATTACTTATCCCACAAAAACCTTTCCTGTCCCATCCCTCTCAAAGCCCTTGGCTTCATAATTCATAGATAGCTCTTGGGCTAAATGTTTTGGGCAGGAGTTTTGTTCTCTATTGATTAAAGCTTCTAATTAATTCTGATTGATAAGTTGATCAACTGTTCACATGTATGTCCTGACACCTTGTGACTGTAGGGAACTATTCATTTTGTCTTTGGAGGATATATTCCTGGTAGTGAATCCTTTACTTTTACTACTGCATTTCACCTGTGGGTGGGGCAAGTAAGCATGATAGTGGACATAATCTACTCTGGAATGTCTACCTCTCTAAGTTACTTCTCTTTTCTATTGACCTCTTCCCCAAGAGTAGAAGTATGTTAATGGAACACATTTGGAGAATATTGAAAGAAAGATAATGTGGAGAGTAACAAAAAAAGAGAGCTGGCAAAATGTCTTTTCCTTCCTCTTTTCTCCATTAACCTTATGCCATAGAAACTTTCCAATCACTGCAATTTTAGTAAATATGAAACATGACAACTTGCTCCTTAGATAGTCTTTCCTGTGGTTCCTTTGGTACTTATTACACTTTTATCCTGGTCTTCTATTCTTTTATATTTTTCAAAGATGTCTGTTCCTTGTGTTACGCAAATAGTAGACTACCTGATAGTATGCACAATGGATTATTCCTTTACCTAAAAATTTGATGAGACACCTTAAATCATTGACTTCAGTACATTCCTTGCCACATTGGAATATAGTTTCTTCTCTCTTGTCTCTAACACAAAGGGGATAGTGGCCATATCTAATTTTATTCCATGTGAGTAAATTGCACACAATGTGTTAAATTTCCATAGTTGTGCATATCAGCCTTGCCCCACACTTTTTAGGTCACGGGCTCAGATTGCCTGGAAAAGGATTTTATTACTCCCAGAGGACAATTTACTTGAATGACATCCAATATGTCCAGCTATTAAAGGAGCTATTGGCAATGAGTATATACAGATCCATGTACAAAAATGTTTTTTTGCATGCTTCACTTCAGAAGTGACTAGGGATCATCTGACACCAGATGTATTCTCTAGTCATGTGTCATTTCATTATCAGCACAATCACATGGCTAGTACTAAGCATTAAAGAATTGAAGATTGGACTAGTGAGGAAAGTCTAGCAAATGTAAGAGTGTAATCATACATTATATTTTTCCCTTAAATTACTGAAGGATTCTAGGATTCTTGCGTAAGAGAAACTCACAGAAAAATTGAGCATGAAAACTAATGGAAAGACAATTTTATATTTGAGGACAAAGTCATAAATATAATTTCAACAGGCATGGCTAATCAACCATAAGCATGATAATATTTTTAGTTTACTAGTATCTTTCTCAGATGCAATAGTACATGAACAACTCACATAGAGCTCTCCATAGTCCTCCTATGAATAAAAGAGGAAATAGAGGTTAAAACGTTCGAAGGGTTTTTTTTTTCTCTTCAAAGTACATTTAGAGATCTACAGATTTTTCTAAAGCTTGAGCCAGAACTGGTTCAATTTAAAATTGTAAATAAATATTGCATATGTACTTTTAAGGACCTTACTTGCTTTCTCATAAAGGCAAACAAAAGCTAGAGGATTGGGTTGTTTCTGCTTTTACTCTTAGAATGTTATTTTCTCTGTCTGATCAGTGGTCTTCATCCTAACAAACTTTTTTATTTTTATGCTTTTTAATCTCTGCAGAAACACTGAGATAAGATGGGCTCAAGAGCCTAAGCAGTACTCATCCAAAAAACTTCCCCAGTTTCAGGAACTCAGCTGTACAGCTGGGTTCTGTTGGTTACATGTCAGCTTCAGAGCACATCTGTTCATTCCTCAAGTATCCACTAGGCCCCATGAACACAATGTGCTCTGTGTAGAGTATTTTACACCACAAAACCCAGCAGCTGCAGGGGTGAGAAAATCTACTTCTCAAGTTCATGTCTCTAGGCAGTTTGAGTAGGGTGTTTTCTATCTGGCTTTCTTTTGGTTGCTTGTCACTTCTGACATTCAGACGCTTGTTGGCAACAAAGTTGCTTTTGCTATTCTCAGGACAGATGTTTCTAAGCCTGGGAAGAGAAGGACCAAATTTTTACTGGAAAGTAGGAATTGTTGCCACATTCAGGCACCAAACCTGAGAAAACATAGGAAATATCCTGGCCACAGGCTCAAGAATGGAAAGGTAGGTCCCTGCCAGGAAAATAATGTCTAGATCTGATGACTTAGTTTTGCATTTAGAGAAAACATTTATGTCAAATATTCCCATCTCTGCTGGTTCATGATGACCAAAGGAAACTTCTGCAGTAGGCCATGTAAGAAGAGTACAGGCACTTTCACTTCACCTTGGAAAGTGACACGTTTGTCCTGAAGCTTTTTGAGAATTCTTGGGAGAAAAAGGGAGTGTGAGTGAGAGAGCAAGGTGTGACCGGAGACTCATTCATTAATTTTGAAACTGTATGCATTGGAAAGGCTTGTGTGTTAATGAGTTTGAGTTGGAATACCATGAGAGTGGTGCAAAAGAAATTGAAGATACATCAGAAGAGAAAGGATCAAATATGAATGGGTATATGTCATAGACTTCATTTACTTGATTCATAGAAAATTATTGTTGTAGATCAAGAATATCATTAAGTCTGCTTTTACAATTCTCAAAGGTCTCATTGCTAGTTTTTAGACGAAGGAGTAGTCTTGGGTCAACATGTTTTAAATGAGATGTGAGGGACAAACATAGCTTATAATATTATAACTAGGTTTTTCCCCCCACAGGAATGTGTCTATATTTATATAGCATAACCTGTTAAATTTGTACCAATGGCTGCAAATACAGACCACAGAAGCTTCTTTAATAACACACATACACCAAGTCCAAAATGTTCTACTCTGTCATTCATGTGTAAATCAAGTATATTATTCATATACTTCATTGACTTCCTGAATGCTTGCTAAAAATGCCAAGGAAAAACTCGTTAATCGTGACATGGTGACTGCTCAGCCAGCTCTGAAATGTTGATGGAAAAGAAAAATTGTCAAAGGGCCTTTTTAAGAACATATGCAGGTTATACTCACAAATCAGAATTCAGAGAACATGAATTTCCTTCTTCAGGAAGGAAGGATTAAAGTCAAACACCCTCCAGTGGTTGCATCTAAAAACTGCACAGTTGTCCCAATGGCTTACTTATAAAAAGAGTCTTCCTGTATGCCATAGAGTGAGTATCCAGGATCCAAGTCCTTGCTCAGTTGGATGGTTGTATAATCTCAAAAAATTTAAATAATTTCTATGGGTTATAAAATCTCTGCCCATCTTGATGACATTTTCTTGGGTGTTTTTATGTTAAGTTCTTCTAATGCCAGGATAGACTAGGCAACAACCTCCTATTATCTCTTACTCAGTGTATTACAGTCCTCAACTAAAACTTTATCGTTTTGAGCTAGGAAATATGTGTTATATAATCCTCACATCCAATTTCAAGAAGGATGTTCAAAATTGTCTATGATACACCAAAATGATTAATTTCAATCAATTTAGCCAAACAGTAGCTGACTCAATGAGGTATGAAATATTCTACCACTTGTTTGGCTAAATTGACGTGGCAGGCTGATTCAACTGACGTATTAAGTCATCAAAATAGACTATATGGGAGCACTAAGATGACACAAATTTGAGATGTGTGTGTCTCTCTCTCTCCCTCACACTTTCTGGGTCTTACTCTCACTCATGCACAAATAGTTGCTTCTTTACAGAATAAGCAAATGTCATCTACTGTGTCTCAGGTAAAGTGGATCTCCTGTTGCATGTTGTCGTCACTTCCTTTTCTAATGTGTATAATGGGTAAGCATTGTTCTCCAGTTTAGAACAAAGATAATGTTGAATTGTTCAGTCATAAAAATTGCCTGTTTTTAGTCACTTGGTGGGGTTGATAAAGACTGGTGGGGCAAACAATTTTGAAATGCAAGAAGGTCGAGAGGCCAGTACCATACTGATTTCTACTAAAGATGACTTGATATTTAATATAAATTCCACATTGGTCATGTTATTACTTTAATACAATTTAGGCTATTATCATACTAAAATAGATTTTACAGAATTTCTGCATTTAACAAGATGCTCTGGGCAAAATATACAAAAAGTACATTGTAATCTAATGCGTCAAGTCAAAAATTACTAAAGAAATATTTAAAATTTTTCATCAATGATTAATCAACCACCATAGATACTTTTTTTAATATCTAAAAAATAAAGCAATTTACTGATTAGTCTGTTTTAGGGACTGACACTCTTCCTATGAATTACAATTTTTCTCATCCAGTAGAAAGCCTCTTTTTAATTTTTACATTCACCTTGTTAAAAAAATGTTGTTTAAAAATTAGCGGTATCATGCTATCTGATATAAAATTATACTGCAAGGCCATAGTAATGAAAACAGCATGGTACTGGCATAAAAACACAGATCAATGGAACAGAATAGAGAGCCCAGAAATAAATCCACACCTATATGGTCATTTAATCCATAACAAAGGAGGCAAGAATATACAGTGAGGTAAAGACAGTCTATACAATAAATGGTGCTAGGAAAATGGGACAGATATAAGCAAAAGAAATGAAACTGGACCACTTTCTTACTCCATATACAAAAATAACATAAAAATGGATTAAAGACTTAAAAGTAAAACTCAAAATCATAAAACTCCTAGAATCAAACATAGGCAGTAAATTCTCTGACTTTGCTTTCAGTATTATTTTTTTTCTGATGTATCTCATTGGACAAGAGAAACAAAATGAAATATAAACAAATGGGACTACATCAAGCTAAAAAGTTTTTGCACAGCAAAGGAAACCACCATCAAAACAAAAAGACAGCCTACTGAGTAGGAGAAATATTTGCCAATGATACATCTGATGAGGGGATAATATCTAAAATTTATAAAGAACTCAAACAACGTAACACCAAAAAAACCCAAGTAATCCAGTTAAAAATGAGCAGCAGACCTCATTAGGTCCTCTAGATGATGAGAGGGCTATGAGGTAAATAAAGTACAAGTTTACAATCTTGATGAGTAGATAAGACATAAATGGAGGGAAAATTACATAAAATAATACAAAATATCACAAGAATTCAAAATTTAGATTACAAACTCTTGGGCTAGAGAAATTATTATGGACTTTCACAGAGGCAATTTATGGAGAAGGATGAGTAGAATTTGTAAAGGTCTATAACACTAACATGAATAAAAGCAATACAGGGACACACAATGAATATCAAGGGCATAGTTTAACTACAGTGGAACCTATGATTAGGGTTGGTGATAAATTTGGTCTGGCAGCAGACTGTAGACATGTTTAACTAAGAGTTAACGATTTTATCCTATAGGAAATGATGAACAATTTAAGGTTGTTGAATAGGACAGTGACAAGATCAAGCACATACATGAATTAGTGGGATTAGATGGATGAGAGAAAAAATAGGGAAGGCAGAAAGTAACCAACATTGCAGGAATGAGGTAATTGGAACCTATACAAGAATGGCAGAAGTGAGAATTGAAAATATGCAATGGGTACTGGATTTGGGCATGTGATACAGAAGAATAAAATGATTTTGAGGTATCACCATGTTCCTTGCAGATTTATCAATGTAGACGTGGTAAGTCAAGCCATGAAAATGAAGAAAATTACAGAAAGCAAAGAATGAACCATGGGAAGAAGTTTAGGGAATTCTTACATTTCTGGTACAAGAAAGTAATGGACCAATAAATATTTTCTTCTTTATTTCTTTTTTATGCATGTATAAATGTGCATACTCACATGCACACACAAACGTACCTAGACACTCTGAGAAACGTGCACTCTGAGAAAAAGAGGTGAGCAACTAAAAGTCAGTTTTTTAAATTTGTCTCCTGGCTGTTTAGTGACCACTGTGGATAGCTGATAACCGAAATAATAGTTATTGAGAAATAGCATGATCTAGTGAAGTGAGAGCCAGAGTGAAACAGATCTAGGTTCCAATTCCAGCTCTACCAGTTGCCACCTGTCTGATCTTGGACTTCTTTGCAACCTTACTTACTCATCTGTAAAAGGATACTAGTACTAGCTTTCCATATAGGGTTATTATAAAAATGAAATGAAATTATGTACGTGAAAATATTTTATATTCTGTGCAGTAATGAAAACAAGCTTTTTTGTGTTGTTATTGTAGGTATATAAATGACTTATATTCTGATTTGTGGTCACAATTTACTCTCCTCCTCTCAAGGATATTAACATAAACATTTGCAAATTAATTGAGCCACGTTTGTTTTTCCTTAATAGCATTTTAAGCTCTATTAGGGCAGGGACCATATCTTAGGCTTTTCTGTATGTCTCTTACACTTTACCCTGTACAGCACTCTGAACATTAACAGGAACAAAGTATATATTTTTACTTGAACCCAAATTTATTCTGAAAGCTCAAATATAGCTTCAATATGTAGTATAATTTAAAAGTAGCATTGAAGCTTACACAGTCCACAATGTCTTAATAATAATTTAAATACACAGTGAAAGTGCTGTTCCCAATGGCCACACATTCCTTTTTAAGTGGATTTTTCTATAAATCTGAAAATGAGTAACAAGGCATGTTTCAGAGTTATTAATGATGATCATTGTAGGTATACGTAGAATCATAACGACAGAAGACCTGTTTTGGAACTGAAATGCATTGAAAAAACTTTGATTCACACAGATTATTTTTTTAAGTATTACCACTTTCTCAGAACATAATGGCAATATAATAAAAAACTACCATTAAGTCACAATTTTAAAATCATACTTGAAATATAAATGACAATGCCTTTTTGAAAAATGTGGATGTTAGAATATCAGAACACAGGCATTGGGGAGAAATTTGAATTCAATAAAATCTCCTGTGAGAAACATCTAAATGCTTGGCTTTGGTTTTTGAAGCATCCATCTAAATAAACCAAAATTTTAAAATACAAAACTTGAAAGTACTTACTTCCACTTGGAATCAGGTCTCTTTCTGGAATGAAGAGTTTATATCCATAGTGTTTCTCCAGGACATCTGGCAGTATTTCAAGAGCAAACTGCTCTTCTTCAGGATTGTCACAGTCTAAAGTATCTTGGTCCATTTTTGTATAAGAGAGATAGGCATCGTATTCTTTGTTGTCTTAAATATAAAGAACATGAAAAGGAGTGTACATATTAGCACAATTTCTTTAAGTACTAAAGATATGTAACCACTGACAGGCTGGGAAAAGTACTATAATTAGTGACTGTCATTAGCGATTGGAAAAATAACTCACATGCCATGCTATAAGAAATCTAGTACATTTGAACATAAACTAGTGATATGATATGACCAGAAAATTTTATGTTCAGGACAGTAAAAAAGAGAGAATTATTATTTGTGAATTTTGGTGACTATACATATTTGTGATATTCAGTAATGTGTGAATAATTAGATTAGTGTGTTTGAATGCAGGATGAAATAGACCAAAGCCATGGATTTGAACTTTTTCTGTGCCAGTTGGCTTGGCTCTGTTACTTGGTCACAGACTGTACCTTGTTTGCACAAATGTGTGCAAAAGATCCAAGAGGGGTGAGGCCCTAGAGGTTGGAAGATCTAAATAACTCAGCCTCACTACCAGAGAAAGTTACTCACACCACATGCCATACTTCCAGTTGGTAAGTGTCATCATCTTCATATACAAAAAGCAGTTCATTACCAAATATTAGAGACAGCAGCTGGGTTTTATACAAGTGAATTCCCTGTTATTCTTGTTAAATCCATGGCCAACTAATTTGACAAAAGCTTCCAAAAGAAACCTTTGTTTTAAAATATACATCCTTCCAGTATTGGCAAGTTAGGTTTCCCCTTCACACATTTAGTCAGAGAGTTAATTGTACTTTGAGAATATATTTTTTCCTCCTTTGCTGTACTGGCCTAGAGCCACTCCTCTCTCTCTCTCTCTCTCTCTCTCTCTCTCTCTCTCTATATATATATATATATATATATATATATATATACACACACACACACACATATATGTGTATATATATACACACATATATGTATATATGTATAATATATAAATATATATAATATATAATATATAATATATAATATATAATATATAAATTATATATAATATATAATATATAAATATATAATGTATAATTTATAAATTATATATAATATATAATTTATAAATTATATATAATATATAAATTATATATAATACATAATATATAAATTATATATGATACATAATATATAAATGATATATAACATATAATATATAATATATAATATATAATATATAATATATAATATATAAATAATATATAATATATAAATTATATATAATACATAATATATAATATATGATATATAATATATAATATATAAATATATATAGATGAATTATATATAATATATAATATATATTATATTATATATATTATATATATACATCCTGAAAAATATAAATGAATACAGTTACTCAAGGTATTAGTCCTCATTGATTTTAGAAGTGCCACATTAGAAAACTTATTGTGGTTTTCAAAATTCCCTTATTTATAGAAAATTTATTTTTAAAAGTTAATGTAATGAGCATATATTCCTATGGAACTTTTAATATTCATTAAACCTAATACTTGCAAATAATATTTTTAAAAGACAGGCAAACAATTTCAGGATTTGTTCCTAAAATGCATCAATATTTTTCCATTATAACAGACCTGATTAGAATATAGTTAAAACATTAACAAAATATTTACAGAATGAAACATCCACTCACTTACCTATACCATTAATGTCTTGGTTCTACCCCCTGAAGGAGGAACAAACCATAAGCATATAAAGAGATATAAATACCCTATGGTAAGAGTAGGTGGGACCCTCCTGACTATTCTAGAGATATCTGAGGCAGTATTATGTTGCTCTAATTCTAGTAAGATTCCAGACTTTACCACCTTCACATGAAAGGAACTCTGGTTATTTATGTTAAGATGGTGTCTGAAGCCAGGAACGTTACTTTAGCATATCTTCTGCCTGGAAAAGTTTTCCCTAAACCTTGGTTGGGTTACTTGATTGCATAGAAGCAGATGCACGTGAAGGGCTGCCTTGGATAGGTGAGATCATTTGGCTTACAAATGGGGCACATTCTGCTGTTATGCATAAAACATCACTTGGAAGTGAGAACACAATGGTAATGTAAGAACCTCCCAGTAATCCTAGCACCCCTGCCCCTGTTCCAATCAAGTTCAGGATGCACCTGCAGGCCCTTGACTTTCTCCAGCTATAATTGTTCACCTGGGACTTCGAGTTGCTGATGATACACAGCTGGAAGAATAAATTAGGCCAAAGGACAAACAGTTCCATTCCTATAAGCAGAATGTATTTCATTTTTCCTGGTGGATGGGATTGCCGACCCAAACTAGCCCTTTGTTTCCTCTGACTTTCATAATTTTCCTGTCTCAAAAACCTCCCTAGAGGGGGCAACAAAATACAGCATGAGAGGGACCTCTGAAAAACTCCTCTGGAGATTATAACTAATAAAAGACCTATAACTGAACCACAGACCTTCTACATAATGGATAATCACAGCTAAGAAACCCACTTGTTGCATTAAGGTACCTGCAGGCGGGCAGAGGGTTAAACAAAAGAAAAATCAAAGGTAAGCACGGATATGGGGCTGCTGTGCAGGTCCCTGCCTGGAACTCTACCTCTGGAAGAGGGAGGAGGAATCCAGCAGTAGAAAAATGCTCTGGGCTTCACTCGCTCCATAGGACAGAGGAAATGGGGCCCAGAGGCGGAGTCATGAGATACTGCAACTACCTCACTTTGAGCCCAGGAGGTGCAGACCGATCAGTAAAACGCAGCAGCTGGACTTTACTCCAGTTCCCAGAGGAGAGGAAGGGACTGGTGGGTGAGGAGCTGTAGCTAGAAAGCTCCAGTCAGGAAGGAGAAGGAAAGAGAGTGCTGCACGTGCATGTCTTGGCCCACAATCGGGAGTATCTAAAGGACTAGCAAACAGGACTGACCCCAAGGTTCAGGGCAGTATCTCTCTGTGGGGCAAACTGAGAATAAAAAGGTGCAATGAGAACAAAAAGGTGCAATCATGCCCAAACTTTCTATATAACCCCCCAGAGCCACAGGAAGAAAACAAAGCTGCAAATGCCCCTCCCCGACAGACCTCGGCCTGTCCAGCATCGCCAGCAAACAGCAAAGAAACTGCAGCAGTGAGGGTCCAGAGAGGCTGCAAAAATGAGAAACCAGAGAAAAGGAGCTCAAATTAAAGAGATGGGGACAGATGACCCATCAGAAACAAAGCTCAAAGCCACGATTATAAAAATGCTTAAGGAACTGAACGATAATTTCAAGAGACAGCAAACATTAAAGAAGACTTACAAACCATTATAAAGGTCCAGGGAAAGATAATGACTACATTAACTGAAATGAAGAATGGAATAAAAGTCACCAAACTAGATAAAATAGAAGTGCAAAGCAGTAATTTGCAGGAATAGCCAGGAGAAAACATGCAGCCAGATCAATTAGAAAATTATTTCCAAAAAAGGGGGGATAAATTAAGATTCCTCTGGGATTATACCACACATAAAAATATCAGAATAATAGGTGTGCCAGAAGGGATAGAGGAAAAGCAAGGGATCAAGAAATTATTTGAAGAAATAATGATGGAAAATTTTCCTAACCTGGCAAAGGAAATAGACATACAAATCTAGGCTGCACAGATAATCCCAAAGAAGATGATCCCACACAGGAACACACCAAGACACATCATAATTAAAATGGCAAAAATTAGAGAAAAAGAGAAAATTCTAAAAACAGCAAGAGAAATGCAAGTAGTAACTTATAAAGTGACACCCATTCAACTCTCACCAGATTTCTCACCAGCTGATTTCTCACCAGAAACTTTACAGGCCAGAAGGGATTGGCAGAAAATATTCAATGTGATGAAAAGCAAGGATCTACAACCAAGAATAATGTATCCAGCAAGGCTAGCATTCAAAACTGAAGGGCAGATAAAGAGCTTCTCGGATAAGGATAAGTTAAAGAAATACATCACCACCAAACCAGTACTACAAAGAATGTTAGACGGACTTCTTAAAGATGGGAGGAGGGATGGGAGAGTGGTAAAATAAGGGAATGGGATGGAGATATTTAGTTTGATTGTTAACAGAAAATTGAAAGCAACAAAGATACAAAACTCATGGACACAGTTAATAATTTAGTAGTTACTTGAATGTAAGCAGGAAGGTGGGTTGGGGAGAAGGGACAAGGATTCAAATATATGGTGATAGAAAGAGAACTGACTTTGGGTGAGGAACACATAATACAACACATAGAAGATGTAATGTATAATGATACACCTGGGGCCTATGTAATTTTTACTAATCAATGTCACCCCAATAAATGTAATAAAAAATGAATGACAGTAATAAGTGAAACTATGTTAAACATTAAATAAAGAAACTACTTGAAAAAAAACCTTCCTAAATTCAACTAATTAATTCATTCAACAATGATTTGTTGAAGATCTACTATGAGCCAGCCGTCTGCAATGACTACCTGACTTTCACCAAACCAAGCCTTCTAGACTCTGGCCCCATTGCTTGTACTGACTATGACTGTTTGCCCTCCAACCATGCCTGAACTCACACAACCCTGGTCCTATCCTTCCTTGTTTCACCCATATCTTAATATAGGTGAAGCTACAAAGGCTTTCCTCTAGAAAAATATTGTTATATTTGTATATCCTAAATCAAGTTATGACAAAGAACATGGATGTCTTTGATATACATTAACACCCAATATGTCTGGATAATAAATTTTGCCTAACATTCTGGAAGCACATCTATATTTGGAAAATTGTTGCTTCTGGTTCCAGTTATGTCCCTTTAAGATAAATTAAAGTTGAAGAACTTATGATGGCTGGCCAAAAAATCAGGAAGAGCTCTCAAAGTTAACATGTCAGATGTCCCAGAAGCTTTGGATGCCAGCTAGCAAGCAAGCAGTGATGCAGATGCCAGTTTAAAAAATGCACTTCACCCTTATGTAGTCAGCCAAGAAAATCTTATGAGTAGCCACAGCTGTTGCTCACAACGAAGAGAAAGATGAATAGAGCGAAATCAACATGATGCAAATAAGGTAAACAGCAAGGCTTGAAAATTGTTTTAAAATGAATAGCAATTCAGCAACAACACTTTGCTATGCAAGGCTAATGAGCCTTCCTCTGTGTTAAATTATGCTGGCTAAGCTCACATGAGAAACCAGAAAATACAGCACAATGCAGACAGAACGTTATAAAGAAGAGGGCTCACAAAGTGGTCACCATAGGTATGCTGTTCCCAATGAAAAGAGAAGTTTTGAGAAAGGGAACCAAACTGTCTGTGGAAGAATTTTCCTGTTGTCACACCTGTCCCTGTTTTAAAATCTCATTTTAATCCTGTCAGCGAGCCATTCCTGTATACAACCCCATTCTTCTGGTGCTATGCTGAACATAGCACTAAATCCTTAGCTTCTAAAGTGCAAAGACTATGCAACTTTTTTGGTTATTATAAACCTAGAACCTACTATATATGTAATAGTACATCGTACTTTTGTGTGCAAGTGTACTGTTAATCTAGAGGAAGAATATAAGTAAATATATCTTGCATAGTGCCTGCCACATAGCAGACACTTAATGCATATTGACTGACTGAATAATTCAAAAGTCAAATAAATGAACCAATAGTTGTTTGGTAGATTGAAATGAATTATATAAAAATGGCTAAAAGACAGTCTGTTAGATGTTATTTTATAAAAAACAAGGCATTTTTATTTCAAATGAAATAAAATGAAAATGAATTTTTAGAAATATGTTCATGTTCTCTTTTTTATTACATGTCTGTTCATGTCCTTCTGCCCATTGCATTTTTTCACTTAAAGCAATTTGTTTGGATTCAATACATACAATTTTCCAATCAAAACGTTTTACTTTACTTGTCATCTGTGCCCTAATACACCGCATTGGTGATATAAATGCAAAATGAGATAGGTGATCCCTGAAATATCCATTGATATGAGCATGAGTTTAATCTTAAAAAATACTACAGTTGATCAGTTAGTCTGAATTATTGGTTATAGGTGATGAAAGTTATTAATCATTGCAGATTAACTTAAATTGTATAATCTCTTATAGAGAGTATTAGCAAATCACTTACAATCATGACCCAAATGAAATGAATCACAGGAACCTCCCTTTCATGATTTTTCATATAGACAATATGTCTTACATTCCCAGTTTGGTACTTTAAAACCTCTTGTTGGCACCTGGGTATTAGTGATATTTTCCTTGGTAGCATTTTTTTTTCTAATTATTTTCTATGTACAGGTAAGAAGCCATGTTTTACAATATTAGTTGTTGTATATAAAAACTGAGAGTAATTGATGAAGTTTTCATATATATTGTTGGAGCACATAATTATGGTCAGAGCAGGCCCTAATTTCTCATTTTGAAGATATGTTTGAATAAGGGTGTGCAATATTTTAAGTGGGCTGCTATAATGGTTACGTAAATACACTGTTTTGATAGTGAGAATGCTCATCAGAGAGCATTGCTGTAATTTATTGTAAAAACGTAAAAGTCAATTAAAATTCATTCATATAATTGCTTACATCATGGTAACAATAATATCAAAATAAAAGATTCCTTAAAAATTGTAATGTTATAGTCACTACTCTGCCCTTCCTCTATCACTATATAAAAAAACAAACAAACAAAAACAACAACAACAACAAAGAAACAAAATAATGACACACTTGGTCTGAGGTAATACCAAGGACTAAAAAAACAGCTGTAACCATCATTTCAATACAATAAAATCTAAGAATTAAACCTGCCTTTTAAAAATAATAACTTAAAGTTGAACTCTTTTTTTTTAATCTTGGCTTAACTAAGGACTTCCATACACATTTCCAATGCTCACAGTAGTTTGTTGTAAGGACTTTATGTACAAGGAATAACATGTCATGATTTTTTATTGATATTAACTGGAAATATGGATTTGTTCTCTTGAAAAAATTATATTATTTTAGAATATCCAAAGAAACAAGGCTCAACATAATGCTTAATTGATATTTCTTTCATAAGATTTTCAAGAGCCATAGACAGCAAACATAAAAATATTATAAATCACTTCTGAATTTCTATCCCTTGAGGTCACCTTTGAGAATGGTGCTACAATCATTTAAAATATGTGGGACAGATGTATTGTGAGCTTTAAAGAGAGTATCTTCATAGCTTTTAATCAGTTTCCTGAATGATTTGCCTATTTTGTTTTTTAATGTTAAGAATGGCTAAAAATTAGGTATACCTAAATTTGAATTTTGTAGAGGAAAAAATGAAATAGATTCTTAATTTGTTTCTTAATAAGGTAAAAGTCTTTGTCAGAAATTATTTTATCTCTTGACCAACTAATGTCTCCTTGCTAAATTGTTTATTTTGAAATAATTTCAAATGTATAGGAACATTACAAAAATAAAACTATTTCAAAGAACACACATGTATCCTTTACCCAGATTTATCTATTATTAATATTTTCTCTCCCCTGCTGTCTTGATAGATGAGTAAAATTTTTCTGAACTATTTGAGGGTAAGTATCATTCCTTATAGCCCTTTAACTCAAAATGTTTCCTCATGTATCTCCTAATAACAGGGATATTCTCTTACATAATCACAAATTTATGCCTTTTAATTGAATTTTAACAGTAAGAGACAGCTTACCATCAGTCGTTTCATCACCTCCAAAATGCTGTCGGTAGAAGAGCATCAGTTCAATGTTGTAGCATTTGTAGATGACCATGAGAAGTACGAGCAGGAGGAAGATTGCTCCCAGGCCTCCTGCAAGCTCAATTTTGTAGATTAAATCTGGAAAAATATAATAAACAGAAAAAGGTAATTAAATCGACAATGCTTGGGATCTCCCCATAATTCTAGTCTGTGAGATACACAATCCATTTTGTTTTTCTTTCCAGAAGATTCTTGCTTAATGCAATAAGTAGCTTTGTTCTTGATACTTTATGTAAAGAAAATTTTTGTAAAAGTCACTCTCTCCTAAAGATTTGGGTAATTTTAGTATTGAAAATGATATATCTATATGAAAAGGAAGAGTTTTTTTTGAATATCTAGCTTTCATGTATATACTTTTGATTTAACTGTATTTCAGGAAACTGTGAGAGCTGCATTTTTTTCTGGGTACAAGGCCAATATTATGTTGTTTATGTTAAATTATCTTATTGACTTAGCAAGATTACTATCTAGTACATTTCAGGCCACAGGTCCTAGTCTCCTGCAGAAGAACAGCATCATAAAATAATTCTCAGAATCAAATAAAATCTAACAAGCTTGCAGTATCTAACTTTTTTCCTTTAACCCTAGTAGAACATAATCCAGTAGAAGGTAAGCAGGGGAAATTAACTTATCCATTTTCCCTACTTATTTGAATAAGTGACTATAATATGTATGTGATATAATATGCCCAGAGAGGCTAAAAGAGAAAGAAATATCCAGACTAATTGCTTGACCTATTCAGCCAACACCAGACTATTGGAGGGGAGCCTTAGCCTGCTCCAGTGGAACATCCCTAGATTTCTTGGAGTAGGAACAATTAAATCAACACATAATGAAAGGAGACATAATGTATCAGGCTCAGGGAATAGTGACTTACCTCTATTTTTATTAGTGACATTAACAAATCTGGGGTGTATTATCAAAAGAGAGGATAGTATCATGAAACTTAGAGAATGAGGAAGTCACAGTAGCATGCAAAACATGAATTCAGCAATGTCCAGAGGACAAATGCTGAATATGAAAAACACAAGACCAGAGACATGTCCCACTGTGGGACAGAGACATTCATTGGTCTCCACATAATATACAGATAATTGCACAAAATATTAGCTAACCTCCCCTTGATCTAATCCCATAATTACCAACTGACTTTTTTATTAGTAATTCAGCTTATCAAAGGGTGTGGCATTCTAATTTGTATATCAGTTGCTTATGAGTTTGGTTGGCATTCATCGGCCTCCTTGGATGGATAAAGTCTGGAGCATAGTCAAAATAAAATTTCTGACCATGACAGACTGTCATACTTGAAGGTCTCTTGACAACTATATCATTAACCTTTCCCTGGGAATGTTCCTTGTTTCTGTATAGGCATATTGCTTAAGAGAAATTAGGCTCAATAAAGTAAGATTAATATGAAAAAAGAGATAAACATATATAATGTATATTACAAGTGATACATATGAGGGCTGTCCAGAAAGTATACAGACATGTAATATGAAAAATAGAGACACTTATGGCTGCAATTTTTTCTGGACAGGTTTCATACATTATAGATAACATTTTAAACTACTCTACTGTCTATTCTCTAAGTAATCTTTTGGACAAGAATTTTTGGTCCAAATTCATAGATAAAGAATCTAAGACTCAGTAGTTTAATTCACTTTTCCAAACTAATACAATTAAAAAGTAGCCAAGATGGGACCTGCGCCCAGATATCCTAAGTTCAAATTCAAGACTCTTTTGATTACACTTCCGTTCCATAAGCTCCAGCCTAAAAAGTAACAATGGAAAACATTATCCCCTGTCCCTCCATTGAACTTCTGGTAATGCTTCTCAAGAACACATTACTTGTAGTGAATTTTGGCTCCTCTGCCTTTCCAATTTCAAGGAAAGAAGCTAAACTACAGTGCACCAGGTAGAATGAAAGGTTTGAGCAGATCTCAGGCACTTCATAAGGGGGTGGAATGAAAGAGGAAAGGATGGTGGCAAGAGACAGCATGGCCAGTCAAGAGAGTCACTGAGAGAATATGTAAGAAACACAAATAAATGTCACTCTTTTTGAGTAAGAAGAAAGCAGGAAGGATAGAAAAAGGAAGGGAGTGGAGCTGCTATGAGAGAAAAATACATTAACAAGGAACATTCTGAAGGGACACATAATGATTAGGGATAGGAAATTAGAATCTATCTCTGTCCTGCCTACTGCAAGTGGTGGTCGTTTTGAAATTTAAGTCACAGAATTTCAGTTAAAAAAAATCCTACCACGCATTAGCTCTACCTCTGCCCTCTACATAGAAAGTGGCTCCCTAGGAACTGCTGCCTGCTTCTATGTGGGTGGTAAGGCAGGCTTGCTTATGAAACCTGTGTGGGGCTGCAATATCACAATCTTTGCTTATTTTCTCATCCATCTTACATCAATTATGCATTCTTAACAGCTAGTGCTAAATCTACAGAGTATTATTATTATTATTATTATTATTTTGGTTACTCTAAAAACTGACTTCTCTTAGATTTAAGGGCATTGATTGACTTGATTCAGTATGTTTATTTTTCCTGCTGTACAATTGTAAAATGTTCATTTTCTGTTGTAAATTTTTTGGTTCTCTCTCTCTCTCTCTTCTCCCATCAGAACAGCTTTCAAATGTTTTCAAAGTCACTGAATGGGAACTTTTTCAGCAATTTCTATGTTATTTACAGTGTAAAGTTGCTATTAGGTAAATGGAAAACTTCAGTAGCAGAAACAATTTGCACTCCCAAATAGCAGACACCTTTTCAGCAGTAAATTTATGGAAGAAAACCATGGTGTGAAAAATACCTTTGTGGTTTTGGGGTCCATTTTATAAAAATGTCTTTCAAAGGTATTACCTAATGATGGCTGTTTACATTGAAAACTGTGGACCCAGTTTCTGAGAATCAACCAGTATTCTTTGACTCAGCCCAAGCAGTCACATAAAATGGGAAACGTGTATCCTATAATCAAATGACAGAATTGCCATCACCCAGATGACACCTGGCTTATCTTTTGTCTTTTATTTTCAACTGCTGTTTTTCATCTCAGCAGGACCTATATTTCTAGGGACATTTCCTGACTGAGAAGGCAAAAGTCATTTTATTTGGAGTCTTGTATATGAGGGCTGCCCAGAAAGTATCCAGTCATATAACCATTCTCGTTATATTGACAAGAATAGCTATAACCAGAACAGCAGACATTTTTGAGACTGTAACTTTTTCTAGGCACCCAAAGTACAAGTATAATTCTTTTAAAAGTTATTAGTTTGAACCAACCTAGTTTTGTAGTTTGAATATAAAGATCGGACATTGTAGAATGGGACAAATAGCAGCTGAAGCCAAGGGACTAGGGAGAGGGAAGGCTAGAAATATTTTGAGCTTGCTTGTAAGTTTAAATGCAGGTTAGGAGATCCTATCTGAGATTTCCCTATACAGGTTGGGGATTTATAGTGGAATAGTAGCCCTGGAAATGAAGACAGAGAGAAAAAGAGAAAGGGGGGCAGCCTTCAGTTTGTTAGGAAGAGAGTATAAATGAACAGTTTCTTTAGAGTAAGTTCAGAATCTCAGTTCACAATAAAAGTAGGATGAACTTATTACTGAATTTCAGTTGTACTTATTGGCAAATACTTCATTGAAGAGTGAAGAAGTGGTAGGTACAGGTAAAAGATGCATGGTTGAGACACATCTTGCTTGGAGAAAGCCCTGACCCCTGTTAATTGGATATATTTGTCATACGTTTTCCTTTTACAAAAGGCCTTTTCATTGTATAAAAGGATTCACCAAGTGCTTCTGCTCCATAATTATCACTTAGGGAATTTTAATATTTGGCTTATAGCTCATCAGGAAGTTACTGTTCCATAAAACAAGCCATATTCGTATTCCAGGTAGAAATACTGCAGCCACTGAGATGAAGCAATCATGTCGTAAAGCCTGAAATGTTGATCTCTAAAGGAAATATCTGAAATTCTCCAAGATAAGGCATATCTCTGTCTGATTAAAAACTGTTGTAGCAGAGCCATAGGGATTCTTGCTTTTTTTCTGGAGTTCCACCATAGTGTTAAGTCCTCCTAAGGAAAGTGGAGTAAGGGAAGATAAACTTCATCATTCTGCAAAGCACAGTGAATAATTTTAACTGCTGGAGTTGCCCGGTGGTGTAGTGGCTTAAGGCTTCGGTGCTGGCGCTGTCAATGCTGTGGCCTGGGTTCAATTCCCAGCCAGGGAGCTACCCACATTAAAAAAAAAAGAAAAAAGAAAAAGAAAATATTTAAATGCTAATTAAAATAGAGTGGAAACTGGTATAATGTGGGCAAAACATGGTGTTTTTTTTAAGAAAGCTTATACTAATATTTAAAGATCAAATGATTTCATATTCAGTCTTTTAACTTCACTTGAAATATTTGGGTTTACATTCTACCAAGTGTGGCAATAATCTTCTAGAAAAAGAGTAGTGTCTTTATTTATTTCTAAAATCCAGCCCTCTTTAAAAAAAATTCAATATCTGCTTTGCCTCTGAGATCTTTGAATGTTCAATCTCCAATCTGGAAAATAAATACCTTTGAAACAATACAATTAGATAACAACCCAGGGCAGATACTAATCAAGACAACATCAGATAAGTACATACTCACTTTACCCATCTCTGTTATCCAACCACCACCTTATTACCTTGGTCCTCTGAGCATTTTAACCCAACAAATGTGTTGAGCACTTACTATGTACTATGTACTAGGGGTACAGAAATAAATGAGGCAAGAAAAGTCCCTATTCTCATGGAATTTACATTCTGGCAGTGGGGGAAGACAAGAAGCAAACAAACATATAATGTGATATCAAATCGTAATGAATACAATAAACTGAAATAGAGCCAAGTTGGAAGAAAAAGTAAGTGTGATGGGTTCATCAACAAATGAGTGGATCAAGAAAATATGATGCATATATATATATATATATATATATATATATATATAGCCTTAAAAGGAAGAAAATCCTGTCATTTGCTACAACATGGAAACAGAGAGGAAACTGGAAGGCATTATATTAAATGAAATAAGCCAGACAGAGAAAGATAAATACTATATTGCATGGTATCACTTATATGTGGGATC
The DNA here is from genome assembly GCA_004026885.1 of Lyroderma lyra. Lineage (NCBI taxonomy): Eukaryota > Metazoa > Chordata > Mammalia > Chiroptera > Megadermatidae > Lyroderma > Lyroderma lyra. The sequence continues at coordinate 143,501 of PVJL010002535.1, read as the reverse complement.
TAAAAAATTGAAGTTGAAGTCATAGAAACAAAGAGTGGAAACTAGTTGTCAGGTCTGGGCTGTGAGGAGAAAGCAGAGAGAGATTGTCAAAAAGATATAAACTTTCAGTTATAGAGTCTGAGGATCTAATGTACAACATGATGACTATAGTTGATAATACTGTGTTGTGTAATTTAAATTTGCTAAGAGTCTGGAATTTAAATGTTCTTATAAAAATGTAAATATGTGAGGTGATAGATATGTTAATTAACTAATTGAGAGGAAGTTCTTCACAATGTATATGCATATCAAATCATTACATTGTGCACTTTAAATGCCTTACAATGTTATATGTCAATTTTACCCCAATAAAGCTAAAAAATACTAAAAAGAAAGCAATGAGTAGTATTAGTTTTATATAGTGTGGCCAGGGAAAACATATTAAGTAGGTAATAGTTAACCAGAGACGTGTATGAAAAGAGGAATGAGTTGTAGGAACAGCTTGAGGAAGAGTGTCCCAGGCAGGAGCTATAGCAAGTGCAAAGACCATGAGCCAGGACTGTGCTTTGTGAGCATGAGAAATAGAAAGGAGGCTAGTGTGTGTGATGTTTGAGGCAGATTGTGGGAGAAAATGAAATCAGAAATAAAAACAGATTGTGTCATGCCTTCTAGGGCATGGTAATGATTTGGGATTTCATTCTAAGTGTAACAGTGAGGATCCTATAATTGGAGCGTTCTGATTACAGAAATAATGTGATCTGACTTACATAAAAAAAGGATCATCCTGACTGTTGTGACACTACATTGTAAGAGAACAAGGTGGAAGCATGGAGACCATCTAGGAGTCCATTGTAATGAGCTTGGCAATTGATGGTAACAGCGAAGGTGAGGAAAGTGGTTGTAGTCTGGGTATATTTTGAAAGTAGGGCCATAGGACTTTCTGGTGGACTAGTTATAACATGTGAATAGAGAAAAGAAAAAGTTAAGGATGATTCCAAGGATTTTGGACTGAAGACTGAAGGATGAGGATGAGGATGATGATGGTGATGGAGAAGGCAATTGGAGGATCGAGTTTATAGGGAGGAGAGCCCAGGAATCCTGTTTGGAACAAGTGAAGTTTGATATGTCTACTAGTGGAGTTTTGGAATTGTTAATGAATAGTCAGGTATACAACTCTGGAGTTTAGGTGGGAAGACTAGGTTAGACATATAAGTTTGGGAGTTGTTAACCAATGAATGGTAAGCAAACCCATAGGATGGAATGAAATAATCTGTAAAGTGAGTGAGAAGAGGGAGTTTAAACCCAGGAGAATGCTAATATTTAGAGATCAGGAAAATGAGATTTAATACTATTCTCAAGTATTCTTGATTTAGACACATTTTCTTGCAGAACCCATGAGAAGTGACAGTTTTACCATTTACCTTGGTTTCTAGTGTCAGATTATTAAAAATTTAAGGGGTGCTAGTGGTGGCTTTACTAATTAAAGGGAAATGGATTGATTTTAAAACTGAAACATAGCTATTTCTATCTTTTTTATTGTTAAACTTACTGTAGTGACATTGGTTAGCAAAAATTATATAGGTTCCTGGTGTACAGTTCTACAGTGCATTGTCTTTGTGTTGTGTTGTGTTCACCACCCAGTGTCAGTTCTCTTTTCATCACCATATAGTTGACTCCCACTCCCTCCTCTCCCATCTCCTCGCATCTTGCCCTCAGGTAACCACTAAACTATTGACTATGCCCATGAGTTTGTTTTTATTTGTTGCTTTCAGTTTTATGTTCCACATATGACTGAAATCATATGATTCTTGTTTTTTTTCTATCTGACTTATTTCACTAAGCATGATGATCTCCAGGTCCATCCATTTTGTTGCAAATGGCAGTATTTCATCTTTTCTTATAGCTGAGTACTATTCCATTGTGTATATGTACCACAGCTTCTTTATCCAGTCATCTGTCGCAGGGCACTTTGGGTGTTTCCATGTTTTGGCCACCATGAACAGTGTTATGACAAACATTGGGGCACATAAGTATTTGCAGATTAAGCTTTTCAAGTTTTTTGGGTAGATTCCCCAGAAGGGGGATTGCTGGGGCATACGGTAACTCCATTCCCAATTTTCTGAGGAACCTCCACACTATCTTCCATAGCAGCTGTATAATACCAGTTTGCATTCCCACCAGCAGT
>PVJL010002535.1:28891-141237 GCA_004026885.1 Lyroderma lyra | reverse complement strand
TATCCTCTGCCCACTTTTTAACTGCGTTGTTTGTTTTTTTGTTGTTGAGTCATACAAGTTCTTTATATATGTTATATATTAATCCATTCTCAGATACTACAAAGCATGAATAATCCAAACAGCTTGGTCTTGGTAGAAAAACAGACACACAGACCAATTGAACAGAATTGAAAACCCAGAAATAAATCCACAAATATATGGACAAATAGTTTTTGTTAAGGGAGCAAAAAAATATACAATGGGGAAAAGAAAGCCTCTTCAGTAAATGGTGTTGGGAAAAGTTGAAAACCATATGCAAAAGAATGAATCTGAGCTGTGAGCTATCACCCTGTACTAAAATTAATTCAAAATAGATCAAAAACCTCCACATAAGACCTGAAACAATAAACTGTATAGAAGAAAACATTGGTACTAAACTTATAGACCTCAGGCTCAAGGGGGACTTCATGAACCTGACCTCAAAGGCAAGGGAAGTAAAGGCAAAAATAAATGAATGGGACTATATGAAACTGAAAAACTTCTGCACAGCAAAAGAAATGATTAACAAAGCAAAAATACAGCCAATCGAATGGGAGAAAATATTTGCTATTTCTATCTTAATGGTAGCCACAAGTTTCCCTCATCGCAGGTTTTTAATTGTAACTATATATCTTTCATGCATTTCTTGTTTAATGTTTAATGTCTGTCTGTCTTTTGCTCTTTCACTGCCCTGAAGCCTATAAAAGCATCACACAGACATCGGAACCTCTATCTTATTCTGTATGCTCTTCCCCAGTAACTAGCACAATGTGTGCTATACATGAAGCTGAATAATAAAAGAGAACTTTCTTCATTTGTTAACCAGAATGGGTTGCAAATGCCTATTAGTGGTTAGAAACTGCTCACATTGCTGATGATACGAAGATGGAGATTCTTTTTAAGATCATGGATTAGAGAAACTCTGAGCCTAAAATAAGACTGTGGTGGCAGGAACAAAGTGATCCTTGCTGTAATGTATCTGGACACGATCAATGTCTGCACTTTGTGTAGGTAGACTATGTGGTTGCCTTGTACATAGGAGAACTTATCCAAGTTCTGTATAATAATAAACCTTAGGTATACAAGGGCTGTGTGGAAAAATATCCAGCCATAAATGCCTCTATTTTTCATGTTATATGGCTAGATACTTTCTGGAAAGCTGTTGTATTTCACACCATACCATTATCATTTTAATCTCAAAGTGACTTTATAAGTTAGATATTATCCCTATTTTATAAATGAGGAAACTGAGATTCAGAAGATCTAATCAGACAAGTTAGTCCTATTGAATCAGGGAGCTAAATCAATGGCTGAACTGGGATGTTGTGAACCAGGGTCTCTTGACTTCACTTTCCATATTAGGCTTCTTTATACTTAAGTACTCTGTTTTTTTTAAAGATAGAATCAATTCCAACAAAATAAGAAATGGTGCTAGAGAAATAAAAGCAGTATTCTCAGAATAATGACAGTTCCCTGCTTCTCTTAGAGCTGCTGGTCAAGGTCAAGTATGATAGCTGGCTGGAAAATAGAAATTCCATCTTGGCTAGGAGGTACAACTAGTAACAGTGCTGAAAGAATCTGCTCTATTGCTCTATAGCCTGCACAACCAGAAAACTGATTGAGAACATTTGTTCTGTTATATTTACAAAACCTTTGCCAGATGCACACATACAGAAAGTATTTGGCCTTTTGCAGTAATCAAGAATTGTAGCAGAGCAAGAGCCAATCTCAGAAGCTGCTCCAGCTGCTAGAACTGTTGTTCCTATGTTTGCTTTTTATCTCCTTGATCTGTAAATTTACAGTTTATTTCCTTTCTCTATTAATACAATTTCTACTCCATCTGGAACCAACTCTAGAGAGGGATCTCCATGAATATCAAATTATTTTTAAATATATGCATCTGCTAAAGGCTTCTTAATACTAGGTCATATTATAAAATTTTGTTTATAATCTTTATTGTAACAATTGCAAGAATATTATATGATACTATTTATTATTTTTATGTTAGTCAAGGAATAAAAAAGTAATTTTTTATTCCAATAATAAAATTTCCATCCAACAATAAAATCTCTAGTATTTTATTTAAGTAATATAAGATGAAGGTGAAATATAGAGACAATTTTCAATGTCAATACCTATTAAATTTTACGTAACACTTATAACCATGGTACATTTTATCTTACTGGATTTAAAACATGCTAATATTTCATTTCACAAATCACTTCCTAATGGCATGGAAGATTATAGGCATTTTATGGTAATATTCACAGCAAGAGAGATTTTTATCTTTAGAAGGACAGAGTATATAAAATAATATTGAATGTTAACTGCAATTAAAAATAAATTTTAAAAGACAAAATATTTAATAGAAGTTTAAATGATAACATAAAACAAGAAAACACATGTAGCTTCAATAGTTACTTGGTAGCTAAACAAACCACAGTAATAGTTATAAATATAAATACCCTTTTTACGCAGCAGAATGCTGGCATGTTTCCGTCCATTTCGGTTTTCCACATGGCAGGTATAATTTGCCAGGTCAGCCTCCACTACTGAATCAAAGATGAGTGCCAACTCAACTTCTTTTTCTCCAAGATGCTCTTTGAGAAGCCTGAAATAAAGATAGTATTCTAGGCTGAATTGGTTTGATTTGGGGAGAGAGTAGCCATGCAAAGGCTGCAGATACAAAACTTACACAGATCTGCAATGGGCATGGAGAGTCTTGATTAGGTGTATGTATGGAAACTTCAACAAGAAAACACAAAAGGTGGCTCCTGATGTGAAGATGAGATGTGAAAGGAAAGAAGTGAGGAATTCATTCAGCAAAAAGAAATATTAGCATACCACTAGGTTCTGATACATGAAGCCAGTATAATTTGTATGGATAAAATAGAAACATGGGGTTCCATATCCTAACCTGGGCTTATGAAAACAAATTGTACTTTTGCACTATGGCATGAAGGGAAAAAAATTGGTAGGAGTGTAGGCTTTGTGTTATAGGTTAGAGCTTTGACAACAGGAAATGAGAGGGTAACGAAAGGGGCCTTAAAATAGTTGCCTTATTCAAGTAAATTGAGAGTGTTAGTGGCTTTCTATCCCCAATTTGAGAAGACTGTTCTCTACTTTTCTCCTGCTTTTCTCCAATGCAGGCATGTACTCTGTACCCTATGTCCCCAGTGGTGCTAGCCCTGCTTTCTCCAGCTACTGCACCTAATTTGCATTTCTCCTTCCCTCCTTCGTAGGAGAAAGCCTGCACTACGTTACATTTTCTCATAGGCCTGCTTTTTGCTTTCTCAAGTGAAGTTGCAAAGGCCTTGAATGATCAGGAATAGGTGCTCTTCACAGAGGAGTTGAATTGCCAGGAGCCTTTCCTGAGGAGTGTGCCTCCTGTTTCTTTGGAGAATTATACTCTCAACAGTAACCAGCTGCCTATTGAGTGAGTTAAAAGTGGGTACCCTGTTGATTTTTCTGTCCTGTCTTGTTTTTGACTAAAGAAAGCAAATCATGAGTTTAGTCAATGTTGGAAATCCTGCTGTTAAATTCTGGAATGAGGTTCTTCAATACACATACTTGGAAAATGTAAAATTGGGGCATAGAAAAAACTTTTCATGTCTTTTTTGGACACATGGTCATGAATGCAGAGAATCCTCTGATTTACTGGCATTTACCATAAAGTTGTAAAAGACAACTGTGCTCAGATAAAATGGGACTCTAAGTACAGACCTCCCACTTACAAGCTCAAGCTGAATCCTTACAAAGTCATTAACTCAGTCGCACCTTAATTTAGCTCATTCTTAAGTTGGGAAAAATGCCTACGATACTTACCTTAAGTTTATTGTGGGGGATTTAAACAATTGGATTTAAATAATTTAAAAATAAATAGCACTATGCACAGGCAAAGAATTACATTAAATATCAACATTTTATTATCCAAAGGTAGATTGTTTCCATTTGGCTCCTACAAAAATATTTGTATTACATTTATTGATACTTAAAATTGGCTTGGGTTAATCTCTTCTGGCTTTCCTTTGAGAAAAGAAAGGGCTTAAGCTTGGGTTAGTGGAAGAGTTCCTAGAATCTGAGAGTCTTCTATGTGAAATATGAAACCCAGATTATATTCCAAATAGACATGCTTTTTAAATTAACTCTGTTTCTGTTCCCTTAAAAAATATACATATCTAAGATTTGAAATATTGGCATATTTTGGTTAAGTCTCCTCCTGCCCTTTATATTTATGTGCCATCACTGAACCAGATAAGTGTAAGAATTTTCTGAACTACATTTTATTGGTTGTCTATCTATTTTTTTTCTTCCTAGTTAAAGTGGTTTTTCTCTTTTTTTCCTCTCCCAATATATACCTAACAAAGGGAAAAAATGGGAATTTATCATCTTCACAGTTTATGTTGAATTGTACTCTATTTTCTCCCTGCTATGGATAAATCCTACTACGCTCAATTTTTTTTTAGGTTGGTATAAAAGTAATTGCGATTTTTGCATTGTCGAACTTTGCCTTTTGATATTGGAATACATTCTTAATTAAATGTTATGTTATACATCGTTTTAATGCATATTTCTTGCTTTATGTTTTTTGCTAATAACTTATTACTTGCTGTTTATTTCATATTTATTTTATTGTTTCCTTCTCAAACTATCTTTGTTAATAAGATAAATTAATAACACCTAATATTTATTGAATGTTTAATGTGCTAAGGCACAATTAGACCATGGAAATGATATTAGACAAAAAGGAAATAAAAGCGATTTTCTTATTCAAGTTCATAATGGGTCATAAAGCAGCAGCGACAACTTGCAACATCAACAACACATTTGGCCCAGGAACTACTAATGAATGTACAGTGCAGTGGTGGTTCAAGAAGTTTTGCAAAGGAGATGAGAGCCTTGAAGATGAGGAGCATAGTGGCTGGCAATTGGAAGTTGACAATGACCAACGGAGAGCAATCATCGAAGCTGATCCTCTTACAACTACACGAGAAGTTGCTGAAGAACTCAACGTTGACCATTCTATGGTTGTTTGGCATTTGAAGCAAATTGGAAAGGTGAAAAAGCTTGATACATGGATGCCTCATGAGTGAATCAGAAATTAACAAAAAACAGCCAGTTGGAAATGTAGTCTTCTCTTATTCTATGCAACAATGAACCGTTTCTTGACCTGCCTGTGACATGTGGTGAAAAGTGGATTTTTTACGACAACTAGCGATGACCAGCTCAGTGGTTGGACCAAGTAAAGTTCCAAAGCAGTTCCCAAAGTCAAACTTACCCCAAAAAGCTCATAGTCACTGTTTAGTAGTCTTCGGCCCATCTGATCCACTACAGCTTTCTGAATCCCAGCGAGACCATTACATCTGAGAAGTATGCTCAGCAAATCAATGAGCTGCACTGAAAACTGTGTTGCTTGCCACTGGCATTGGTCAACAGAAAGGGCCCAGTTCTTCTCCATGGCAACGCCTGGCCACAGTTGCACAACCAATGCTTCAAAAGTTGAACGAAATGAGCTATGGAGTTTTGCCTCACCCTCCATATTCACCTGACCTCTCATTAACTTCTTCAAGCATCTCAACAACTTTTTGCAGGGAAAATGCTTCCACAACCAGCAGGATGAAGGACATGCTTTCCAAGTGTTCGTTGAATCCCGAAACACAGCTTTTTAGGCTACAGAAATAAACAAATTTATTTCTCATTGGCAAAAATGTGTTGATTGTAATGGTTCATATTTTGATTAATAAAGATGTGTTTCAGCCTAGTTATAATTATTTAAAATTCACAGTCCAAAACTGCAATTACTTTTGCACCAAACTAATAGTTCTGTGTTACCTGCTATGGAAGGACCTCCTTAAGTGCAGAAGCTGCTTAGGAACCATGAATTTGACTTAAAGCTTCACATGTAGGGTGGCCACAGTTTCTGCCAGACATGAGGCAAAAATCTGATCCAGTACCTCCAAGACTAAAACCTTGCCTCTTAAATTCGAATGCAGTTCCAAAAACAGCTCTTCACAGGCTGCAGAAAGGATCTGGAGAGTATATTTGAAAAATGATCCCTCATCTGTCTATTAATATATATGAAGTTTCTTAATGATCAGCCCTTGAAAATCTAGAGATGACTTGCTTTTTTGGAATTAAAGAGCAAGTTGGTGTTTGTCTACAAATCACCTTGCAGAGTAGTCACAATTTTCTAGCAAATACTGATATATAACAACTGATCAATGATTCTTTGCCAATCCCCTAGTAAGAGCCTAGCTCTGGGCTAGATAATTAGTATAAGAAAAACATAGACATTAAAATATGAGATCCCTGCTCCCAGCAAGCATTAAAATTTAACAAGAAGATGGGATTGACAGAGTTGAAAAAAATTTCAGATAAAATGAGGTAAAGCAGAGTGGTACAATCATGCTTGCAATGGGACTTCCAAAAAGTGAGTGATTATTATTGGCTCAGTTAGCTGGGAAAGGTATGAGAAGATTCTGCCTAGACAAAGGAACAAGAGAGAATTTTCTGCGAGGGAAGATAGTAGCAGGATATTGCAGAATGTTTGAAAGGGAGACATGGAAGAGACTGGTTTTGGATCGAAGAATCCAAATGAGGGGATCTGGAATATACTTCAAATAACTTAACAGATATCCCATTGAAAGGATTAACAGTGAAGGCAAGTTATAAGCAAAAGTGAACATTGGCAACATAAAAATAAAATGAATTCAGGTGATAGAATTTGCTACCTTCTAACGTGTTATTTAGTTAGGACCTATTGTTAAAAAGTAATACTACAAAAAGTTTGAAAGTTGTCACTCTCACCCTTACAACAAATAAAAGGTGTAACATACCTGAACAAAATAAATATTCAACAACTCCTTTTACATCCATCAGAGAATTGAGGACACAGAGCAAATTTCTGTCCCCAACACTTGAGATAAAAGAGAACACTGAGAAAGACAGTGTACTGGAGAAGAAACCCAGGAACAATAGCTAGTATGAGAAGACACATTTAAATTGTAATTGATGAATGAATGCAGATGAGTGTGGACTACTTGAGAGTTAAAAACTTCATGGGATCTAATCCATAAGATGCCCCACACTTTCACAGTTTTGCTTCCAGGGCCTCAGGTTGAAAATGAGAGAATGTTTATTCTTCCTGCTGGTGTAGAGAAAAGACCATTAAATTGAAATCAGCCCAAGAGCACTCTGCTACTTAAAAAAGGCCTGCCCTTAAGGAAAACTCTTTTATCCTAAAAGATGTAGGTTTTACTGAACATTTTCTACCTGAGGGAAAACAAATACCCAATTCTACCCCACTCACATTTTACCGACTCACCTAAAAAAGGGAGAAGTGCTGAGAAGCACTTGTGTAGGTCACAGCCCATAGGTGCAGGCTCATGAAAAAAGCTGTGAGATTTTATCATAAGATAATAGGATGCTTATAACTACATTAATTAGGCTCCATTATGATAACAGGCTTTCAAGCTAAAGTAACTGGAAAGCTCAGACCCTATTTAAAAAGTAGTCTGTGAGGAGCTGGTCAAGATTGCAGAGTAGGTAAACAATTTGGTTACCTTCTCTCACAACCATATGAAAAATACAACTAAATTACAAAACAACCACCATTGAGAATCACCTAAAATCTAACTGAACCAAAGCCCTACAACTAAGGGCATACAGAAGAAGCCACTTCAAAACTGGTAGGCAGGGCAGAGATGCAGAATGGCTGGTGCCACTCCCACATGTGAAATTGGGAGGTATATCTTGGCTGCAGAGGCCCCCCAGGAGAAGCAAGTGGTCCCAGTACCACACCAGGCTCCCCAACCCAGGATTGCAGTGCTGGGGAGAAAAGTCCCCTTAATTTCTGGCTTTGAAAACCAGCAGAGATTGGGGCTGAGTGCGATGAGCATGGCTACAGTCCCAGGTGATTCCTCTTAAAGGGCCAACACACAGGCTTACTTGCTCTTAGTTCCACTGCTGGGGCAACAGCTCAAAAGGACATACAGGGAGAAACTAAGGTGTCTGGCTTCAAGGTGAGGGCTAGAGGAGCAGATGTCTCCTGGATGGAGGAGCTGGATAAAACCATCATTTCTTTGTTGAACCCTTCTCAGTTCTGGTGTGCAGACTCAGGCAGCTGAGTCTCCATCAACTTTGCTAGCACCATTGGTTCACTCTGATCCCCTGAGACTCCACTTCATCCAACTTTCAGTAACATCCAAGCCATTTACAGTGGCTTTTCCATATAAATAGCCTGCTTTGCTTCATGTGGGAGATTTTCCTAAAATCCCTCAAAAGTTCACAACACTGAAACAAGCAGCATCTATCTATGACATGTCCTGTACTTCTGGCTAAGCAGCCTTAAACCTAGTGATAGGTGGCCTCAGATCACAGGTAGGCCTTTCAAGGCATCTCAAAGCACAGCATGGGCACTGGATATACGCAGATTGCTTGGTGGCTCATGCCAGGTGGTCCCAAGTGGGTCACAGGTTGTGGCTGAACTTAGACTCAATTTTGTCTGTGGTGACATTCCTCCCAGGAGGCCCTGGAGCTGGCATGCTAGGTGGCCAGATTTGTATCCACCTAGAGTATCACCCAGGCACCTCCAGGGATGACATACCCAAAAGGTACACTAAGCAGGCATCACAGCCCTGCTAAAGTGAATCCTGCTCTGTAGCATCAACTCCTCCACTGTAGTCATGGGCAGTCCTCACAATCAATCAGCTTGAGGGGCAATACCTCTGGCTTGCAAACAGCAACCAATGGCTTAAATACAACAGAGAGTACACAGAACATACACAAAGGGCACACATTGAACACCTACCTCAGGTGATCAGAGAAACCATACCACTGGATCCCACAGCACATCTACTATATAAGGCCACTGTACTAAGATCAGGAGACATAGCAGCCCTACCTAATACCTAGAAACAAATATAGGAAGGGAGGCAAAATGAGGACACAGAGAAACATATTCCAAATGAAAGAACAGAACAAAGCTCCCAAAAAAGAACCAGAAAAATAGGGAAAAGCAATCTACCAGATACAGAATTCTAAACAAAGTTATAAGAATGCTCAATGATCTCAGGGAGAACTTCAAAAAAGAGACAGGCAACATTAAAATGGAGATAGAACCCCCTATCCCCCAAAAAACAAAGTCAGAGGTGGAGAACACAGTAAATGAAATGAAGAATACATTAGGGGAAATTAACAGTAGATTCATTGAAGCAGAAGATTGAATCAGCAATTTAGAAGATATGGTAGCAAAAAATACCCAGTTAGAACAAAGAAAAGAAAAGAATAATAAAAAAAAGACACCACAAAATGAGCATAGTTTAAGGGGCCTCTGAGACAACATTAAGCATACCAACATTCATATTAGAGGGCTGCCAAAAGGAGAAGAGAGATAGCAAAGGATCGAGAAAGTGTTTGAAGAAATCATGACAGAAAGCTTCCCTAACCTGGCAAAGGAAATAGACATACAAGCTCAAGAAGCACAAAGAGTCCCAAATAAGATAAATGCAAAGAGGCCCACACTAAGACACATCATAATTAAAACACCAAATAGTAAAGACAAAGAAGGAATCTTAAAAGCAGCAAGAGAAAAGCACTTAGTTACCTGCAAGGAAATTCCCATAAGGCTGTCAGCTGATCGCTCAATAGAAACTTTGCAGGACAGAAGGGACTGGCACAAAATATTCAAAATAATGAAAAGCAAGGCCCTACAACCAGGATTACTCTACCCAGCAAAGCTGTCATTTAGAATCAAGGAACAGACAAAGAGCTTTCCACATAAGAAAAAGCTAAAGGAATTCTTCACCTCCAAACCAGTAAAGGAATGTCAAAGGGACTTCATTAAGAAAAAGAAGAAAAAAAACCCTCCAAATATTTGAATAATAAAATGGCAATAACTACATATTTATCAAAAATTACTTTAAATATAATTGGATTAAATGTGCTAATAAAAAATAGGTTGGCTGATAGATAACAAAACATAACCCTTACATATGCTGCCTACAAGAGACTTCAAATAAAAAGACAGACTGAAAGTAAAGGAAGGAAGACATGCATTTTATGAAAATGGGAAAAACAGACAAACAAAAACTGGGGTAACAATACTTACACCAGACCAAATAGAGTTTAATACAAAGGGTATAACAAGAGACAAAGAAGGACCCTCTAATCCCATTTCCGGACATTTATCTGAAGGAACTGAAAACACTACTTTGTAGGACCATGTGCATCCATATGTCCATTGAAACATTATTTACCATAGCAAGATATAGAGTCAAACTTTGTGTCCATCAGTGGATGAATGGATAAAAAGAGGTGGTAAATATATACAATGGAATACTACTCAGCCACAACAAATGAAATCTTGCTATTTGCAACAATGTGGATGAACCTAGAAAGTCTTATGCTGCGTGGAGTAAGTTAGACAGAGAAAGAAATGCCATATAATTTCACTTATATGTGGAATCTAAAGAATAAAATAAACAAACAAAACAGAAGCAAACTCATGGATACAGGGAACATTTTGATGGTTGCCAGATAGGAGTGGTGGGTGAAAAAGGGGAATTAAGAAGTACAAATCAGTAGTTACAAAATAGTCACAGGTTGTAATGTGTAGCATATGAATATAGTCAGTAATATTGTAATAACTGAACCGTGTCAGATGGATACTAGACTTCTTGAGGGAATCATTTCATAAATTATATATTAATATGTCAACTATAATTAAAAATGTATGAGGGTTGTCCAGAAAGTGTCCAGCCATGTAATATGAAAAATAGAGGAATTTATGGCTGGATTTTTTTCTGGACAGCCCTCGTATATACATATTAGTTGTGGTTTGATGAATTCAATCTAGCTCTACTGAAACTGTGAACCAACAGCCCAAGGACCACTCTTCCGTAGTCTCTAAATCTCAGTGCTTTCTAAATCTATAAAATAATCTGATACTATTAATGTTGGATTGTTATAAAAAATCTCAATATAATTTAAGATGATAAAATGCTGTTGTGATCTATTGTGTAGTAGAAAATATGAAGAGGTATTATTATTATTTGCTAATTATAGGTTCCAGTCTAAAGGAGCTTACAATACAAGACACCATACTTGAGATTGGTCATTTAAAATCTGTTTAGTAAGGAAAGAGATATAACAAATATATCTTACATAGATTTTAAATATTTTATGCATAGGTCAAAGCTAATACCCACTGTGGAAGTAGAACTGTGAATAGTAGAGTCAGCACTTCTCCAAAAACCACCCTTCCAATACATGGCAATTAACAGTGTCCTGAGGTAAAACTATGCTGCTTATGAAGTACTTTTCAACTGAGGCCTTCTCATGACTTACAAAATGAACATTCCCAATATCAGTATGATGAGATTTGAAACTTATTTAAATCGAAGGCAAAGTGTTTGATCAATGTTATTTCATCTTCTGATGGGATGAGTTAAGAGTAAGGGAAAATGAGACATGGGTATGTGTGTGTGTGTGTGTGTGTGTGTGTGTGTGTGTGTGTGTATACACACGTGCATGCTCAGTTTTGGAAAGGCCAAAGCAGGTGGGTGCTTTGAGGCACTGAAAAAGTATAGTGGTAATTTGCCAAAACAAAGCCCATCATTTTGCCTCAGGCTGCCTGAGACTTCAATATTTTTCTCTATACTTTGGGAACAAACTACACATTTACAGGTCCATCCATTTTTATAGGTGAGTTATTAAAATGATATTGGGGGATTGAAGATTGATTGACTCACCTGACTTCAAAAATAAAATTTTTTATATGTGTATCACATTCCCTCTTTTGTTAAGACCATTTTATTCATTCAAGTAGAGGATGTTAAGGTAAAGGGATAGAAACACAAGGCCATAAAGTGGTACAAGCAGGAATGAAGAAACCAAGACTAAAAACAAAGCCCATATTCATTTGTAGACATTCAAAAATGGAAAGTAATGAAATTACTTTTAAGAAGTTTCTCTGATAAAGCTTTAGATAAATTAAATATGTTTACCAGGTCAAGAATTATAAAAAATTTGGTAAATTGGTATTGCTTCAGAAAAAAAAATTAGATATTGATAGGGATACTTGAAAAGCAAGGTTTATAATACCAAAGTTACTTCCCATTGGGGCAGAGCAGTTGCAGTGGAATTCATTCAATCTTCTTCCACAATCAGATGCAATTCACAAACTTGCAGGCAACCTTAAAGGCAATACTACCTATTTAGTAGAACTGGTTCAATTTCTGTGGCATTTTTTATTAATTAGCACTGTAAAATACTCACTAGCAAATCTATCTATCTACCTATCTATCTATCTATCTATCTATCTATCTATCTATCTATCTATAATTATCAAGCCTTTGGTAAAATTAATTAAGATAATGTTCTCTAAAAGTGAGGGACTGGGTTGGTCATCCTAGAATGCTTACAACCAAAGACTATCACTTTCATGAATTCTTTTATCCCACTTTGTAAACCATTGCCATTAACTTTTAACAGAGGGTCATTAAAGAGGAAGTTTTCTCCTAATGATGGTTTCCACTGGGTCTCCTCCAAATTATTATTTGACTTCTCTAAATGCACATGGTAGAGATTGTAGAGAGAAGCTTTTTTGTAATGACATTAAAATAGTAGGTAAAAATAACCAAACTTAAAAAAAATAACCAAACTTGCACCATCACAACTTATGCTATTATACCCACCAAATTCCCTTAACATCCCTACAAATGACATCTAGGGTCAGTAGAAAGGCTTTGATACTGTTGTACGGGATAGGCTAACAGTTATGAGTGAGTACTACAATTGTGTTCAGATTTCCTTAGGGCTCAGTCTCTTAACAACATTAGAGACTTAAGATAGTTATACTAATTTCTACCTAAAATGAGATAAAAAGGAACTTACTTGTACACCCAGAATGGAGTGTGAGTGCTTTGACAATAGGCTGGAAGTCAGGATATGCAAGGAAACATGGTGACTAAAGTAACACAGGGAGCAAACAAATGGGAATTCCTAAACCCTGGTTAAGATTTGATCAAATATGCCAGTCAAGCTGCAGGGGAACTGCTGAATACAGAGATTCCACTTACCATAGTCTGAGTTACATTATTTCATCAACCTTTTGCTAAATATTCAAGTTTTTTTCCTCGAGGTAAATTTTTTTTCAAAGTTCTGTATTCTTCTGGGGCAATACCAAGAATTAAAAAGTTGTGACATATACTTCTAGAATCAAGCCGCTGTCCATAAAACAGAGAATCTAGGCATTGTGGCCAGACCTCCCGTTAGATCCAGTGCCTTTGTGGTAGTTTCTCTACAAGTCAACTGCTTAAGAATAACTTATTTACATCCCCATTTCTTTGATCTATTGGGCAGTGCACTGCTGACATGCATGCACAAAATAAGAGCTATGATTCAATTAAAATATGAAGCTAATACCATACCCTGAGGGAGAACCACATATCCAGAGGAAATTTCATTTCCAAAATGCTTTTGAAAGGAATCCTCTACTTAACATCTTCAGCTTTCTGCCATCGGAATTGTTTCCTCTGAAGAAAATACATGGTCCTTATATGAAAGAATGCAAATTTTCTCTTGGTTGAACTAATGGTATCAATAGCAATTTTTTTTTCAGTGAAACTACTAGATTTTTTCCAATCTGTTACACTGCATAAAAATAATGTATGCTTTATTACAATTGGCTTTGGAGGCTAGAGGAAAGGATCTAGGAATTAACTCCTGTTATCATAAATGGTCATAGCCTGAAGGAATTCCTGCACTCACACAAGCTCCCAAATAGATCAGAGATCACACAATTAATATTACAGAAAGTCTTTCTGTGTGTTTATCTTGGACAGGAATCCCTGCTTCTTTGTTTACACTTTGCTGAACATGTCTATAGTTTCCTAGTTGGGTTTTGTGAATTTTTCTAAATAAATTCCATGTTACTTTCCTCCTCTGCAAAAATAGGTATTTAGTCTCTTTTACTGGAAGGGTTAGGGAAGGTGAAAAAAGAAGATGCAACAAAATCAAATAAACAAGGGCATTTTGCAAATCCTGAAAAGTTGACTTCCTATAGTGCTTACTGTCTGGTTGACTCATTTGGGACCTAATATAGTGTCTTGAAGTAGGCTAAACGGTTTCACACATATGTCTTTCTCTCTCATTACTCTACTGCTAGACAGTAGCAGCACTGCCTAACTATTTTTTTTTAATGTTATAACCAATTTGGAATACAGTTTTGCAGATACTTGGAAAATCCAACAATCCTAGAGAAAAAAAGGGAAGTGGGCATAAGGAAATATGAATAAAATATGCATTTTAATTAATATGTATCAATTTTGTTTCATTAACTGCAATAAATGTGCCATAGTAACATTACATGTTTGGGTATGGAGTATGTAGGAACCCTCTATACTATCTGCTGTGGACTGAATGTTTGCCCCTCCCTCCCAATTTATATGTTGAAATTCTAAGTGCAAATGTGATGGTATTAGGAGGTGGGGCTTTTAGGAGGTGATTAGGTCATGTGAGTAGAGCATAATGAATGGAATCAGTGCCCTTCTAAAAGAGACTCCAGAGAGGTCTCTTTCCCCTCTTCAGCCATGTGAGGACCTGTGAGGGTACTGTAAGGAGATGGCCATCTATGAACCAGGATGTTGGCCCTTATCAGACATGGAATCTGCTGGTTGCCTTGACCTTAGATTTCCTAGTCTCTAGAACAGGGATGTCCAAACTTTTGGCTTCTCTGGGGCACAGTGGAAGAAGAATTGTCTTCGGGCATACATAAAATGCACTAACACTAGAACTAGCTGATGAGCTGAAAAAAGGTATGTCCATATTTTTGATAATGTTTAAAGAAAGTTTATGAATTTGTGTTGGGCTACATTCAAAGCTACCCTGGGCCACATGTAGCCTATGGGCCACAGGTTGGACAAGCTTGCTCTAGGACCATGAGAAATAAATATATGTTGTTTAAACTACTCCGATTATGGAATTTTTGTTATAGCAGCTCAATCAGTCTAAGATACTATCTTCACATTATTTCAACAAATCTAAAATTATTGTAAAAATGAAGTATGTATTAAAAAAGAGCTAAGAAAGGAACTAAAAAGGTGAAATGTATATAACTCAGCATGCTATAAAATTCAGCCTCTCCATGTCTAGGTATTTATCCAAGAAAAAAGGAAATATATGTGCATACAATCATGCACACATAAGTGTTTATAGCAGCTTACCAGTATAAATCAGTATTAATTTTAGACTTTAATAAGAAATAATGAGAATTCATTTGAACAAAAAGAGCTACAGCCTGTGAGACACAGATTTAGGCAACAAATTGTGTTCCATGAGACAAAGAGGCTGCCTTTTATAACATAAGTTCCCACCCAGGTTCCCAGTTAGGTATATTTTATGTAAATGAAGTATCCAAATCTGATTGGATAGGGCAAGTCTCAGTCCATTGGTAGGAAGATGAAAACAGGATTCCCCTTATAATAGTTGATTCGGACAGCATAAACAGAGCAGGGCATAGTGCGAGAAGCTAAGAGTTCAACCTGAGATTCTTCCTGGTATACAGAGTACATGAGAAGCTCCTGTCAGCAAAGGCCATTAGACTTTTACTATTTATAAAATTTGAGCCCTTGGTTGACCACTGGGAGTCCATCTCAACAGATAGATTCCTTTTTGAGTTTAACATCAATTTAATCTTTCTTTTCAGGGCCCACATCTGTAATAGCCTCCAAACTGGAAATAACCCTAATGTTAATCAACAAGTGAATGGATAACCAAGCTGTCTATCCATACTCAGCAATAAAAAGAATGAAATATTGACACATGTAACAAGATAGATGAATCTTAAAATAATTGTATTAAGTGAAATAATGCAGATGAAAAGAGTACATCCTGCATGACTTCATGTACATAAAATTAGAAAATGCAAACTGATTTATAGTGACAGAAATATCAGATTTCAATGTTGTAGTGAAAGAAGGGCAGGAAGGAGAAATCAAAAAGGGGCACCAGGAAACTTGTGTGTGATTGATATGTTAATTATCTTGATTGTGGTAATGGTTTCATAGATATACAGATGAGGGTTGTCTGGTAAGTATCCAGCCATATAATATAAAAAATAGAAGGATTTGTGTGTGTGTGTGTGTGTGTGTGTGTGTGTGTGTATCAGGCCTTACAAATTGTCCACTTTAAGTTGTGTGCTATATATTATACATCAATTATATTCCAATAAAGCTTTTAATTTTTATAAATTCAGTCAGTCATGTACAGGAAAAGGGAGATAACTATCAGGTTCATAAAACTACTACCCTTGATCACAAAACATAGTTCTGAATTTTTTGGTAGTGGAAATTTTGCTTCTATGTACCATTATATCTACTACTTGCCCTTTGGAACAAGTTTCTATATCTGAAAATTGAAGATGACCCTTAAAGTCTTTTACAGGCAGATCCATTGAGAATAATTATAAATGTACATCTTCTAAAATAATTTAAAAATTTAGTTGCATTAATTTCACAAACCCTACTATGAAATTGGCTAATAAAGTGTTACTAATTAAGAAACTTGAAGTTTAAATGGAAATTAATAGTTAAGAACTATTTATAAATAGTATATTATTATTCTGAACATCTGTTCCATGCCCAGCAATCAATTAGAAGTATTTTAAACAGCTTTCCATTTAAATTCATCCATTTAAAATGTATAGCTCTCTGATTTTTATTTTTTAATTTTTTATTCAATTCATTTTTATTGTTAGACTTATTGGGGTGACATCTGTTAGCAAGGATTACATAGGTGTCAGGCATACAATTCTACAGTGCATTGTCAACTTGATGTATAATCAGTTCACCACCTAATGTGACTTCTCTTTCCATCCCCTTATATTTAGCTTCCCCCCTCCTCTCCCACCCCCTCCCCTTTCTCCCCTCCCTGACCCACTCGTCCCCAAATAAACATTAAACTATTGGTTGTGTCCATGGGTTGTTTGTTTGTTCACTTCTTTTCTCTTTGTTGCTTTCAGTTTTAGTGTATTCACACATATGTGCAACCATTACCACAGTAAATTCTGTAACATTTTTGTCACAGCAAAAAGAAGTCCCAGACTGCTTAATAGGTGCAGATGTACAATTTACAGTGCATCATCTTTGTGTTACATTATATGTTCACCACCCAGTGTCAATTCTCTTTCCATCACCACCTGGAACCCATGTAATGCTTGTTATCCAATGTTAACTCAGTAAGTCTAAAAATAAAAAAAAAAAGGTACAGAGTTTCCTTTTGGGGTGAAGAAGATTTTCTGGAACTAGATAGCAGTGCTGGCTGCACAACATTGTGAATGTTCTAAATATCACTGAATTGTACACTTTTATCCTGCAGAGGTTATGGCTGATGTGAGAGATACAAACAAAATATTTTCTTAAATACTGTTACATATATCAGGTGCAAAGATTCAAGGTTATGACCTGCTGAATGTTTGTATGTGGCTAATGTTAAGCCATAATATTTAAGCTGTGAGTTTGGTTATAATACATGTTTCACAAAGTTGTGTGACATTTGATAGTAAATTGTATGTGAGAGATAAAAATGAACTCCAAATTCAGTGTAGGTGCAGTTGTTTTCCATTTACCATTGAAAATGGCTGGACAAAATACTGATAATCCAAGAGATGTTGAATTACTTTAGTGAATGTTACTTGAATCTGATGGGGAGAATGATAGTTATTTCAGCACATACTAGTAATGAATATATTTCTTGGATACGTGTGGACTGCTGTAAATTTTTTTATCATGACCTCCACAGGGTTAAATAGTGCATCTTATGTTAAACTGTATCCCCACACCAAAACAAACAAACAAACAAGTCTTTAGGTATCTACCCCTATCACTCCATTTCCCCAGTCCTAAGAAACCACTAATATACTTTCTGTCCCTGTATATTTGTCTATTCTGGACATTTTATATAAATGGAATAATATAATATGTGATCTATTGTTATTGACTTCTTTCACTGAGGATGTTTTAAAGGTTCATCCATGTTGTTTGTGTCAGTACTTCATTTATTCTTTTATGGCTGAATAATATTCAATTGTACTCATATAAAATACACAATATTTCATTTATCCATTCATCAGTTGATGGACAGTTAGGTTATTTCCACTGTTTATCTATTATGAACAATGTTTCTATGAAGAACTGTGTACAAGTTTTGGCATGGATGTATGTTTTTATTTTTTGGAAATATACAAGGGGGGACACAAAAAACTGGAATTATGAGGGGTGGCCAAGAAATTCATGGAATGAAGGGGAAAAGAGTGAAAAACAAACTATTATTTTTGTTTTTCAATATATTCACCTTAACGATAATACACTTTTCAGACATTTCAATAAGTTTATTTATATCCTTGAAAAATTCTTTTTGTTTTTGCCCTCAAATTGTAGGGTTAACCTCTTCATTGTCTGTAAATTTCTTCCTTTAAAGCTTTTTCCTTTTTTTCATATTTGGGAACAAATCATAATCAGACAGAACCAGGTATGGACTGTAGAGAGGGTGGTTTAACATTTGGAGGCCACAGTCGTGAAGAGCATCCAATACAACATTGCTCTTGTGCACGGGCATGTTCTTGTGCAAAAGCAACACCCATTTGGTCCATTTTCCTCCTCTTTTTTACTTCACAGATTCTTTAAACTGTTTCAGTAGACAGGAGTCGTACTCTCCAGTTATGGTAACACCTTTATCTTTATAATCGATCAGTAGGATATCCTCTGTATCCCTCAAAAGAGTAGCCATGATGTTTCCAGCCAAGCATAACACTTTGAACTTCTTAGGGACTGGCGTGCCCTTTTAATGCCACTGCATGGACTCCTGCTTTGACTCAGGCTCTTAATGGTGAACCCAAGTTTCATCTTCAGTGACAATCCAGTTTAAAACTTCATCTCTGCAGAGGCCCAAAAACTGTCATGAACACTCCACACGCTGTTGTTTTTGAAGTGGCATGAGCATTCCCGGTATCCATCTTGCATTGACTTTTGACATCCTTAGATGCTGATAGAGAATATTCAAAATGGTTATAGGTGATACTCCAACCATTTCTGCAAGGTGCTTTTTATTCAATCTGGCATCTTCCACTATAAGTTTTCAACTTTTTTGATGATATCTGAGGAAGTGGACTCAACAGGGCATCACAGATGGAGGTCACCTTCATTCAACTCTCCACCTTGCTTGAAAAGGCGATGCCACTTGTTATCTATGGATTTCAGAGGGCAACTCTCTCTGTAAACTGCTAACATCTCTTCCAAAATGGTTTGAGGTGCTTCCCTTGTTTTGTGAGGAACTTAATGATGGTGTGAAATTCAATTTTATCCATACTTGGGGTTTTCTTCACATTCAGTGTGCTACTTCAGTGATATCTGAAAGAACACGGATGCAAGTAGGCTGAAATTTGGCACATACACTAAGTCACACAAACTGTGTGCATTAGTCCTCCCATCTTTCTGATAACCCTTCTGTTCCACGAATTTATTGATCATATTTTGCATCTTCTGGAGGGTGGGCCACTCATACTATAGGCTTCCCCTGATGGGTGAGTGTTCTAGAAACCCATCTGGATCAGTGTACCAGCTGGCATTTTTGTAAGAGGCTGCGTTTGGCTTCAGTGAAATTTTTTTGGATATTCTTTCAATGTGTTTGCCCACTTTATGATGTAATTTATATGAACAATGTGTGGCATAATAATGTACTTGCCCATACCATGTTGAGATCAGCAATCTTTTATAAAAAATAGCATGACTCCCATGCCCTACCCTCCCTATTCATACCTGATCTCACCCTGAGTAACTTTTTATTTTTGTTTCTCCAGATTAAAATAAATTTCTCTAAGGAAATATTTCATCAATGTGGAAGAGGTGAAACAAAAAAACAGCACAATCACTAAAAGACATCAAATTTGACAAATTCAGAAACTACTTTGAGCAGTGAAAAAATGGTCTTGATAGGTATATTGCACCAAACAGAGAGTTCTTTGAAGGTGACTGAAGTTTAAACATGTAAGAATAAATACACTTCTTTTTTATAAATAATTTTTTGGGTGCCCCCTTGTATCTTAGAGGGGAATTGCTAATAATTCTATGTTTAACCATTTTGGGAAATGGCAGACTGTTATACAAAGTGCTGCACTATTTTGCTTTCTCACCAGTTTTATATGAGGGTTTCAATTTTGGTACATCCTTGCCAAAACTTGTTATAATCTAACTCATTGATTATAGCTAACCTGGTGAGTATGAAATGTTATCACAGGGTTTTGATTTGCATTTCCCTGATGACTATTGATGTGAGGCATCTTTTCATGTACCTTTTTCATAGAAACATTCTGAAATAGTCAATATTTTGCATAGGTTCTCAGGGGTTCATAGACTCTCAATGTTACAAACCCCTAGAGTGGAGTTATTGGGTGGACACATGAAGAGAAACTGTCGTAGTAGTTATACATTACATTTAACCATAGTAAATGATATAAAGTATGCTTTCTTTTACACAGCTATTTATTTAATAAAAAGTAAAATAATACATTTTCACATTAGTTGCACTGAAATATTGGATTGGCTTCCACTACCTGACTCTTAATGAGAGTGGAGGGTGAAGAGTCCCTATTCTTATTGAAATGAGAAACTTATATTACATCTCACCATCTCCAAAACCAAAGGGCAATCCCACATATTGAATGAGGAGAGAAGAATTGTGTATCCCTTATTTGTACAAATGAGATCATGCTAAGTAGGATTAGAAAACCAGTAAAATAGATGCCTCTATACCTCTATATATGGAGGTATCTGTGTAACAGGAAAGGAAAAGTGGTCCAGGGAGGCACTAACCTGAAAGATTAGTCATTTTCCATATAAACAATAGTTACTAGTAAAAATAAACACTATTAAACAAGGGTCAACTGTTACTTTGATGAGTATTAGCTTACTGCTGCCACTGTAGCTTTACACCTACGACATATGAAAATTGTCTGTTCCTAGGGAATAAATGAGCATTTACCTAGTGGTCTGAGGTGCCACGTAGAAAGTATGAATCTTTGCTGTGATTGGGTAGTGTTACAGTGACCTAAGCTTTGGAAACTCAAAGGAATTTGCTTAGATAGTTTTAAGGGGGTCATTACATCTCATGCATATTCTTAGAACCTGAAAAAAAAAATCTAGTTATATTGGAAATTAAAGGATTTTAATTTCTTAAGACAGCTAGTCTCACTTTCTCCACCAGATCAGTCTTTAGTAAATGAAATGATTTGGAGTTGCAATTAAAATCCTTGGCAGATGCTCTTCTAAATTATTCCACTGCATTACTGCAAAGACAGCAAAGAAAAATAAGCAATTCAAGTTCTGTACCTTATTTCACCTTCTCTAATGTGACCTGCCAGTTCTTCAATAAACTTCTCCCCTTTCATCCAGTAGATCATTGGTCCGGATTCTCCACTGAATCCAAAGAATGCTTTGCAAGGGATGTTCAGAGGCTTACCTGAGAATGACAGAGAAAAGGAAATGAGCAAATGGCTCCTGCTTATCACTGGGAGACAGAAAAGGAACATTTAAAATCCAAAGGAAAACTCAGAGATGACTCATTTTTGATCCTTCTTCCAATCTTCCTATCAGTATACATGAGAAAAATTTAAATGTTACAAGGACTTCTGGGAAATTATAAAATTCATGATTTATCAAAAATGAGAAAGAAACTCACTTTTTAAAATTATTTATTTTTATTGCCTATCTCCTAGGAACTTGTATAAAATGGAAAGAATCCCATTTTGTTTTTCTTTGTTGAGAGTATTAACTACTGCTTACTTGGAATCGCCTTTGAAGTTAACATTAATCAAAAGTATAAGCTAATTTTTGATTGGTGAGAGAACATACAGTAGACTATTCACTATTACTAAAGTTGCATAGAGAAAATTGTTTATTATGATGACTATATTATGAAACAATTGGATAATACAAAGGAAAAAATAATTACTAAAATATCTGTAAAAAGTACATGCAGGAAAAACACAGTCTAACTATATCTTCTATATTATTTGTGTCACCCACAGTGTTCAAATAACTGTAGGCAATACCTAAGCACATTTTTTTGTGACTCATCTTTGTGAATATAGCTAAAAATTTTAAGTGTAAATTTATCAAAAATATAAGCAATTACTTTTTGCTGTCATTGATTTTGTTTTCTTCTTGCAAAGCAGATAGTGAGAAGAATGGTATAGAGAGCACAGTCTTGACATTTCTGACAAAGGAATACCCCAATTTATAAACTGTAAGGTAGCATATAATTTTCTCTATACCATGCAATTTTTGCCCTGGTTGCAGCACTAGATAAAGTAATTTCAAAAATATTTTTCCTTGTAGAGTACATGGTAGACTTGTTCTCATAATTGCTCTGAGCTGTGGACATTTGTTTTTTTCCATTCTGCTCTTAAATTGATCCCAAATTCCATGTTCTAAGAATCATTACTTTTGTGGACACTTTCTGTTTAATCACCATAACTAGCAGATGGATTTTTTTTGAGGACCATTTTCACAAAGAAATAATTTTATTTGGAGTTAGGATCTACATAAGACAAAGTGAAAATAAAAAAAAAATGGACACATAGATACGTGGATGCTGGTGATAGTCTGGATTTAACCATAATAAGTGACTTGTTGCCAAATATTGGTCTTATAGTACAAATTTACATCTCAGTAAAATGACATGTGTGAATGTTTCGGATCATTTAATTATTGTCAAAACCTTTGATGTCAATTGTCTTTTGTATATGTCTAATGCAAATCTGAAACAAGGTTATTCATCGTTGCTTTGCACATGTGCTCTGTGATATAATCTTGTGTATAACTGAAAGGCAGCCTTATAGAGTGGGAAGTGCACTGGACTTAGAGGAGTCTTGAATTGTATTTTTAGGTCTATCATGAAGAAAACAGACTATCTGGCCCTGAGCAGATTACCTAACTTTTTATAAACTGATTTCTCATACATGTAATGACAGGGTCTTTTCTATGCATTACTGCTTGTCATTTCCATGAAATTGAAGATATTAAGAAATGTCAAACCACATGGCAGGGAATCCAGAGACTGTGGATTTCCTTATGATATATTATTATAAGGAATCCCAGTTGCTAAAACTACCAGTATATACATTTATACATATAAATTCTGGTTGTCATTTCTTTGGGCTATGACCAATATATACATTTATGCACAATAAATTCTGGTTGTCATTTCTTTGGGCTATGTTGAAAGAATATATCAAATAAAATTCCTTTCAGTAATTCTTACCATGTGACTGCTCAGGCCTGGTTTGATTTTAATGGATAAAGACAATTACAGCAATGTGCAACAAGGGGGTTCCTCAAGGTGGTCTATCAGAAATGAGTGTCTACCCTATCCTTGGCACTACATAGTGGGTACTGACTATTGCTGCAATTTCTCCTGGGAATGTTTTTAGTCTCCCATCACACAGGTTCTTATTAAATAAACACAAGTGATAGATTCTTCAGGACTCTAGCTTCTACAAATGCTGAATCAATATCCTGAAGCCTTCTGTCAATGACTAAAACAGGAAAACTGTCCAGCCATCGTATGCAATACTCTGAGTAGTGTCCCAACATGATGAGCTTTTGTGCCTGATAGTGAGAGTCAATGTGTGCCAAGAAGTGCTTACCTCCTCTTCCAAAAGGTGTGAGGAGGATCCCTAAATTGACTGGGCAAATAAACTGAACCAGAATCTATCCAGGCATTTCTAAAATCTGTCAATGCACTGTGGAATTGTATGCCTGAAACCTATGTAATCCTTGCTAACAGATGTCACCCCAATAAGTCTAACAATAAAAATGAATTAAAAAAAAAAAAAATCTGGGTTGTCTGCATGCAAAAACTCCTATGTACCATTTCCATCTGTTTGCTACTGTATTGTTTAGCATGCAGATATTTGCAAAATCATTTCTATGTTACTTAATATCCAACCTGTTGGTAGAGAGGACCAACTCACATTTGATCTAAAGAGGACAGTGCAGTACATTGAAAATTATCAAAATAAAAATGACTGTATTTTTCAGTTTTGTGTGCTTTACACAAGGTAACGGCTTTAGTTGTGGTTCACTTTTAGGTTCAATCTGCATTACTAATATTTTCTCTATCACTTTCTTAAGGTCTAGACAGTAAAAAAAGATTCAAGTATGCCCATAAAAAGATTGCACATGAATGTTCATAGCAGCTTTGTTTTTAATAGTCAAAACCTGGAAACAGTACAAGTGTCCATCAGCAACATGTGAAGGGATAATCTCTGCTACATCCATAAAATGAAATAGTAACCAGGTATAAAAAGGAATAAAGTATTGATACACCACAATATAAAGATTTTTGCAATTTCAAACCAACTATGTTAAGTGAAAGAAGTCAGACGACAGAGTATTTGCTTTATGATTTTATTTATATGAAATTCTAGGAAGTTAAAATTAATCAACAGTTTCTTAAATAGTTAAACATACAAATTCCATGTGATCCTGCCATTTCTTATCAAAGCTTGTGTCCATAAAATAACTTGTACACTATATTCATATCACCTTTGCTTTTTTTATTGAGGTAAAATTGACATATTTTGTTAGTTTTGGTTGCATAATGTTGATATTTATATATATTGTAAAATGATCACCACAGTAAACCTAGTTAACATCCATCACTATGCTTAATGACAATTTTTTTCTTCTGTTGAGAACTTTTAAGATTTACTATTAACAACTTTCACATATGCAATACAGTTTTATTAACTACAGTCATTATTTTGTACATTAGATCCCCATGATTTATTACTTTTATAACTGCAAGTTTGTACATTTTGACCTCCTTTACCTACTCCCTACCCCTCACTTCTGACAACCACGAATTGATTCTTTTGATTTAATGAGTTTATTTTTTAAGAGTATATATATAGTTGAGATCATATGGTATTTGTATTCCTTTATCTGAGTTATTTCACTGAGTGTAAGGCCCTCAAAGACCATCCATCTTTATCCATGCCATTAATGGACACTTAGGTTGTTTCCATATCTTGGTTAGTGTAAATAATGCTGTAATGAACATGGAAATGCATGTATCTTCTTGAGTTAGTGTTTTTGTTTTCAATGGATAAATATCCAGAAGTAGAATTGCTGGATCATATGGTAATTCTATTTTAAATTTTTTGAGGAACATCCATACTGTTCTCCTTAGTGGCTGCACCAATTTAACATTCCTACAAATAGTACACAAGGGTTCCCATTTTACCACCTCCTCGCAATCACTTGTTATTTCTTCTCTTTTTATGATAATAATAGCTATTTTAACACATATGAAGTGATATCTCATTGTATTTTTATTTGTATTTCCCTGATGCTTAGTGATGTTGAGTATCCTTTCATGTGCCTGGTGGCCATCTAAAGTACCTTCTTTTTCCATCACCATATATAAGAGAACTGACTCTGGGTGATGAACACATAATATAATACATAGAAGATGTATTGTAGAATTGAACATCAGGAACCTGAGTAATTTTTACTAACCAATGTCACCCCAATAAATTTAACAATAAAAACATAAAGTGTCTTCTTTGGGAAAATGTCTATTCATATCTTCTGTTCATTTTTTAATTGAATGTTTGCTCTTTAGCTATTGAGTTGTATGAGTTCTTTTTACATTTTAGATGTTAACCCCTTATCAGATATATAATTTGCAAGTATTTTCTCCTTTTCAGTAGGTTGCCTTTTCTTTCTTTTCTTTTCTTTCTTTCTTTTTTTTTTTTATTCTTTCCTTTGCTGTGCAGAAACTTTTTAGTTGGGTGTATTCCTACTTCCTTATTTTTGCTTTTGTTGCCTTTGCTTTTGGAGTCATATCCAAAAATCATCAAGACTGATGTCAAGGTGCTTACTGCCCATGCCTTCTTCTAGGAGTTTTATGGTTTAAGGATTGACATTCATTTTGAGTTAATTGTGCATATTTTGTAAGATAATGTTGAAGATTCATTCTTTTGCAGGAGGCTGTCCAGTTTACCCACCACCATTTTTTGAAGAGATTGTCTTTTCTTCATGGTATTATTCTTTGCTCCTTTGTCATAAATTAATTGACCAAATATATGTGGGTTTATTTTTAAAATCTCTATTCTTTTATATTGATTACAAGTTATTTTTCTCTTGTTTTTAAGATTCTCTCCTTGTCTTTAAATTTTGACATTTTAGTTATATTGTATCTTGGTGTGGGTCTCTTTGGGTTTATCTTTTTTGGATTTATCTGGCCTTCCTGTATCTGAATGTCTATTTCTTTACCCAGGTTAGAGAGGTTTTCAGCCATTATTTCTTCAAATAATAGTCTTCAGAACCACCCCACCCCCCAAAAAATAAATAAGAAGCCCTTTAGGAGCCTTTGTCCCTCTCTTTTCCTGGGAGTCCTATAATGTAACTATTAGTACGCTTGATATTTAGCCATAGGCCCTTAAACTACTTTCACTTTTTTTCTTTTTTTTTCCCTGCTGCTCTGATTGCTTAAATTACACAGCCCTGTCCTTAAGTATACTGATCCTTTCTCCTGCTTTATCTAGTCTGTTGTTAAATTCCCATTGTGTATTTTTCAGTTCAGTTATTGTATTCTTCAGCTCTGTGGCTTGTGTTCAGTACATTCTTATATTTTATGTCTTTTTCTTGATGTTTTCACTGTGATCATCCATTCTTTTCCCAAGTTTGGTGAGCCTCATTATGACCAATACATTGAACTCTTTAGCAAGTAAATTACTTATTGCTGTTTCATGAAGTGTTTTTTTCTTTTTCCTGAGGTTTTCTCTTATAAGTTTGTCTGGAACATATTCTTTTGTTTATTTATTTTCTTAACTCTTTGTTGATTTCTGTATTTAAGATGAAACAGCTACCTCTCCCAGTTTTGAAGGAGAGGCTTTGCATGGGAGAGGAACCTTATCTTTCAATATTGCCCTAGCTCTTGGTTGTCTCTCTAATATTTGTGTTTATTCCCATTATTTTTAATACTTCCCAGTAGTTGAGGATGTGCCAAGACCTGTCAGTGTTGCAAAGGGAAATATCTCAGTCAACAACGGTATTCAGGCTGCGTGGAAGCCAGACCCTCATGCTGTAACTTTTAAAGTATGCAAATATACATAGGTCTGCAAGCCACCAGAGCCAGGTGATATGGAGGTGTCCATGGCTGACAGTCACAAAAATTAGGACTTCAGACATGTATATAAACTCCCTCTGGAAAATGCGAACTAGCTGTAGAGTGATACAGGGATACGACAAACATGGTGTCCAGCAGCTTATGGTTCCCGAGAGCTCCTTTATGTGCTTCTAGAAATGTGTCAAACCTAAAGCCTGCCTCTCAGGGCAAAGCTCCAGGACAAGCAAATAGGCCTCTTTCACAAAAAGACTGGGAGTGTGTTTCAGCCTGGTATCTATGCAGTACCCTCGGGGTTGTAGTCTACCAATAACTGCCTCTTTAATTGTTACCGTTCTTTGGGACCCAGGAATGAAAGTCACTTTGGCCTCTAGAGTCATGTGATGAAGGGGTGTCCCCTGAGTAACACCTTCAAAAATCAGCGCACCAGGCATAAAACCAGGGCAATGGACAGATGTAAAAGCTCTCCTCTGGAAGATACTGGCACTCTGTAACGTGGTAGAGGAAGAATGCAAAAATAGTTCTCACCAGTGTCTGTCCCCAGAGAATATTCCAGCAGACCCCTGCCCCTCCAGCTGACATGTTAAGATTAGCACTGAATCTATTTCACATGAAATCTGGGCTGTTTTCAAATGGCTGCTTCTGTGCTGGGACCTGGGCAAAGTTATTTGCTACAGGAGCCCTTCAGGAGACATTTCTTAGGTTACTACAGCTCTTTGGGTCTTGTGGACATACAACCATGTTGGTTTTCTAAGCCAGAAGTTTTGGGGGCTTGTCTCTGAGGTGCTTCACAAGTGTATAAACGTATGAAACATCATTAATAGTACTCTTACACTGGTGAATTATGTGACATGTAAGTTATCGCTCAATAAAGTTAAAAGTAAAGGAAAAAATTCCTTGTCCTCAGGAAGTTTACAACTGGGATGGGACAGTAGAATAGATGGAGAACAATACACAAAATGAATTATAGTTGACCCTTGAACAACACAAGTTTGAACTATGTGGGTCTACTTATGTGGATTTTATCCAATAAATACTGTAAATGTATTTTTCTTCCTTATGAATTTTCTTAATAACATTTCATTTTCTCTAGTTTGCTTTATTGTAACACTACTATACATAGCATACAAGTGAATAACATACAAAATATGTATTAATCAACTATTTGTGTCATCATTAAGGCTTCTACTCAACTGTAGGCTATTAGTAATTGAGTTTTAGGTGAGTCAAAAGTTATATGGAGATTAGTGACTGTTGGCAGTCCACACATCTAATCATTGTTCAAGGGACAACACAAACTATAATGAGTTGTACACAGGTTCTAAGAGGTGTCATTTTTGTGTTTTAAAAGCTAAAGCCATTACCCTAATCACTGAATGATCTATGCATAAGTCTTCAACTAGCCCAGACAGATTCTGTTTTGCATTCCAAATCCATGTAATTGTTCTGAGACAACTTTAAAAGAACCAGACACTGAATTATCTAATGTGAGGGAATTGCAGTTAAGTGTGGAAAGATAAAATCTACTTAATTTGCCCACATAGCTTAATCTCCCTCTGTACTGGGACTTTCTAAGAATTATTCAAGGGAAGCAATTGACTTTCAATTTGTTTATTTATCTTCGCCTCACCCCTATCCCTTGAATTTTATAAAAACCACAGATAATCATCGATGACCAATTTTTGCCACACAATTGTTCTTCGTTTTTCATTTTTTTCTCTAAATAATTTTTAACAAACCTCTTTTATATTTTCCTATTATTTTCATTTCTCTGGATTTAATTTTTTTCATTTGTCTCAGTGGAAGCACACTCATAGTGGTTAATTTTTTTCTGAGGTTTTGTAATTTTATTACTGTGTTTTTATCTACAGCAGGGATTGTTTTCAGTGGGAACCTGAGTGCCAAGCACTATGAAGGCATTCCCTCAGAGTGGTTCCAAGTTTGCCTCTGCCAAGCCCTTACAAGTTTCACTGGTTTGGAACCAGCTTTTCTGTTAATTTCTTAGCTTGGTGGTTTGTACCACATGTGGGTTGTGTGAAATTAGAGTCCACACCCATGCTTCGTACAAGTTTAGAGTTCTGACTTCTCTTGAGCATCTCTTTTCATTCATGGCCAGGATTTTCCATGCAGGAAGAATTGCTTTACTTGGATTCCTAGCCCTGGAGTACCTACCAGTCATTGGTTTTCTTTGCAAAAGGAAGAGGATGTGAGTCTCTCTGCTTCTGGCAGGTTTTGCCTTTAGCTGCATGGTCTTTTGACCCTGGTGTTTTGTGTCTGGGTCCACCTGCCCACTGTGCCTGGGGTCCTAGTTTCTGTTTATCTCGTGACCTTTGTTTACTCCAGAGTGGGTTTCTTGCCTATGAACCCTACCTTGCTTTGAATGCTAGTTCCTCTCTGTCCCACTGGCCCCTGGCTTATGTTGGCTCTGCTGATCTTGGCTTATGGCCCTGCTTTCCTTGACCCAATGCTTTCCCATACCACAGTTTGACAAAGAGATTTTGAAAAGCTCCCTATGGGAAAAGACAAAGACCTTAGATATTAACTCACTACATCAGCAAGTCCAATTCCCACTCATCAAAATGAGATGTGAGGAGAGTTGAATTATGTAAATACTCTATCTTTGTGCATGTATGCAAATGTTCATATGGTTGCAAACTAATTCATTTAGATTGAATTAATAGTTCAAATTAAATACACATGAGTCTTTATATTTTGTTAGGTAGAAGAAATAAACAGGCAACTTCTATAAATGCATTAAAATTAAATGACATATTTTAAATTTCCTTATTGTTCTACAAATCAAGGTTTGTAAAGTAGTCAACTTGTATAATTATATAAAGTGAAAAATGATTTAAATCTATATGAGATTCATATTTCAAGTTATTTTCATTAACTTCAAAAGTTTACTTGCTTTCAAAGTATATGGAATTAAGTTTTAAGGTATATAAAATTAGGTTTATTCTAGTAGTCAGGCAAAAGAGTAGCAAAAAAACAAAAACAAAAACAAAAAACAAACAAACCATAAGGTAATAATTATTTCCTGTAAATGAGGTCAACTTTGTCATTCAAGAATGTCTAATTGGAAACAGAAATCTTTTTCACTTTCTCTTCTTCTATATTATTAAAAGTACTTTTTAATCCCTTACTAATAAGATCACAACTTCTGGCACTAGGGATAACTTGCTAGTTAAATCCTGCCGTTATCAGTTCAGAGGAGAAATGTGTCAATACGACTATGGCAATTCTTACTGTGTATTTGAAGATTAATCCAGGTATTAGAAAGTGACTGAAGAAAATACCGATGTATTTCTGGGCATAATAGTATGATTTAAAATGTGACTGTGGAAAGGCTTTTTAAAAAAATCTTTAAAAATTAAAAAAAAAAAGTGGTCATGGTTTTAACATAGGTGCCATTCATTTTGATAAGTCTTTTGTCTGTCTACAGGATGTGACTCCAGAAATAATGTTTAAAATAATCGCACAAGGATCCTTTAATCCTGCAGAAAATGAAAATATCAAGGTTTAATGCTTAGTTGAGAAAATGAAACCCAAAGCTATCCACAGATTACTGATCTGATTCATGTCACACTTTTGATTTTCTGAAGTTCCATAAAGGTTCTTTTGGAATATTAGTTTTCTCTGACTGCAAATACCCACCCGCCCTGCCTATGCCATTCATTATACTCTCTTTTGCTGCCTACTTGATTGGCATGCCTTTACTTTCCTCCTTTGTTCACTTTCAAGGTCTAGCTGAAGTGTTACCTACACCACAGAAAACCCTGACTACCTTTTGTGCACAGAGTTCTTTCTATAAATCTCATTTGGAAATATTTGTAGAAAGTTAAACATTTAGTTGTGTTCCAATTCACATAATTTTCAGAACAAAATAAGCTAGGTGCTTAATATGTTCTAAGTTTAATCCCCATAGAAACACAGTGAGTAGGTATTATATTCTCACTTTACAAATGAGCAAACTGAAGCAGAGAGATTTTAAATCTCCTGTTTAAAACCACAAATATTGTAAAGGGAAGAGATATAAGACCAGACAGTTTGACTCCACAGACAAAGGTGCCTTTTCACAGATTTTTGTCTCATTTTCACAACTAAATATTTTATATGAACTTTAACAGCAGTTAGCATATCTTGTATTTTACTTTCATTTCTTTAGAGAGACTAACAGTACAAGGCATACAGTTTTGTCAAATAGTACTTGCTTGATTTTTAAAAGATTAGCTCAGATTTTCTTTTTTGTTCTCATTTTTAAATTGTTTTTCTCTTGTGGCATTACATGTATCATTATAAGCCATCATAAATCCATTTTGGAATAATACAGGGTACAAATAATAAATAAATGTCCAGCAGTTCAAAAAGTTCATTTACACAACCTTCTTAAAGAGAGAGGTGGAAGAAAAGGTAAGGGGAAAGAAACAAAGATGCTCTGTGTTGCCTTTTTAAAAGTTCCATCGAGGCAAAGTCAACAACAAAGTGAGAGGAAAGAATTTAAAATCATCCAGAGTGCTATGTTCAGGCAATATCAATCAGAGAGGGTCATCATCACTTTGTGCTTTGGTTTTGGGTTTTATGACGTATTTTTCTGTCTACGGAATTGTTCTCTTCTCATGTACATGATGTCCATAAGAGGAAAAGGGGTGAGTTCAATGGATCCAGAAAGGGAAAGTAGAACAGTTACATTCCATTCATTTAATATGTTCTAATAAACATTCTATAAAAGACAGAGGATACACAAATAACTGAAAATAAAGGATTTTGAAGCTAATTATTACTGTTAGCAATATCATAATACACAAGAAGTCATTTCTTTTTATGTATTTGCTGAAAAGCATGATGATTAAAAAATTGAAGACCGATCCTTGCTCACAGAGAAAGTTAGGAGCCAAGTTCTGAGTCTTATTCCAAGAACAGCCTTAAATCACATTCTGAAAGCCAATGGTTTTTTGGGATCTCCTGCATCTACCAATGTTTTATCTGCATTCCATATGATCATCATATGATCTGGGTCCTCACTTTGTTTTTCCTGCAACTCCCCATCATTCCTCTCCCCTTCTCTATTATATTCTGCACTGCTCCTAGCCACTCAGGCATGCTATTAATAGCTTAAGTACCTCTTCCCCACTGTGACTTCCCACTACTAATTCTTTGTACCTTTCATGGTGAAACAACTCATAAATTTTATAAAATAATCCCTGATCATCTTCTAATATTGGATAAAACTAAAGAAATATGTTTTTATACTTTCCAAGTAATATACATTTTTCTTTGAAAATTAATGTACATCTTTAGCAAAATTTCTGAAAGAGCAGGCTGATATAATACTTGCTTAACACAGCATAACTTTCTAAACTTTCTCTACTCATATATTGACTCGTAGTCCTCCAAGCAGCGGCTCAAAAATATTTTCTCTCCTTTAAAGTTCTTTCCCAAAACCATAGGGAACCTTCTTGTCTCCTCAACCATCCCCATTCTTCCTGTCCTCTGGATCTAGTACTAACTTTTATGAATTTCCCTAATCTTTATAAAGGCTATATGAAGCTATGATTTTTTGTATGAAAATAATTAATACTTATAAAATTAAATAGTGCACAAAATTTTAAAAAATCAAAATCTCCTGTTCTCCTAATGGAATCATCCCCTGCAAACTCCCAATTACACTGTTAATTGCTTTATAATTACCTGGTAGGTAAGCTTCAAGAAACGATGACCTTTCTATATTTTGTATTTTTGTAGTTTTTTATGTCTCTTCCACAAATATGACATTTCACTTCAACAAAGATATAACATGTGCCTGCTATAGACAAGGTCTTTTCCTCGGTGTTGAGGGGTATACAGTTAAATAATATGTGGTTGGTTTCTGCCTTCAAATATTTCACAATGTTACTAAGAACTCTTTATCCAAGATCATTTCCACAAGCTTCTTATTCCAGGACCAAGTCTTATGCTGTCCCATATTTCCCACAGTGTGCATGTTGTACATGCAGTAGGCCAGTAGTGACCTAGTTAGAAAAAAATCTCAAATAATTGTTTCTATCACACCCTCCTCTCTGTTTGACTGGAGCCAAAGAAAGCTCTCAACATCTTTTTACCCTGGCTCATTTTCTACACCCTCTTTCACTTACTCTACATAGTCAGGACCCAATTGAAAACAACTTCTTTTCCCTGCAGTTCTCAAGTTAAGTAAATAATCACAGATGATTTTAACAATCTAAGAAAATGAAGGAAATCACCCTTCCCTATGCTTTTAGGCAGGAAACTGGTCAATGTAAGTTACATTTTATGCATATGAACTGGTCCTCTGCCATACCAACATTCATGGCCATCTGATGGATGAGGTAGCCTATCTATCTGCAAGGAAGCGTGCCAATATTGACTGATGAAAGGTGTCCAGTTTTCCAGCTAGAACTGGGCTACAAAGGCAGCCTGTAAATAGAGAAAACAGATACAGTCTTCTGGAAGAAATATTCAGGCTGACAATGTCAAATCGCCTCTGAAACTAGGAGTACAGGTGGTGATGTTAAACACCCAATGCTCTTGTTATCTCTATTTCTTGTATTTATCATCAGAAGTACACAACAAAGACCTTTGTTTTGTACATATAATTTTCTCAAGAGGATCAGACGATGAGCTCCCTGAGCACAAAGAATCAGGTCTTATTTATTTATTTATTTATTTTTTTATCTCTTGCAATGTTTAGCACAATATTAGGCACACAAAAGGTTTGAATTGATTTTCTAACACGAATGTCTCTAAGAGGGGGACCCAAAACACCCAGAATTATCTTTTGGAGGACAAGTATTTTGTAGAATGCTAGGTGAGTGTTCTAGGAACCCATCTGCATCAGTGTACTAGCTGGCATTGTTATGAGAGGCCGCATTAGACTTCAGCAAATTTTTTTGAAGAATATTTCAATGCATTTGTCCACTTCATGATGGGCAATTTACATAAACATCATGAAGCATGACAAGGCACCTGCCCACTTCGCACTGAGTGTTCAGCAGTTTTTGACCCAAAACAGCATGATCCTTACGTCCTATCCTCCCTATTTACCTGATCTTGCTCAGAGAGAATTTTGTTTTTTTGTTTGTTTCCCCAGATGAAAATGTCCTCTAAAGGAAATGTTTTATCAAGGTGGAAGAGGTGAAACAAAAAAAGGAAGAAGCACTAAAAAGGCATCAAAATTGATGAGTCCAAAAACTGTTTGGAGCTGTTGACAAAACATCTTGATGGGTGTATTGCATCAAGCAGAGAGTACTTTGAAGGTGACTAAAGTTTAAACATGTAAGAATACTCAATTACAAAAATAAATTCCATTTTTTGGGGGTTCCCCCCTTGTAGTTGAAGGATAGATGATATTGTGTACAGAAAAGGAAGCTATGCTTGTTTCAATTAAATTATCTGTTTCATTTATACCTTTTCTCTTTAAGAAGATTGTGCTCTGGACCACAGTTTTATTTTCATTATTACCACATTTTTAGTATCTAAACCAATCTTAACTTCTAGGCCTTCCTTTCTTAGTCTATTCTCAATTGCACTTCTATTTTATTATTCCTATTATTTACACGAAACCTTTCGTTTCTTCCTACAAAATAGCTAGTCTTAGCTCTCCCAAGTTCTATGAAGAATTTAATTCTTGTGTTTATATTATTACTTTCAATGTATTTGTAGACAGGAGCTAGGTTCCCACAAGAATAGCCTCTTGTACTTAGCAGCTTCTTCATCTCCATTTTTGTTAGACACTTGTATAATTTTCCTGTCTAGTTTAGTATTTGCCTGGCACTATTCATTGATATCATATTATTGACTGTATTTCCTATGTTTTACATCCTAATGGCCTATTTTTTAACTACCAATTTGTACTTATTAATTTTTTCACCTTTTCCCCCTGACCCACAAATATCCTTCCATCCATCACCCTGAATCTAGTACCCATCGGATACCGTACATAGTTACTACCATACTATCCATTATATTTCTTACGCTATACTCTACTTCTCCATGACTGCTGTGTAACAACCAATTTGTACTTCTTAATAACCTCCCCTTTCTTCACCTACCCCAAACCCTCTCCTATCTGGCAACCATCAAAATGTTCTTTGTATCTATGAGTTTGTTTCTATTTTGCTTGCTTTTTCATTTTGTTTCTTAGATTCCACATATAACAAAATCACATTGCATCTGTCTTTGTCTAACATACTCGACTTAGCATAATACCCTCCAGGGTCATCCATAGTGCTGCATATGGCAAGAACCCATTTCTTTCCATGGTTGAGCAATATTCTGTTGCATATATGTACCACTGTCTCTTTATCTATGCATCCATCCATAGACACCCAGGCTACCTCCACATCTTGGCCACTGTAAACAATGCTGCAATGGACATATGGATGCACATGTCCCCTCGAAGTAGCATTTGGGTTTCTTCAGATAAATGTCAAGAAGTGTGATTACTGGGTCCTTTATCTTTTGTTACAGCTTTTGTTTTAAAGTCTAATTTTCTGGTATAAGTATTGCTACCCCAATTTTTGTTTGTTTGTTTCCATTCTCATGAAATACATTTTCCTATTTCCTTACTTTCAGTCTGTGTGTGTCTTTCAATTTGAAGTGAGTCTCTTGTATGCAGCATATGTAAGGGTTTTGTTTTATCCATTCAGCCATCCTATGTTTCTGATTGGAACACTTGCATTTACATTGAAAGTAATTGTTGATAGATATGTAGTTCTTGCCGCTTTGCTATTCAGATTTTCAATTTTTTTTCCATTTAAAAAAAAGTCCTTCTAATATTTGTTGTAATATTGGGTTGGTGGTGATGAACTCCTTTAGCTTTTTCTTGTCAGGGAATCTATTTATCTCATTTTTTATTTTAAATAATAACCTTGCTGGGTAGAGTAGTCTTGGGAGTAGGTCCTTGTTTTTCATCACGTTGAATGTTTCATGTGAATTTCTTCTGGCCTGCAAAGTTTCTGTTGAGACATCAGCTGACAGTTCTATGGGAGCTCCTTTGTAAGTAACTGACTGCTTTTCTCTTGCTGCTTTTAGGATTCTCTTTGTTTTTAACCTTTGGCATTTTAATTATGACATGTCTTGGTGTCAGCCTCTTTGAGTTCATCTTGTTTGGGACTCTGCAATTCCTAGGCTTGTATGTTCATTTCCTTTGCCATGTTAGGAAAGTTCTTAGTCATTATTTCTTCAAATAGTTTCTCAATCCCTTGCTTTCCCTCTCCTTCTTCTAGTACCCCTATGATGTGAATGTTGTTATGCTTGATGCTGTCCCAGAGGTCTCCTAAACTATCCTCATTTTTAAAAAAATTATTTTTTTCTTTTCATTGTTCTGATTAGGTATTTTCTGCTACCCTGGGTTCCAAATGGCTGATTCAATTCTTTGCTTCAACCAGTCTGCTGGTGATTTCTTCTAGTATATTCTTCATTTCAGTTATTTTACTCTCCACTTCTGACTTTTTCTTTTGTATGGGTTCTATGTCCTTTTTTATGATTGTTGTCTCTTTGTTGAAGTTCTCACTAAATTCCTTGAGCCTCCTTATAACCATTGTTTTGAGCTCTGTATGTGGTAGGTTGCTTGCCTCCATTTTGTTTAGTTATTTTTCTGGAATTTTCTCCTGTTCTTCCATTTGGGCTTTCCTCATTTTGGCTGCCTCTCTGTGTTTGTCTGTATGTATTAGGTATATCTGTTATGTCTCCCAGTCTTGCCAGGTACCCTTATGTGATAAGTGTCCTGTGGGGCTCTGTGGCACAGTCTCCCTTGTCACTTGAACAGAGTGCTCCAGGAGTATCCCTTGTGTGGGTTGTTGTGCCCTTTTGTTATAGTTGAGCCTTGAGTATCGTTGGCACATTAGTGGGGGGAATGACCCTTAGGCTGACTGGCTCTGGGATTTGATTATATCCACAGTTTATGGGCCACTATGAGAGAGGCTTACCCCAGGGAATGGGATTCACCCCAGAAAGCTCTGGTGCCTACTGAGATTGCCCTTTGTATGTGCCATCTATGGGGCTAATTGGGTGGTGCTCTGTTGTGGTCTGAACCCAAACTCCAAATATGTGGTTCTGGGGCCTCTTGGGAGGGGCTCCATTGCAGGCCTAGGCACCCACTACCTGTGACTGACCAGGTAGGATCTACAAAGTGACCTATAGTTATTTGTTGTCTGTGCTATACCTGGAGGTGTGTGGGAGAGGCCAAACTGTGAACCAAGAACAGCTACCACCAATACCATGTCTGGGGTAGCTCCACAAGAGGCCTGCTGCCACCTGTCAGCTTCTGTAAGGTTCAGCTGCTGATAAAGCCTCCTGCAGTACAGTTGGGTATGGTGGGGTCTCAGAGAGTCACCAAGGTGAAGGAAGCAAAGCTCACCAGACAGATTCAGATATAGATTGGGCCACAGGCATGGGAGAGGGGCTCAACACAGGAAAGATGGTGCTTGCCTGCTGGCTGCATGTGAGGAGGACCCCACACAGGGAAAATAGCAACTATCCTTCTAGTCCTTGCTCTGAGGTTATATGTCTCTGATGCCCTACTCCCCTAGTCACTGTCCTTCCACTGGAGACCAGGGTGAGTGTCTTCAAGGGCACTTTAAGAGGATGTCTGGGTTTTCCACAGCCTCTGTCCCATTGGATGGTTAGAATCTCCACTGTATTTCATAGCCAGATGTTGTGGGGCTCCTCTTCTGACACCAAATACTCTGGGCTGAGGAACCTGGTATGGGACTGGTTTCTCTTGATCCTCCAGGGGGAATCTCTATGGTCAAGGTTTCTCCTGATTTTCAACTACCACACAGAAATTTGGGGTCAGCCTGTTTCACATCTTTGCACCTTCTACCTGTCTTAACATGGCTTCTCCTTTATATCCATAGTTATAAAACTTTTGTTCAGCAGGACTTGAGATGGTTCTCCAGGTTGATTGTTCTATAATTTAGTTGTAGTTTTGATGTGTTCATAGGAAAAGGCAAGCACAGTGCCTATATATTCTGCCATCTTGAATCATTCTTTTTTTTTCTCTATTTCTACTTTATTTTTCAGATATTATTCTATTTATTTATAGTCTTCATATATATATATATATGTATATGTGTATGTGTGTGTGTGTGTGTGTGTGTGTGTGTGTATTTATATATATAATGTATGTATGTATGAATTAATCCAGTTGTTGTCTCTTTAAGTCAAAATTACCTGGACATAATTAGCCATGTTAATATATAAAGAGGGGATGGGGAAAACAGAGTTTATTGAAATCCATAAATATTATGAAACCACATTTTGTATATTGGTTTGAACTTTTCTTCATAGTCCTCCTTCCAAAGACAGATAAAAGAGCCAAATGGATTTGGCTGTTAATTCCATTCTCTGCTTGCTCATTAAATAAGGGAAGGAAAGCAGTGCAGTAACTTAGCAGGTAAATAGAAGGAAAATAATACATCAAGTGGTATAACAGTCCTGAATATTTGCCAGTTGTCTATTTTTTCTCTTTGGCCTAGACACACACACACACACACACACACACACACACACCCCTAGTCACACACATATATCACTTGTGTAGATAGTGTCATTTGCTGTGATCTATCTATATTGATATATTTATCTATGGCATAACATTTTCTCCCTGAATTATTTACATCTGCCTCTGCCACATTTCCCTTACCCTGTCCATGTGTGCACATGAATGTATATGTGCCTCAAAAATTTCCTGAAGTAGGACTTATTTACCAAAGTAATGCATCTGTTATATACATAGCTCTGCTGATAGCCTAAAGAAAGAAAATAATAGAAAAAAGCTCAACAGAAATGTTCTTACAAAATTTATACTTAGTTTTGTCATATAGTCAAACTTTAATATTAGAAATGTTGCTAATTTTGAACAAAGATTGCTAAAGTAGGAAACAATAGTACAGATAAGATTTTAAGAAGATTATTTAATATAAAAGCTTTAAAAAGGATGATTTCTAGTATTCTTTAAAAAAATCATTTAATAAAAAGAATTTTCTAGTTGCCAAACATTCTTGTCTACTTGTTAAAATTGAACTGTCAAATGAGGTCAGTTTATATGTGGAACAATTATAATTGAATTACATATTACTCAGACATCTTAATTGAGTCGATGGATAATTGCTATGTATTTTTTCTCACTCAAATAACAACTCAATGAAAAAGTTGCAGAGATTTTGAAATGTTGAATTTATTAGCTTAAAATCTGGAATTAAGCTGCCTTGTATACTATTAAACAATTCAAAAATCAGCTTGTTGATGTGTATGAGACTTGCACATGTGATTTGTCTGGA
The DNA here is from genome assembly GCA_004026885.1 of Lyroderma lyra. Taxonomy (NCBI): domain Eukaryota; kingdom Metazoa; phylum Chordata; class Mammalia; order Chiroptera; family Megadermatidae; genus Lyroderma; species Lyroderma lyra. The sequence goes on along the minus strand of PVJL010002535.1, from coordinate 101,728 downwards.
ATGTATTACATTCTACTCTGTATTACGGTTGTGTATATTGCTGACTTTCCTTAATATACTGTAAGCTTCTTGGGATGCCACATAACTAATCCATCTTTGTAACCCCTGTGAAGCCTTTCAGTAAATGCTAAATGAATTAAACTAGCTTCCAAAGTACATATCCTAGACAATACTTCAATATCTATGTTCTAACAACTTCATGTGTTCGATAGTAATGCATCTACATGTCTTTAACATGCATTTCATAATTCAAATTTTTCACTATTTTTGATTTGTCTTTTTACCCAAATTAATCTGAGAATATGTCATTTATCTCTTTACACAGCGATGTCAGACACACATTTAATATCCACCAAGATTGTTTTGAAAGACATATGGAGAAGAGTAAATACAGTTAAAGTTAATGACACATTGGTCCTTACACTGAGATTATAGCCATGTCCTCTGGGTAGGCCATTTTGTCTTCAATCTCTTCCCCATTCCATTTTGCCTAGCAGAATTTTGCCATGTTTGTCTTCCTTAAGCATAGATTCATTTGTGATAGTTCTCTGCTTTAAAATCTGAAATGGCTCTCATAATCTACCAATTTGAGTAGTTTTTGATAGGGCACAACTTTATTGTAGAAGTGGGCATTTAGCAATATCTGGAGACATTTTTGGCTGTCAAATTTGAAGGAGCGTGGGTAGAGGCATGGGTGGTACTAAACATCCTTCAATGCACTGGATAGTTGACTCCCCACAACAAAGAATTATGTGGTCCCAATTGTCAGTAATGTGGAGGTTGAGAAATCCTGTTATAGCCTTAGAGAACTTTCATGTTCTGATCTCAATTTTCTCTTTCAAACGTATTTTCCACTAACATATGACACTTAGAAAACTTCTACTGCTTCCTATTTCTTCTATATGTTCCCTACTTTCTCATTTCCTTGATTTTACTTAACTTGGAGTGGTTTTCCTCCTATTTCCACATTCTTCCTATTTGTTAAATATTAAACTGTGTGTGACTTCCTCCATAAAAATCTCTGATACAATTAGATCATCTTCTTCTCTTTTCAAGCCTCATATAAATTTGTATTTAGGCTATTTGAAAAAAATAGTCATTACTTTGAGAAATTCTCATTGTTATACTATGAAGCAGCTGTGAGAACAATTATACTAAGTTTATAGTCCAGAGACTTACAATTCCATCATTTATTCATTGTGTGTGACCTTGGACATGTCACTTAATCTCACAAGCCTCATATTTTCAAGCACTGAAATTGGATAAATAATGCATACCTCCTAAAGATGGTGAACAGAGGAAGTAAAATTATATGGATGAAAGTGTTTTGCACATTTTAAAGTACTATGCCAATGTAAGGGATTGTTATTTTTATTGTAAGGGGAGCTAGTCCTTGAAAGGCAGGTAAAGCTTCCATTTAACCTTGTACAGGGACTAAGAAATGCCATTGACCATACTGCAAATTTTCTGGCTGACCTTGCATGGGGGCAGGACATATACTTAAGTCTAATTTTGCCCATGAGGAGTACAGTCTGTTCTTTATGCCTTGCATCTACCTTGTGTGGTGGCAAGGAAAACACTTCCTTTCTCTAGAATAGAAAGAGAACAAGTGAGTACACCAGCCAATTATTTACAACAGGATTGCCGGGGGCAAAAAAAGACCTGAAAAACAAATTTTCTGGAGCTAAATACATCCAGCTAATAATGTCATAATTTACTTCCAGGTTTTTGCAAGGGCATTTTTGGAAGTTTTGTCCTTGCTATCGCATAATCCCATAGTGCAGGTGTCTTTTGGTAGCCAAAGTTTGGGAATAAAATATATGACAACTAATAACAAGAAACTTGACTTAGGGTTTTTTATTCTGGGATGATAACTTGTCATATTTCTGAAGGTACGGGTTGCTACAATTTTTTGTAACACAAATACCTGTGGAAATGAAAGCTGGATAATAGGCCTTGGAGATTGAGATTATAACTACAGATGTTTCTCACTAGAGGTCACTATTGCAATCTAAGAACAAAATACTACAAATAAAAAAACACAAGAAAATAAAACAAAAAGCAAACACCCATCAACAACAACACCAATACACAGACATGACATCAATTCAAAAATTAAGGATGTAGTTTTTCATTTGAAATCTATGAGGATGGTTTTAAAATGATCAAATGAATTCATAATAGGATGGGCAGTCAATACTGAATGCAGGGGAGCTAAAAATTAACGATTGCTCTACCTGGTAGTCAGGCAGGTAAATGGCCTCTTCTTCCGTGACTGGTGACATCAGCCCACAGCTGCAATGAAGTTATTAGCTTGATATAGATATAACTAGACTGGAATGAGATACATATTTTAAACTAACTCAGTGGTTGGTAAGAGTGATTACAAGAATTCAATGTGGCAATATAATGAAGAAAATATACTCTCTGTGCCTGACTCTTTAAAGAACGGTAGTTTTATGGTAAAAATTTATTTCTTAAACATATGTCAAATGTCTAAATGGGTAGATAAGAAACATCTTATGAGCTATCTTAAGGACTACATACTTATTTATAAATAATATCCCACTATTTGTTTTATGATGTAAAGTTTCAAACTTTTCTTTGGAATAGTGCCTAAAATTCCATCTATCATTCCTCCCTCAGATTAATGCATTTTACTTTCAGTTGTCTCTTATAAAATTGAAAATCTTCTTGGAGAAGAAGAGGGAAAACAGATAAAGTTATTCTCATCATTGAAACCTCAAATAATTTCTAAGGTAGATACTCATTGAAGTACCTGATAGTATGGATGGTAAGCATGTGGCATCACTTGAGAAGGGAGGGGAGTATTAAAAAAGACAATGGGATAATAAGGAATTCAAATTTTATTAAGAGTATGAGAGATATTTAAAAACCTGGCCTTTCATTGGCAAATTCAATCAGCATGATCATGAAGAAACTCTTTTTATAATTATTTCTCTATGAAACAATGATAAAATAACAAATAATATAATTAAATAGACTAATAAACAAGTTGTAGATCAGTAATAAATTAAAGGAATACTGAAGCAGTAAGTCTGATCTTTCCAATATATCCTCTTTCTTAATGGCATGTTTAAAATAAAAACAAAATGATAAAAATGGACTTTAGTTTCAAAACCTATAATATTTTGTTCCAAAGCACATTAGCAAAATGTCACCATAAAGACCTACTGGGATTTAAACGTTTTTAAAGAACTACAACCTTGAGTGCCTGGGAGAATGACTGGCAGCTATGCACGTATAAGCAAAATCAAATTATAGGATTTGAGTCTGGAAGACTAGGTAAGTCATTTAAAGAAATTCTTTTTACAATGTGCACCTTTCAAGAAAATCAGATGATGTATAAGGTTGTCTAAACATGAAGAATAAAGTCGCTACATGACTCAATTATCCTAATAATTCAAGCCCCAAATAGCCCACTTTTGCCTCAGTTTCAGCTTTAGCTCCCTGCCAAATTTGTCCAGGAAATTGACTTTAGAACTCACTTTTCTCTGAATGTATTCAAGGAGCTAACAGAGTGCAGAAAAAGTGACTCTTACTTACAATTTAGCCACTCCAATTTATATTTCTGCTTTTACTGTACTTCATGACCTTGAGAGAATTTACCTTTTCTTCTTAACACCAACCACTCCCACAACGCATGAAAAGTGGGAGAAACTGCCAGAGAGGAAAAACTCCAGACATCAAAAACCAATCTAAACAAACAAACAGAAACAAAACAAAACAAAACAAAAACCTCAAAAAACAAAACAGAACAAAAAACAATAGGTGGATTAGAAAGCTGATAGGTACATAGAAGATACATAAGTAATAGACAGAAATTCAGTCGTTGTTGGAAGACATTGAAAGGAGTAATCTCCTACTCCCTTTTACCTAGAAAGTAAAAATTGATGGTTAATAATCTGTTCTTTGTAATATTAACTGCCTGCAATTGGGAACTCAAAAAAAATCTTAGCAGTGACCTAGAGAAAAGGACAAAAAAGCCTGAAAAGTTTATGTTCAGGGTGTGTTTCATCCAGAAGAGACAAAATAAAGCCATGTTAAAAATAAGTAAGCTTTTCTAAGAAATGCATCTTTTCCTACTAGGATCCTTGACAAGGTCACAGTGAGAGTAGATTTTTCTCTAAGGCTATTATAGATGGGTATTGATTCCAAACCGTATTTCACAGAGGAATGTGGAAGATGAAGCAAGACCCATGATAAATTAAGCTAAGTAATGAAAGAGAAAGAAACTGGAGGGTAAACGTTGAGGTTCAGGGCCAAGATTATTTACTGATTTTCAATTCTATGACATGACACAGGGTAAATAATTTATTGACATAATATGTTTTAAGTTCACTAGAATGTATGATCTATGAGGGCAGGATTTTTGGGTTGTGATGTTCATTGCTGTATTTCTAGAGCCTTGAAGAATAATTCACACATAATAGATCATCAGTAAATATTTACTGAAAGACTGAGTGAGGTACACCTCTCTAATCTGTAAAATGCATATAAGGGCTGTCCTGAAAGTAACCCAGAATATGAAAAATAGAGATATTTATGGCTGGATTTTTTTCCAGACAGCCCTCGTATACCTAGAAATACTATACATATTAGATGAGAGAATGCATGTACAGGGACCAAGCCAGGTTTTGTGGATCTAAAGTTTACACAGTTTGAGGGGGTGCCTGTAAGAAAAATAATACAAAATTGCAGATACAGAATTAGGTATGCAAGTAAGTATATTTTTAGAATGAGAAAATGAACCACTTCATAATACACATTTCTAAAAGCTAACAAATGCCATAAACATCATAGGATTCAAGAAAAAAACCAGCATAATAGTTACACGAATTATCTGCCTGAAACACATCTGTAATAAGTTTATTTCTTGTATAGTTTTTACTGCATACACTTTGTTTCCTTCTTCCTATGAGAACAATTTTATAGTTATATTTTATATAGACAGAATAGAAAGATAATTCAATCTTTAGCATGGTGTTGACTGAAATTTGTTTTTTATCACTGATGAGTTTTGAAGTTTTCTTCAGCTTTAGAATTTGTTATGATAAATGTCGTATAAAGTTTAAGAATTGCTGTCAAATTTAGGGAAGACAGCTACCAATTTTTAAAATAATTTTTCATTAATTTTCTTTTAGATATAGGATGATTTTGCATGGACTGATTCTAGCTCTATATATGTCAAACCTTATTTATCTTACATTCACTTAACTATTGTTGCCAAACATTGTAGTATATGCTATCATGGTAATATAACTTCTGGTTCTACAGCATGAGGTCACTGAGTGAGTTAGCATGGGGGTGGTAGGATCATTTATTTGAAGCCATTATATAGTGGAATGGCCAGCATAATTGAACTACATGTGCAGATGTGCCTGTGAATCCCATGTCCTACTAAACTCAAATTCAATGTTTTACCACCTCAACTGAGTGTATTCAGCTAGATCCCTAAAATGTACATGGTTACTCCAATACCACAAGACAAGAGGGAAAGTGTCTTAACTGAATTTGGTTAAAATACATACTGTGAAGTTTACAAAAATATTATCAGGCCAAGGCTACTCTCTGAGGTTTGGAGGGGGCCTGTAAGGTTTATGCTTTATTAGCTTTACAGCAAACTACTCTCTGTGAACATTAATGTATTTTGCAAAGTACAGAGGGTAATAAAAATATTGATAATGATGATGATGATGATGACTGTTTTGCAAAAAAATGAAGCCTAGTGGCATTTGCAGAAAACAAGTTATGAAGGAAGCTATATGTGCTCTTTAAAAGTCAGTTCATGTTGTGAGTACTTTCCTTCTTTGAACATTCCTTGTAGGAAGCACAACCCAATTGTCTGACCTGAATCTCAGGTAGGAGGAAGGAAAATTTTTGGCTTATATGACTATGTCATTCAGGCAGAGATTCTTTCAAAAATGGCCTCCAGAATCTAGCACATCAATGTAAAAAATGCCCTGGATTGCCCCTTTTATTTTTAGTATGTATTTTTAAAGAAAAACATATGATAGGAAATATCTACTAATACACTAATGCTTTGAAATAAATTAACATTTTATTAACCACAACAGTATTTGTACATATAGTTCAAAAATATCAGGTACATATATTTGAAGAAGACATAATATTGATTCAGTGTTCAAGTGTTGTGTGTATATAGAGCTTCATAAATCCTTGCCATTTCTAAGGTAATTCTGACCTCGGAGGAGAGTAATTTAGGACTACTCTCACATCCCTTAAATAGCTAAAGTCTGAAATTTATTTATCTTTGTTGGTATTCTTTAAACCACTATGTCCACTGTCACTCCCAGCCATTTAGTTGGCACCATGTAAACACAAGGTTCAGTCAATCTCTCACAACTGCAGCCCCGAACAACTTCCCCCTGCCTATTCTAAGCACTACCTCCTACTCGACTGTCGATTTCTCTGCCATCAAATACTATTCTTTCTCCCATTGATGATCTTGCTTTAACCTTCAAGGTTGGCATTTGACAAGTGTATTATTATTTAGGCTCTTGCCTTCCCTCCTTGACTGAAAATTTGGTTCTCTTTTCCAGCTATCTTCCCTCAGGCCCTTAAAATGTCTGGATCATAGAATTTCTTATCTTGTGGTTGCTGACCGAGTTTTTTCAGATACTATGAGGGAAAACTGGGTAATATGGCTAGTATACAGTATCCTTAAGGAGAGCCCTAGGTACTTATATGTGCCCCAAGTCACAGCTTCCTCTTTATTCCTGTCATGTTAATCCAATTCTTACAACTTCCCTGATGAGAATAATGACTGTCCTTTAACTCCAGTCCATTTGATCCTCTCCCTAATTTTTGTCATTCCTTCAACTCTTACTTGGTGGGGGATGGGTATGGTTTTTCATATTTAATAATCAGAACTGCATTCTTACCAGTTCATCTACTTTGAAGTACTACTAGTCCTGAACAACAGACCGGGGCTCCTTGATTATTTATTAACCACAGTACAGACTGGTCACTTTCCTTTAGATAATTTATTTCTTTAGCTATGACACACTGAGATGATAAGTAATTTCCTAGCACCAAGCCCTCCAGCTGTGACAGTCCCACTAACTTTTGTCCTTGGTTGGCCTATCCCTCCATCTTTACTGACCTTTGTAGCTAAAGCCCTACATGCTTCAGAATAAAAGATGATCAATTCAGACACTTGCTTTTATTTAATCATCTATGATTCCATCATTTCATTTGGTTGCTTTATTTCTCTAACTAGATTATGAACTCTTTGGGGAAAGGAACCATGCCTTATGCTTATATCTTTCCATGGTTCTGGATGCATAATGAGTATTAACAGATTGTGTTTGAATTTTCCAAATACAAGTGAAGAAACATGAATTGATGAGGTATTAGGATTGAGAGAGAAGTGGCAGTTAAATCATGATGTCTATCCCAGTCCTATAATTCTTCTGAATAAAGAGGGGCACTATTTTAGAAGATTGTATGCAGACATTGCAGGACATAAAAAAGAACAATTTATTAATTATATGGCTTTGGAGTCAGGCAGAAAAGAATTTGAATCATGGATTCAATTCCCAGCTTTGTGATTTCCCAGTTATGGGTATTTGGTCAAGTAAATCACTTATTCTTGTACTTTAACATCTTAATTTATAAAATTGTGAAGATAATAGTATTGACTGTATAATGCTTTTGTGATGACTAAATGAGATGACCCATTGAAATGCCTAGCACAGTGCCTTGACTCAAAGTAATGTTCAGTAAAGGATAGTTTTTATATTGCTGCTATAGTTACTTGCTTTGTAAACTTATGCCTAAATAAGGCCATGACTTTTTATACACAGATAATATGTATCAAGGAGGCAGCTGAATTTCTTTTTTAAGATTGTTTTCTATAAACTTTGAATATAATATCAATTATAATAGCATCTATCATTTATTGAACACTTATCGTATGTTGGTTAGATTGCCTGCCACAGGAAAAGGTCTCTAGGCAGATACCATTTATCTGTAAGTCTCATGGAAGTAATGTGGATGATTTATAATATGTGGCACAGTATTTAGTGGTATAGAGATTTTCAGTTTGAATGTTTACTTTGTATTTGATGTGTTTTTTACTGAAATTATGATAACTTTTTTGTTTCTTATCTACCTATCTTATCTATTGATTGATAAAATAATATTAATTTTCTACTGGGATTGAGACCAAAAGCTAAAATATAGCTTTTCACATGAACTTTGAAGGTAAGAGCATTAACAAGCAATTTTTGATAACTTTAAGAACATTACCACTTACCATATTTGTCTGAACTTTTCAAGACTATGAGGAGATATATACAGAGTTGCTAAAGAAACTAGTTACATGATAATAATAGCTCTTAAGAAATGAAACTAACCTTCCTCAACATTGGGTGATTACTGCTTTCGTAGTTCACTGATGATTGCCAAGGAGAAAGAGAAAGAGAGAAGAAACCAACCAAACAAGCAACCAATGAACCAACAAAAAGGAACACCCAACCTCATTTCCAGGGAAAGAATCCATAAAGCACATTTTTAACTTTTATAACCTCCTACCAAATTAAATGTTAGTCAACTCGGCATCTTATAGCTAATGTCCTATTGGAATAATTGATAAAATATGGGTTTATTTGAATTTTTATTTTCACTATTAGCTTCTCCATTTTTATTTTCATTGTCTGGCTTGAAACTTGTTGATGTTGCAGTACCAGTTATCTAGAATCCCAAGAGTTAAAGTGAACATAGGGACACATTCAAGATGAAAGAATCATCAGGGGCATATTTTAATACAGTGGGATTTTAGGAAGGGATGCAGTAAAGACAGGGATATGAGGATATATAAGCAACATAACTCAGCCAGAAGATAAGATCAAGGGCTCAGGAGTCTTGTGTTCTAGTTCAATTTATGTGACATCAGACAAATCCAACCTGCCTGGTATCATGTTGCACCTTGGCCAGTGTTTCCTGGCTCCCTTCTGGTTCCTTCTGTCAGCACCAATTGGGTCATGTTCTACAGCCATGTCTCCACTTTGCTCCCTCCTTACTTTTCCTTTTGCCCCCCACCTCTTCTCTGACCTTCAGGTGTTTTCTTGAGATGCATGGATCTCTCAGCTAAAACTGTGCCACTCAGGGTTTCCTATGTGAGATCCCAGTTGTTCAGTTGTATTTTCCAGGAGAGGTTTCAAGGATCTTCTCTCTTACTGCCATCTTAGTCCTCTCCCGCAAACAAACAAACAAACTTATTTTCTATTTATTTCAGTTATATGCAATTTTAAGTAACTTTCACTACCTTCTAGTTTGTTAAAGGAAGACTTAAGATGGCTGTTTGTCTTTGATAAAATTTAGGTATCTCCTAGCACTATTCATAGCGATTGTATGTGTGTTCGTGTGAGTGTGTGTGTGTGTAAAGTGTTGGAGACTCTTGATCTTACTCTTGTCATTGAAGCTATTGCCCTGTTTAGTGCTGGTATGAGAAATTCAGAAGACAGGAAAAGACAAGGAAAGCAATGGTAATGATTCCATAACTTGAAGAGCACCTACCATTTTGAAGTCTTCCGAAAAAATGTAGTTACTTTCTCTTACTTTCATTAAATCTATTGCTCATCTCTTAGCAATGCATCAAGAGAGTACTGAATCTTTCAGATTAAAGTGTCAATGTAATATTTGGATTTATTCTTTTTTCTTCTATTCTCCACCTCTATTCCCTATATGTTTATTGACATCTCTTGGTTTTGGTGAAAAAAAATCAGAAGGTAATTGGCCCATAATTTTAGTATCACATAGGGAATCAGAGTCTCCAGTTATGACAGACACTCCCCAGGTATAGTTCACTAGTAAAGGGCAGGGAGTACCAGCTTTCCTCTCAGGATTTTTTTTTTCTGAACTAGCATCACTTCTCTAATAGGCTTTGATATGTAGTAAGATTTGGCTGTACTGTAATCCCTCCATGAGATATTATTTTTTAACTTCCATTTAAACTTCTCACAGAGTATGTTCAGTACCATAGTACTGGGGGAGATCTTGTCCCCCAGGAGATATTTAGCAATGTCTGGAGTCATTTTGAGTTGCCCTAACTGGTGGGAAGTACAACTGGACTTTAGCTGATAGAAGCTAGGTCACAACAGACCCCTCTTCCATCAAAGAATCTTCAGGTCCTAAATGTTCATAGTGCTGAGACTGAGAATGCTTTGTCTAGTGTGCTAACAATGTTATCTGCTTGATATTGAACTGCCTGTATTTCATATAAGGAGTACACTGAAAAAAAAAAGTTGCCTGACTTTCTTAAAATCAGACTATTAATGTTATCTGCAATTTAACTAAGAATTTCTCTTTTTTGTTTGTTTGTTTTTCGTTAGAGCTTGGTTATAAGGAGTAGAGGAAATTACAGAAGCTAAAGTAACACAGAATGGGAGGAATAATGTAAGTTTAGGAGGATGCATTACATGTAGATGCTTAGTGGATAGAATCATTCAAAGCAGTTAAGTGGGTTTTATATTAATACATCCTAGTGACTAAATATTTACATTTAATACAAAATGGGGAAGTGTATCATGAATTGTTAAAACTGGTGACATATTCTTTGATCTGGCAGTGTTCAGTGACAGATTTCCCTCATAATGTAAATGATCAACTTTAAAATCTTCAATGCACAGAACTGAAAAGTGGTAGATAGAAATGATACTAAATAAACTATTTACATTATTCAATTACAGATTAAGGTGCTTATTTAATGAAACATGTGTTAATAAAAAGCTGTAATAACAAAAGCAACATTAATAATAATAACCCCAAGAGACATATTAAATATTAAAAAAATGGGGGTTTACATAGCAACCAGTAGAAAATAATAAAATTACTGTAATTGCATTCAAATATTATATAAGTATAGAATTTTATGTTCTACTTCGTTATTTAATAAATAAACATGTAGTTACTGAAGCATTATAACTTAGTATCTTGCTCTCGCTCTCTCTCTCTCTCTCTCTGTGTGTGTGTGTGTGTGTGTGTGTGTGTGTGTGTGTGTGTATGTATATATGCACTAATTGAGGGGAAAGAAAAATACCATGTAATTATTATCCAGTTTTGACAAGGTGCTATGTAATTACACATTCAGTTGTTGCTATATAATTACTAAGTAAGCAATTCATCTAATATTTCTTCTGCCTTGGGTGCCAGCCCCTGCAATATGATACCAAACAGTCTTTAATGATGAAACAAGTCTCCCAAGTTTTAAAACAGTAATCTTTAGTGTGTCCTTAGAGGGATACAGATGTTTAAATGATAGAAATTCCTTTTGTACAAAGGTGGAATCATTGCATACAAAAGAATACTTTTCTCCTATACTTTATTTTTCTTGGCTCCATCTTGCTAGCTAGCCTCTGAGAAGTTCCTAAGTGGATTCTAGTGAGCATTATATCATCAAGGAAAAGACAATTATTTAAAGGTGGTCTCTCCATAATCAACACAAACAACCTATGGAGATTCCAAAAACCTCTCCTGACTTCCAACTGAGCAATAGAGGAGAAGTTGTGTCTGAGAGAATATTTATCTCCACTAACATTCTATATCAAACCATCATGAGATAATGAAGGTTACTTTGAATGAACTCTAGTCTGGCTTGTGATATTTCAGTGATCTTGAAAGAGCCTATTACTTTTTACTGATGGGAGATTACCCAGGTAGACACACACCCTTTTCTTTTTCTTTTTAAATAATACTTTATAATGCTTCTGTTTCCAGTAAGATAAAATAGCTGTACTTTCTCTTATTCCTCCTGCTAAGTACAACTAAGCTCTAAGAAGACTCTTAAAGGCAGAGAGAAGAGGACATATAGGCTAGGGACCCCAGTAATCAAGGAATAGAATGGTGCTGAGTTCTTTGGGTTTTCTTTGTATCTAACATATGTCATATTTTTGTTGAACAAGCCAGTAACCTAGACCTAGAAATGCTAACAGACACAGACAAAATAAAAATTCAACAAAGACTTGCTATCTCCAGTTAAAGGACCAAGAAAGGGGCAGCTTAGGAAAATTGAAACCTTTTGTTCAGTAATTGTCCTACTCTAGTCAAATATCACAGAAAAAAACAAAAACAAAAACGAAATTAGAGCCCTAGTCTGCCTCCCATGCTGACATATGCTGATTGGAAAGGAAGCTATACATATACCCTCAGGATCCTATAACAAGTTACCCAAACACTCCAATAGAGGCGGTATCAGAGATGATCAACTAGGAAGTCAAGATATTCATCCCTAACAGCTTCTAAGAAGGACAATCCTCTCATTGTGGTGTTAGTGGAGACCATGAGGAGAATCTGGACTTCTACTTGCATTCAGCTGTAGTCACGCATCAGTCAACTGGGTTGCTGTCACAGGAGGCCTTTCACCATTGTCAAGTGATAATGAGGTTACTCCAACCATACTGTCAGTGGATACCATGAAACTCTCATCTATACAGCAGTAGAGTAAGGAGATTCTCACTTTGAGGGTCAATGGAATCTAAGCAGTGAACCTCGACTTCTACCTTCTCTAGGCAATAATGAGATAATTCCTGTCTTTTTCCTCTGATAGAGCAGTGTCAGATAAAGCCAACTAAAACAGAAGGCTTTGCTTGAAACCTATGTAATCTTTGCTAACAGATGTCACCCTAATAAGTCTAACAATAAACAAAATTTAAAAAAATGAACCCAGTAGTTAAAAAAAAACTTTTTCAATAGTTTAGAATAAATTATGCAGAATGGAAAAAAATAAAAAAGAAGGCTTAAATAAGAACACAATACAAAATGTCCAGATTTAAATTGAAAATTACTAGTTATAGAAAAAAATGTAGAAAATTTCTACTAAATGCACTGTAGAATTGTATGCTTGAAATCTATGTAATCCTTGCTAACAGATGTCACCCCAATAAGTCTAACAATAAAAATGAATTAAAAAAATAAAAACAATCAATAGACTTCAATATTATGATGCTAGAGTTGCTAGAATTAGTGGATAATGATTTAAACATATATAATAGAAAATGTTTATACAATTATGAACACATTTGAATATAATGATAAAAAAGAAAGCTTCAGCAAAGAATAGTGTCATGAAAGAATTAGAAGCTATAAAGTCAGTGAAATGGAAATAGAACAATAGAAATGACTAATTCTGAACAACACAGATAAAAATAGACTGGGAAGAAAGTAACCAAAGCCTCTGGGACACATGGGAATATGACAAAAGATCTATCATTCATGTTATTGGAGTTCCAGGGAAAGAAAATCAAGGTGGAGTTGAGAAGTACTCAAATAAATAATGGCTGAAAATGTCCTACATTGTCATAAAATATAAACCAAGAGTCCAGAAGTTAAGTGAATCTCAAACAAGAAAAACACCAAAAAGGAAATCCATACTAAGACACAAGATAGTTAAACTTTAGAAAACTAAACACAAAGAAAACATTTTGATGGCACACAGAGCAAAATGATATCTTACCTATAGGTGAAAAATACTATTCTTATTTAATATGTTGCTGGAAATTCTAGCCAGTGCAATAATGCTAGAAAATGAAATAAAAGACATGCATGTTTAAGAGAAATAAATAAAACTGTCTCTATTTGTAGATGACATGATGTTAGTGTCAAAAATCTTTTAAAAATCTACAAAAACCCTTTCTAAAAGTTATGATTTCAGAAATGATTCAAGATATAATGTAAATATGTAAGAATCAATTATATTATGAAAGACAATAGAATAGGTAAGTACTGTGTTTATATCCTTTCACAATTATATCAAAATTACAAATGAACCATAAAACAACCATTATTGAGAATTTCCTGAAATCTAGCTGAAGAAAAGTCCTACAACTAAGGACATACAGAAACCATGTCAATATTTGCAGAAGGGATGCAGACGAGGAACAAGCATTTCCCACACCTGCGTGTGGCTGTTAAAAATTGGTAGAGATATCTTGATAGCAGAGAATCCCCTGAGGAGTGAGGGTTTCCAGCCCCACACAGGCTTTGTAGCCGAAGGTTCTAGTGTTGGGGAGAGAAGTCCTCATAACTTATGGCTGTGAAAATCAGTTAAGATTGTGGCTGAGTGAACCTCCAATTTTAAAGGGCCTCCACACAGACATACTTGCTGATGGACTTACTTCCTCTGAACTCCAGCACTGGGGCAGCAGCTTGAAACATTCCAGGGATGTATGGGGAGGAACTGAATTGTCTGGATCCAGGCTGGAGAGGCTGCTTTCTTCCGAACAAAAGTGCTGGCAGAAACCATTGTTTCTTTGTTGAGCCCTCTCCTCTCCCAGAGTGAAGATGCAAGAGGCTGCCATATCTAAGTCTCCATCAACCTAGCTAACACTGTTTTCCTGCCCTGCACCAATGATTCCATGAGACCTCACCCACCCAACTTGTGGGCCCACCCATGCTGCTTCCAGTGGCTTTTCCATACAAATGACCTGTCTTGGCTCATACTATGGATTTTCCTAAAAGCTCTCAGTCACAAAATCCAAACAGGTAGCATCTGGGATCAGCATGTCCCATAACGCTGGCTGAGCAGCCCCAAGCCTGGCATTAGCAGCAGCCAGCCTCAGTTAGCATCTTTGTTTCTTCCAGGCTACTCTAAGCTCAGCTTGGGTGGCAGCCATCTGCAGATAGCTTTGTGGCTCATTCCAGGCATGACAAATGGCTGGCTTCAGACCAAGCTGGAGCATCACCTGACCATCTCCAAGGATGAAACATCCATAGGACAGACTGGGCAGGCACCAGTGCCCTTCTAAAGCAAATCTTGCTCTGTAGGATCAGCCCTTTCACAATAGCATTTCCACTGTAGTCATGGCTAGTCTTCACAAAAAATCAGCCTGAGGGACAATCTCTCCCATTGATGTACAAACAGTAACCAAGGCTCAACTGCAACAGGAGGGCACAAAGAACCCACACAAGGGATACACCGGGAGTACCCAGCTCAGTTGACCAGGGAGACAGTGTCACTGGACCCCACAGGCCACTTACTACATAAGGCTACTCTCCTAAGACAAGGAGACATAGCAGCTGTACTGATCACATAAAGAAAACACACACACACACACACACACACACACACACACACACGGAGGCAACCAAAATGAGGAGACAAAGAAACATGTCTCAAATGAAGAACAGAACAAAGCTCCAGAAAAAAAAAACCTAAATATAATGGAGACAAGCAATCTATCATGTGCAGAGTTCAAAACCTGGTTATAAGGATGCTTATTGATCTCAGTGAGAACCTCAACAAAGATATAGGAAACATAAAAATGCTGATATAAAACATAAAAAATAAGCAGTTAAAATGAAGAATAAAATAACTAAAATAAGGAATATATTAGAAGAAATCAATAGTAGATTAAATGAAGCAGAGGATCAAATGAGTTATTTAAAAGATAAGGTAGCAGAAGACACCCAATCGGAACAGCAGGAAGAAAAAAGAATTCAAAAAAAATGAGGATAGTTTAAGGGGTCTCTGGGAGGACAGCAAACATAACAATATTCACATCATTGGGTACTGGAACAAGAGGGAGAGCAAAAAATTGAAATCCTATTTGAAGAAATAATGACAGGAAACTTCCTTAACTTGGCCAGAAGTGATTTGTATGAAATATTCAAAGAGATGTAAAGCAAGGACCTAAAACAAAGTTGCTCTATCTAGCAAGGTTATCATTTAAAATTGAAGGAGAGACAAAGAACTTTCCAGAGAAGAAAAAGTTAAAGGAGTTTATACCACCAAAATAGTATTATAAGTAATGTTAAGGGGACTTCTTTAAGAGGAGGAAGAAAAAAATATAAAAAATGTGAATAATAACATTGCAACAACTACGTATCTATCAACAATTACTTTAAATGTAAATAGAGTAAATGCTCCAATTAAATGACATGTGTTGGCTGCACAGATAGAAAACCAAAATCTTCATATGTGCTGCCTACAAGCGAACCACTTCGGATCAAAGCACACACACAGAGTGAAAGTAAATGGATCAGAAAAGATATTTTATGAATATGGAAAAAATGCTAGAGTAGCAAAATTTATATCAAAGTAGACTCTAAATAAAAAGCTATAACAGGGTATTTATCTGAAGAAACACAAAATGCCACTTCAAAAGCACATGTGCATCCATATGTTCATTGCAGCATCATTTACAATAGGCAAGACGTGGAGGCATACTGGGTGTCTATCAATGGATGAATGGATGAAAAAGAGGTGGTACATATACACAATGGAATATTTCTCAGCCATAAAAAATGGAATGAAATTTTGCCATCTGCAACAACATGGATGAATCTACATGGTATTGTGCTGAATGGAGTAAGTCGGAGAAAGCCAAATGCCATGTGATTTCTCTTATATGTGCAATCTGAAGAACAAACAAAAGAGAAACAAACACATAGATTCAGAGAACATGTTAAGGGTTGTTAAATGAGAGGGGTTTTGAGGGATAGGTGAAAAAAGGGAAGAGATTAAGAAGTACAAATTTGTAGTTACAAAATAGTTATGGGGATGTAAAGTATAGCATAAGGAATATAGTCAGTGATACTGTAATAACTGTGTATGGAGTTAGATGGGTACTAGATTTATCAGGTTGATCACCTTTTATATTATATAAATGTCTAACCACTATGTTGTACAACTGAAACGAATGCAATATTGTATGTTAACTGCAATTGAAAATAAAAATTATTAAAACAAAGGAAATAAAAATTATTTTTAAAAGAATCAATTATATTTCTATAAACTATTATAAACCCGTAGATACCAAAATTTAAAAAAATGAATAAATTAAACAAATAAAATATAATTTACAATATTAAAGTATTAAATGGTTAGATGTAAATCTAACAAAACATGAACAAAATTTATGTGCTAAAAACTACAGAGTGATGAAGAAACAAACCTAAAAGGAGGATCTAAGTGAATGGAGAGATACACTGTGTTCATGGATTGAAATATTAAACATAGTATAGATGTCTTTTCTCCACAAATTGATATAAATATTTAATTTGTTCTTTTTAAAATTCCAGCAAGACTTTTGTATGCATAGACACATTTATATGGAATGGCAAAGACTCTTTACCAGCTAAAACAATATTGTAAAAGGGAGGAATTACTCTATGTGATTTCAAGATTAATTATACAGCTTCAATCATCAAATTGTGTGATACTGGTGGACAGATAGACACATAAGTCAAGAGAAGAGAAAATGCTGAAGTAGGCTCATACAAATATGCTCAACTGATTTTTAATAAAAATGTAAAAGCAAGTCAATAGAGAAAGGATAGACTTAAACAAATGGTGCTGGAATAATGAGAAATTTTTAAATAAAAATAATGAACCTTGAAATAATTCTCACAACTTATATAATAAAATTAACTCAAAATGAATAAAGGACTTAAATGTAAAATGAAAAACTATAAAATGTTCTTTTTTAATTTTTAGACTTATTGGGGTGACACCAGTTAACAAGAATCACATAATTTCCAGGTATACAATTCTACAGTGGATCATGTATGTGTTGTGTTATGTGTTCACCACCCAGTGTCAGTTCTCTTTCCACCACCATGTATATGGTTTACCCTTCCTCCACTCCCACCTCCTCTCCCTTCTTCCATACCCTCCCTCCTGCCCTCAGGTAACCACTAAATTATTGACTATGTCCATGACTTCTTCTTTCTTTGTTGCTTTCAGTTTTATATTCCATATATGAGTGAAGTCATATGGTTCTTGTTTTTTTTTTTTGGTCTGGCTTATTTTACTTAGCATGATGTTCTCAAGGTCCATCCATTTTGTTGCAAATGGTAGTATTTCACCTTTTCTTATAGTTCTGTAATATTCCATTGTGTATATGTACCACAGCTTCTTTATAAAACTTTTTGAAAAAAAAAAAGCATTGAGGAAATCATTTGAACCTAGGGTTAGGCAAAGAGTTCTTAGACTTAATATCAAAAGCATAATCCAAAAAAGCAAAAAAATAGCTGAACTGGACTTCATCAAAATTAAATGTTTTGCTCTGTGAAATAGTATTAAAAGGCTAAAAGGGCAAGAGTGGGAGAAATATGTGCAAACCATATATCTGACTAATAAATAGTATCAAATCAAATAATAACATCAATATTATCTAGTAACTGAAATAGTACCTCAAAATTGTACAGTAAAAAAACCCAAATAATACAATACAAAAATAAGCAAAAGACATGAAAAGAAATGTCACTGAAGAGGATGTACAGATCACCCATAGCACAAGAAAATATTTTTAAAATCACTGTACTTCAGGCAAATGGAAATTAAAGCCTCAATGAGTTATCACTACAGTTATCACTATCAAAATGGCTAAGAAAAAAATATGGTTCCAATGCACAATGCTAGGGAGGGTATAGAGAATCTTGATCATTTATATATTGCTGGTGGGAATGTAAAATGGGACAGCCATTCTGCAACAATTGAAAGTTCCTTTAAAAATTAAACATGCACATACTATATGTCCCAGAAATTGTATTCCTGGACAGTTATTTCAAATATCTGAAGACTGACATTCCTACACATACACAAAAAACTTGTACATGAATGCTTATATCAGCTTTATTCACAATAGCAAAAAGCTAGAGACCATGTAGATGTCATTCAGTGGATAATGGCTAAGTAAACTTTGGAACATCCTTACCAAGGACTACTACTCAAAAATAAAAAAATAAAAATTAAATTATTAATTAATAAGAGTTTTATGAGTACAATCTGGATGAATCATTAGGGGATTATGCTAAATA
This sequence comes from Lyroderma lyra, assembly GCA_004026885.1. Taxonomy (NCBI): domain Eukaryota; kingdom Metazoa; phylum Chordata; class Mammalia; order Chiroptera; family Megadermatidae; genus Lyroderma; species Lyroderma lyra. The sequence goes on along the minus strand of PVJL010002535.1, from coordinate 82,924 downwards.
AAAATTCCAATTTTTTTTCTCTTATATGATTCAATTTATGTAACATTCTCAAAATGACATACTTATAGAAATGTGGAGCAGTTTAGTGGTTGCCAGGAGGAGATGGGAATGGGAAGGAAGAGGTTGTTACTATAAAAGTACAACATGAAGTATGTTTGTGGTGATAGAACAATTCTATGTCATGACTATCAATGTCAGTTTCCTGGTTGTGGTGTTGCACTATAATTTACAAAAAGTTATCATTGGGGGAAATAGGGTAAAGAATACATGGGATCTTTCTGCCTTATTTGTTATACCTTCATGCGAATGTACAACTATTTCAAATTAGAAAGTTTAATTAGAAAAATTGTTTTTGGGGAAAAATAGAAAGCACAAAAAATTATGACAATGTGGTACTTGCTTTATCTTTCAAAAAATGAAATATTAAGTATTTGAGTATGGAAGCAATGTTGATGATTTGATAGGACAAGCCAGGCTTTTCTATATATAACTGATATACAATATTTGTACCTTTATTGTCCTTCATGTATAATGAGTACATGTGCACAATGACTGATGAAACTTGAACAATGGAACTCAGAAGAGAACTCAATGAGAGATTATCAATAGAGGAAATCCTTTTTGGCTTCTTTATTCAAGGTTAAAGGCCCTTTTTCTGATCCTAAGGGCTTTAAAAAAAAAAATATATATATATATACATACAAATACACACACACAATTCATGAAAATAAATACTGTTTTAGTTTTATTTGGACATAAAATTAGATAGTTTTAAAGGTATTTGAAATGGATCATAAAACTAAGTGGTTTTTATTATTTTAGCTTTTAAATTAGGGTAAATTAGTAAATAATTCTATATTTTGCAGTCCATCTTTGTTCAAAGAAGCAAAAAGTTATTTTATTTTATTATTTTTTAAGGGGTAGTTCTCTGGCTGTGAATTGAACCCAGGCCACAGCGTTGAGAGTGCTAAAGCCTAGCCACTACACTTCCAGGGAACCCCCTGCAAAAAAAGTTATTTTAGAGAAAACTATACAAAGGAGATTAAAAATAAATTAATTCAATAAATATATATTCAGCTAGTGAATCAATATTTTATGTCAGTAACTCAGGAAACAATTTATAGTGGAATTAGTCTATTCTAATCTGTCAGAAATGAAAGAAAACATCCTTGTTATTTGTTCTTTCATAAAACACAAGTAATGTTAAATAATATTATGGTAGATTTAATTTTTATAAAGGTCAAGTATTTTAGAAGTCCATCCATCAAAACATAAAAGGTTTGCTCTTCTAGTTTGGCGTCATATTCCCAAATGTTAGGAGGAAAGATTATACATTATACTGCGGTGTTAAGGTCATTAAAATTTTATACATACACACATATGAAACATTACATTTCATTTTATTTAGACTTAGCTCATTCAGAACAAAGGTTGAAGTATAAAAATCTATTCTTCTTGATGGCTTGAACTATCATCTACCAATACAGGTATCATGTAGAAAACACTCCTAGCTTTTTTTGAGAAATGTGATAGTGTCATTGTTTAATCCTATTAGTGCCTTATTAATCATATATTTCTATGTAGCAAATTACTCTAAAACTTAGTGGCTTAAAATAACAAGAGTATTATCATTTCACAGTTTTTGTTGATCAAGAATTTGGGAGTGGCTGAGTTCGGTGGTTCTGGTTCACCATCTCTTAAAGGGTTATGATCAAGAAATCATTAGAAATCTTGACTGAGACTATAGGATCCAGTTTAAGATTCTCACTCTGGGAGTTCCCTGGTAGTGTAGTGGCTTAAGGTTTTGGCGCTGTCGCTGTCAACATGGTGGCCTGGGTTCGATTCCCAGCCAGGGAACTACCCACATACCAAAAAAAAAAAAAAAAAAAAAAAAAAAAAAAAAAAAAAAAAAAAAAAAAAAAAAAAAAAAAAAAAAAAAAAAAAAAAAAAAAAAAGATTCTCACTCATATGGCTATTAGCAGAAGATCTCAGTTCCTCACTAGGGTAAGCCTCTTCATAGGCTACTTGAGTGCCTTCACAACTTGGTAGCTAACTTCTTTCAGAGTTAGTCTGAGACTGAGTAAAAATAAGTGTCCGTATTATCTAGTCTCCAGGGTGACATACTGCTGTTTCTGCTTTATTCCAATAATTAGAAGTGAGTCATTAAGGCCAGTCCATACTGCAAGAAGAGAACGCATTTTTTTCTTTCTTTCTCGGTTTTTAAACTATTCTATTTCCAGGGGTAACAAGATTATAACATGACAGTCTAACACACTAAAATAAAAAATTATCAGCAGAAAGGAAGGAAAGGACTCATAGCCTGTGATATAAAATAGCATTTGTTGTATCATATATGGTATAAATCCCTTTGCCTGGATTCATAAACTCATTGTATTTCAAACATGTTCCATTTTATATGCAACTTTGCCAAATAATAGATAGCAGCTCTGCTTTTGAGCATAACAAGTTATTTCTAATAGTCTATTGTGTTACATTCTCATGTACCTTTTAATGTTATGCATAAAGAAAAAGGGAAAATCTGATTTGCCAAAGAAAACTGAAGTCTAAAAGGAGGGAATTTTCCAGGGATCCCAAAAGTATTCTTTCCTCATTACATGACTACATAGTACTACTCAGTTCAGTACCATGTTCGCATTCAGTCTTTTGGTTTCTTTGGCTCTTTCTTTGTGTAAGACCTTTATTATATTGTCCTATAAGTGTGCATTCATTCTTGTCCTTCAGTCTAGATTATGAGCAGGGGTAATATTTTTTCCTTTTCTTTTATCACTCATAGATCACAGCATGGTATTGGATATACAGTAAATGCCCAATAAAAATATGTTTTAATGAAGTGAAAGCATACTATTCATGCACAGGTTGTAACTTCACATCCTGTTCACCTCTCCTGTGCTTCTTTCCTTTCTTCTTTCCTTCCCTTTCTTTTCTTTTCCTTTTTTTTCTTTTCTTTCTTCTTTCCTTCCTTAGAATACTATAGTCATTGTAGGCCTACTATGCATTTTGCATTATACTAGTATAAAATTAGTATAAGCCACAGTTTTTCCTTTCAGTGAGCTAACAGTTTAATCAGAGAATTAATATTTACATGAGAAATTGTTGAGTAAGATTTAGTGCCTTAATAAACTGTAAGGACAATAAGTGTATATAGAGAAGGAAACATTAGGGATAGATTAGTTAAAAGAGGTCTCTTAGAAGAGCAGCTATTAGAAATGAACTCTAAACAATAATATCTACTTTGTTGTGTTCTTGTAAATACTAAGTAGTTTAATGATTTTGAAGCCTTAACATAGTGCCTTAAATATGGTAAACAGTCAACAAAAAGTATCCATGATGACAATGACGATGTTGGGTAAAGATGAAGAGAAAGAACACTGGATAGATGGAGAGGATGGTAATATTCAGATAGTAACAAGTATCTGAGCATGGTAGATTTTAGGATAAGCGTGGCATGATGGGAAAAGTGGAGTTAAAACAGAAGACTCATTCTGAAGAATCAATAACAGAGAGGAAAGTACGTGTCAAGATTTTGGAGGACTCTGAGTGTTGCTCATGCATTGCAAATTGCTTTTCTGTAGTCAGTAAGGAGAAATTGGCACTTAATGCATTTGTGTTGCTTTCTAATAGACCTTTGAGTCCTTTCACTAAGACAGGTATACCATGGACCTACATGTCCCCAATACAACCCAGCACAAAGAAAGAGCCAGAAAATCAAATGAAAAATTTTATCTAAAGTTGTCTATTAAGTGGGTTGACAGTTTCTCTTTCTAACGCTAGCCTGTAAGCTCGTGCCTTAAAGTGACTGAACCAAAAGGTTATTTCAATGTAGACACAGCAAACATGGCTCCAAAAACACATAGTCAGTGATGATCAAGTGGAACGATTATGGATTATGCTGACGCCATCATCATATGGGGCCTCATTTTCTAATATTGCATCACATCCTAAAATTATACAACAATAATTAGCTATTAATTTTGCCTCAAACACTCAATGTGCTAAATATTGTGCAAAGCCTTTAGTACACGCTTTTGGGAGGTCTCTGAAGGAGAGTGAACACATGTCTGAAAAGTAGGAGAGTTAGCAAAAGGAGAAAAAATAGATGGAAAAAAATAAGGTAGAGAAGTGAGACTGATTTCCAGTTTTTGATGATCCAAGTCACACAATAAACTTCCATCACTGGGAATAAGTAAGAAATTGAAATTTCATTAAGTGGAACTGTAACACATAAAACACATTGTAAAACCGGCACCTTAGTGGACATAATGCAAATAAAGATACAGACTTTGCAGAATCATAGAACTTAAAAAATTTGAGATACCATTTTGTGCATTCCCCTAATCTCCAAGCAAAACCTCACCTCAATCATTCCAGATGAGAGAGAATCTATCCTTTTTGAAACCAAAATGTAAAACAGCCCAGAGGTAATTTCATAACCTCCACAGTAATATATTCTGATGCTTGACAGCCTTAACAGACAGTAAATCCTTTCTTAAACTTTCTCATGCTATAGTGGCATTTCCTGTAGCTCCGCCCTCATGGCAGATGGGGAGCATCTGGTCCTAATGACTGACTTTTAGGTCCTGGAAGATCATTACTAAGTCACCTCAGCCAGCTTTTTTATGGGCTGAACCATCTCAATTCCCTTTGGTTTTCTCTTCTTCAGCTATTTTCCTGCTGTTTATCATCACTGCTCTGGGATAGCTTTATAATAAAACAAACAATCTTATTGTTTTTCATGCCAAATAATCATATAATAAAGCTCTAATTTAAAAAAAAGAGCATATATCTGCCTAGGCCACCAAGGCCAAGAATATTTTAAAAGTTAGCCTCTTTTCCTTTTCTCGAAGACAAGTGCCAGTGGAAACTTACTTAACTTAAAAAAGAGTATTTCTCTAAGGAGTTGAACTGTGCAGAAGAATTATTACTGCTGTGGACAGAGATCAACTTTTTTTTTTTCTGTCTTCATGGGTAAATCATATAGTTACATAAGAGAAAAAATTACTCAAAACAGCACTGACATAGAAAGTTTTACGAACTTACATAGCCTCAGGCAAAGGTTATGTTCCTGAACTCTGAACTCACCTTTCTTTAGTTCTCAGTAACCTAAATAGAGCTAATAATAGAGGAAAAACTCCAGGCCTTCAAACAATAAAGTAACACTTTCCTAAAACCTAAGGGACAAATACTGTCAGAGAGTTGAAAAAGTCATAACCAATTTTAGAAATATTTAAGCCATAAAATATAGTAAGCCAATTCTGAACTTCTACCTCACAACTGCAACTCAGATGAAAGCTTTATGTATTGTTTTTAAGGCGATATAATTTACCAACATGATTGTACATTATGCCATTTACAAAAGTCTTGATCATTTGTCTGCTCACTTGGAAGCTGAGCCTGTGGGCTGCTGCTAAAATTTAGGAGTTAGTACCATACTAAAGAAGTTAATATTGTAGCTTGATTCCCATGATGAGCTTTTTAGCTTCATTTTGTTACATGGGCATCAAAAACCTCATGAATCTGTAATATACACCAGGGGCCGTGCAAATGTGCTGTTGTTTAGAGAAGCAGTTGGCATGGATTTTCATTTAGGGTAAAATGCTAACATTCCTTAAGGGCAGCCTAGTAGTATTATTTCTATAGACAAAATATTTGGGGAAAATGTAACATTTTTCAATAAATAACAGGCATTTTCCTGGTGCCCCATCAGTATGATTTAGTAAAAACTTACAGGAGTCCCAATAATACAGGTCTCAAACAAATAAAAGCACTTAACGTATTTTGGCATTACCCTCAGTAGAATAATAGCTGGAAGTCAACCACCCTGGGAGAGTGTCCTTGCCCTCCATTACTATGAGGTGTTCCTCCAAATGTTCCTGTAAACCAGTGGTTCTCAACTAGGGGAATTTTTGCACTCTGACAAGGGGATATTTGCCACAACTAGGGGTGGTAGGGCTACTGGCATCCAGTGGATTGAGGCCAAGGATGTTCCTAAACATTTACAGAGACTAAGATGGACTCCCACAACAAAGTTGTATCTAGCTTGAAATGTCAAGAGTGCTGAGGTTAACAATCATGGCTTAACCTAAAGACTGGCCCCTGGCCAATACCACTGTCTAGAGAACAACTCTTGTTGTAGACTGGACCCTTTGTCACAGTCTGCCTTACTCATGATGTTGTTTCTCTGACTTGTGTTGCATGTTTGGCCCTGCTATGTTTCTCCCCTTCCTTAGGATGGGAATACATTCAAAGACTCAAGATACCTTTCCTCACCTCTTTGGGAAGACAGTGCCAGCTTTTTTTCCTAAGGGCTATGTACTTCCTGCTGTCCTCCAATTTCTAGTCATGTGGGAAATTTCAAAGGGAGCATATGTGCTTTCCCTTACGACATGACAAGAATGCTCCTCTCGAGTCTAAAGAGGGCCAAAGTGCTCTACTCTACTCATTGAACACTTTCATTTCTACCCTCAGGCAGATTTGCTATGACACCAAGTTTGGTCTTACCACATTGTAGCTTTGGCTACCCTTGCATGCACTCAAGTACTTGTTGGGAAGTTACCCACATAGTGATTTAAGCCTGGCTATTATGTTTTCTAGTTTGTAATGCCTATAATTTATTGGATAAAATACTGGAAGCAAATGAGTTATTTGAGTTAATCAAACACTCTGGTTAACTGAGTGTCATTAGACATACTATGCCAGAATCATTGACAGTTTATCAAAGAGTTGGAAACCAAATACACTGAACACTAAAAGTATAGCTAACATCATTTAGTCTTTACTTAACCATTTAAATGACTCATTAGGATCTTTTATTGCCTTGATGCCATTACTACAATTCTGTATTTGTTTCAATTTGCTTGACTGTTGCTAGGTAGAAGAATCAGATCTATTAAGGAATTCTGGGAAACAGAATTGGGCCCTATGTAAATATTACTGGTTGACAGATGCTAGGGGATAAAGGTTACTTGATTATGGAAATCTGTTTCCTAAATATTGATAGTTTTTAAAAATCTGGAAACATACAAGACATGGAAAGCAGTGAGCTAAAAATGGTGGGCTACCTTTAGTTGAATATTGGATCTCTCAGTTATAATTTCCTATTATCATCTACCAGTAACTCAGAAAATGGTACTATAGCAATTTAAAAGGCTTTAATCCTAGACTAATGCAGTTCTGACCCTTGTGGAAGAGAGGGAAGGAAGGAGTGTTAGTTAATGAAGTTTTAAACTGCATAGCAATTCTAAGAAAGTTTATGCCAAGCCAATGAGGAAAGCTTGAACTAAATCCACCAGAGGAGTCCTGTATCTCCCAGAAACAGGCTTGCCCTCATGTCCTTGCCAAGTTCAGTCCATGACTGTGGGCAGCCTGTGAAAAGTGTGGCTCTAAATGCAGTGATCCAGAGGAGAGCATCTGAGGTTATCTCTCAATTACAGTCCCCTGCAGTAGGAGAACTGAGAGGCAGATTTGCATTAGTGTCATGAGTATATAGGATGGGCTAGATTCAGGGATATATTCAAGGCCTTTGACTTGATTAGGAAAGTTTGTTTACCTGTATTTTACTAACCAAAATCTAGTTAGGGTAGAAGTTTTGTCTAACTCATTTTTGCACCTTTCACTGCACCTGATCAGGCACAAAATAGGTGATCTGTGATTAATATGGACTGAATATGACTTAGTCAGATGCAGTCTGACCTCTTGTAAAGAAACAAAAATGATCTGATGATAGTTTGCAGATATGGGATAATAATTTCCTTAAATTCCTTCTAAAATGACTATTCCTAAAAGAGCAAAGCTGACAAATACTGCTAATTACAATTACTATCATTAAGAATAAGGTCAGTAATTATAATCCTTTGTCCTCCCTAATCTAGTCCCTTTTCACAGAATGAAAAGATTCAGGATTTGAACTATTGAACAAAGTGTAAAAAAAAAATCACTGATAAATAAATGCAAACAAACCCAGACAGACACACACATATGCACACACACTCACTATTCCATACATTGCTGTGATCAAATTTTAACTTCATATAATACAGTCATGCATTCATTCTGCAGTGAGAAGCAACTCTGAACATACAGAATAGCTTCCATCACCCCTGGGATCACCATTAAAACAAGAGAGAGAGAGCTTAGGAAAGCTCCTGAGTCCCAGGGTGGAATCAAGTGCATGTCATGGGCAGGATAGGAAAAGAAAATGAGTAAAAGGAGTAAGGTTTCCAGGAGAGTTGAAGAAGGGCAAGAGAGAAAAGACAAGAGAAAGGAAAATAAAAGCTGAATTTATGCTGGATACAGTATCACATCTGTAATAATGATCTTGGAGATCATGGGGCTTCTTTGAATATATCATTGTACCATAATACAACATTGTCAATATGAGCCAGACGGGTCATCATCAGAAAGTGTTACCACTGGGTGGGATCAAATCACCAGCACAAATGGCACCCTCTTGAGCAGTTTCAGCCAAGATGCCAAAGACTGACTGGGCATGAAAGGTGGCAGATGGCCAGTGTTGAAAAGGAGCTTGACTAGCTGCTGACACTGTGTAAAACTTTGTCCAACTGTGAAACTTTTTCTGGGCCACAGAAGGTAAAATTCCGGGACTCTGAACTTGAGTCCAATTTTCTTGCAAATAAGCAAAGGACAAGAAGCATGACCCAGGGAGGGCACATGATTGAACATGTTTCTACTAGCTTGTGGTGGTGTTTCTATCCCCATCCCTGGTCCTTTACGTGAATTTGGCCCATCCCTTTAATATTCAAAAGGGAACACACAGAAGCCCAACCATAGGCAACAGTACTCTGCCTCAGATCTTTATCTTCTTACTCTTCTTCTTGTCCATTCAACCAGATGTCATTTTTCCTAACCCCAAAATCCTAATAACCGTACACTCCAACTGCTAATGCTTGCCTTAGGCCCTCCTTGCTTTTAAAATCTGTTTACCCTTATTTCTCTGATTTACTTAACTCAGCTCTCTGTATAAAAATTCCAACTTTCAACTCTGCACTCATTGTAAGATCACAAATACCTACAACTCTGGGTTATAGTCAGTCCAATCATTCACCCCAGCCCTGTAGAGCCCACACTAGTTATACCAGCTTCTTTGGAGTCCTTGCCAAGATGGGAGATAGGACACCTGGTATAGGAAGAATATTTCTCCATCAAAAAAGCAGTTTAAAAATTCAAAAGTTGTATTTGGTTGGATGCTCAGGCTTCTAAAGGCCCAATGGGGAATTATAGGGGAAAGAGCCTTGTCAATCAAGATGATTAATTCTGAGGTGTGAAAGGGGATTGTGTTTCTAGCAGAAGCAGTGATGGCAGCATGCCCACATAGGGAGTTGTGATATAGTGGAACGAAAATTGGCCTAGGTATCATGAGACCTGGATTCTAGCCCAAATCAGCTCCAAATAGTTGTGTGAGCTTGGGCCAGTCCTACCCACTCTCTAGGCCTTGGCTTTCTTATCTAATAAATTACCTGATTAAATGACCTTCTTAGGTCAATTCCTTTTTCCTCATCTGGGACTAATTGTTTGCTTACTAGGCAAGTGAAAAGGGCAGAAATGTTAGTAAACACCATGAAGCCTGATTGCCAATGAGACAGCCTTATTGTTGGAAAATAAATAAAGGACAAAGCTGAATAAGAGAGATCATGAATTGGACATAGGTTGTGTGTTGTGGGTCTGGGGTAGGGGGATACAGTTGGTGATGAGTAATTCATTTGAAGCAATGACTCTGGTAGACTAAAGACCTAAGGCAGGGTTTCTAAGGAAACTGGAATGTATATGAGTAATGATGTTTAACTGATGGTGGTATAGGAATAGTGAAGAGGCCCAATTGATGTTCAATACCTTCTACCATTATATTGTAATTTCCATATTCTTTTTGTTAGAAAGCAAGTATATTACTAGGTAAGTAAGGCACTTAAAGCCAGAAATTATCATTTGTACTTGAGCAGAAACTAATTCCTTCAGATTAGCCAACCACTAGCATGACTCTTAGGGCATGGAATGCAAGACTGGTAAATACTGATGGGGGAAGTGGTGGGGACCGTGAGTGAGGGCAGAAGGTAGGGTATGAAAGGGAAAATGGTCCAGAATGTGGTAGGCTTAGTAGAGATCAGGTAGCACATTCTGTTCTTCCCAAGTAGGAATTCCTAGGCAGTGAGTGAATACGGTGACGATATAAGGAACTTAAAGAAACCTGTGGTTTTCCAAAAGGAAATATATGGAAAGGGTCAGAAAGTGAAAGCAGAAGGATACACTTTTAAAATATTGCTTATGGGCACACAAACAAACATAAAGGTTTAAGCATTACTCCTCAGTCCCATACCCATGCATTCAATCCACATCTAGGTGCCCCAACAAGCACTTCAAAATAAAACATGATTGCCCACTCAGGAAGCCAAAAAAGGAAACACACACACACACACACACACACACACACACACACAAAGCATAACACAAAACATGACCACCACAGAAGGTAGCACTGGCATCCATAAATATTCTGCAGTCTTCATATTGACTGATGGGAACAACTCCCAATCACCTTGTCATCCAAGTCGGAAATACAGAATTCCTTCTAGAATCTTTCCTTTTCTTCAGCACTTCATCTTCCTTTCAATCATAACTGAGCCCTTAGATCCAAAGATCATTTTTCTTCTTTTCAAAAATGCAAATAATCATTACCCACTCTCCATTCTTTTTGTAACTGTCATACTTTAAGTCCTCCTTGCTTACTGTCTGAACTACTGCAACAATTTCCTGACTGAGCAGCCTGTATTCAGCTTCCTCTGATGATAATGCTGTCACACTAATCTAAGATACAATTCTAATCATGTTACATCTTTGCACATCACCACTAGCTTCCAGTTACCTACAGAATATCTCAACTCTATTGAAATGGTTCATAAGGCATGGTTTGGCATCTGTCTACCTCTGAGCACTTGTGATTCATCACTTTCCTACATGTTCCTGGCACTCTAACGTACATCAAATTACCCTTTGTATACTTGTAATGCTAACCCATGCCCATGCACCTCTGAATGTGCAAAGTCCTCTATCCATCATTCATTTTGAGCTATGTAATTTCTCACCTAACTCAGCCCAATACTAGTTATTTTAAGCTTAATTTTCATGAGTTCACCACATATTTTCAATATTGTATTTACTCAGGTATTGAGGTGACAATGAGATTTTGTTTAGAAAAGAATGAAGCTTGGACTGGATGGTTATTCTATAATAAAGATGAGTGATGATAATTATTGGTATGAAGGTAAAGTAAATTGTAAATTTAAAAACCTTTGTGGGAAGAATAATTAATTTTAGTTTTCTACAAGAGTTCACCCTTTTCTTTAAAGGCTCTCCATTTCTTGAAGGCATTATTATTAATTCCAAGCACAGAGCTGCTTTGCTTTCAGATGTATTCAAAATCTTCTGTTAGTCACCCTTTTAGAATTTCTATTTTCAACATCTTCCTAATGGTGACATTCTGAGTACTGCACAAATGTTCACATCTTCCTTGTGCCGAATTTCCTAAGAGCAAGGATTTAACTGGGCTGTGTATGGAAAATGCCCAATGGAGAGTTATGGTACGTTGTCTTCCATGCAATGCAGTAATTTACTGATGGTTCATATGTTAGGATTAAAAAGTTTATAATCATGATGTAAGATCAATTTAAGAAAGAAGTGTTTTGGAATTGTAAATTAATATAGCATGAAGATATTCAGAATGATTTAAGCACAAATCTGACAAAATTCATACTATAAGTTTTCCCAGTTAGTATTAAGTTGTATCCAGTTTCGACTAAACTGGATACAACTTAATACTAACTGGGAAAACTTACAAGCAAAGCAAAAATAAACCTCCCCAAACAGAACACATTTCTACTTAGATTCTCTCTATGGCTAAATTATGTGATGAACTAATTCAGGTTTAGAAATGAAATACTAATTTTGTCATTAATGTAATTTTCTTCTCTATTACCTGTGTATGAGGCATTACTCCTGGATGATTCTAGACAAAGGAGAAGAGAAAAATACAAATCAGGTCAACATAAAAGCCTGAGCTGAATCAGGGGAATTTCAGCATATGAATAGAAAAGCTCTGTTCTTTGCAGAAGGGAGTCTATTCAGTACCATACATGGTGCCCACAGTATACAAAATCTCTGCTACCAAGTTGAAATGTTTCATTTAAAAAATAAGATTTAACTCAATTGTAATTCAATTTCCTACAACAGTTTTAGTTATTTAGAATTATGTTGCGTTCTTTCTTATCCTGAGAAGGGCCTTATTTGAAGCAGTGGTTCATTTCAAATGCTTTTGTATTGATTATAATTATGCTCTTCTACACCATTAAAGGGACTTTTAAAGTACGAAACCTTCCCAGTATAAGAGAAAATTGTCAGTGTTGCAGGGCTGATGAATATGTAGGTCACCTGCGATTGTAGATTAGAATCCTAGAATTTTCAGTATGAAAATACTTCTAGCCCTCTTTAGACTGGCAAACCATCCAAGATATGTGGCTGTCTCTTTCCCACTTCAAACTTTTTAGTAAGCATGTTTTCTTTTATTAAAAAACTTCACCCAAATAGCAAGAGTGACATCGAACAAACAAAAATCTAAACAAAAACAATAACTTTTAAAAAATCTTCAGGAGTACAAAGTTCATAATGTCTTCTAGTACTGCCAAGCCCATATTTTATTTACCTAATGTTCTTCCTTATGTCTAACCACAGTCTTTCCTGTTTCAATTTATTGTTATTCCTTCTGGTTAATACAAGGAAAATGAGAGGCAAATTTAAAAGAGAAACGACTCAAGCTGAATCTTTTCTATAGTATTTCTGAGTTTGCAAATGAATTGATATAGGGGCAAAGCCACATAATTTAATACGAAAAAGAGGCAATTGCCATTCAGTTTGTTCAGAGGCTCAGCATAATGCCAGGACAGAAGGAGTCAATGGAGTGTGTCTGATCAGATTGAAGAAGTCATTTCAGAATTTCCTCTTTATAAAGTTTAAATTTAGTTTTCAATTTCCTAGAGTGACTATTCCAGATGGGCCAAGTGGTTCAGATAAAATAGAAACTGACCTAGAATCACTCTCTAGTTTCAAGGGAAGGAAAAATAGAACTTCCTTTGGTTGAGGTTGTTTTTCATTTATAAATGTCTGCACTGAGGTGGGATATATGCACTTCTATTTTTCATGTGGAAAAATGTGCAAGAATAAAGTCTGAAATAAGAAGAGGCATATATACAGAAAGAAGGTTTTCTTCCCACAGGCAGAAAGATTTAATAGGTAACTATTCCTTCCTTCCTTATTCTAACCCCTCCCTACTTTCCCTTTCTTGTTTCTCATCATCCCACCTCTGGAAAATGGAAAGCTACCCATTAAGATTATAATTTGGAATTTATAGTGCTCATCTTCTCCTATTACTCAATAGCACAGAGGTTAGATTTAGAGCGATTTTATAGGCCATCCCCCTTAAACTTTCAGCTCAGTGACCTTGATGTTAGACATTGAGGATGAAGCCAGGGTGGTGAGTTGCAGCTGTTGCCTGTAATGTGATCCCTTAGGGGAATGCATGGCCCCTTGTGCAGGTCCCTATAAAAGCAACAGTACAAGGTCAAAACGCATCTCAAATATCACCTCCTTTGGGAAACCTTCTCTGCACCCCACCCCCTGACTCCTTACCCAGTATCCCAGTGATTCATGATTTTTGCCTCTATCACAGCATTCATCATGTTACACTGTACTGTGTTGATTTCTCTGCCCCCTCCACTAGCCTGTGAGACTTAGGCAATATAAAACTCTCTTTTTCATCTCTGTGCTTCTGATGCCTAGCATAGAATCTGCCATATAACAGACTTTTAATAAATAGTTAGTGAATGAATGGCTGGTTTACTCTAACATAGTCTGTATCTGAGGGTCACCTGTGAAGGTATAAATTTCTTCTGTGTTTTCAACATTTCTATGAAAAATTAAACTATCACAGAATTAACAAATTAAGGTGTTATCTAATACCTTGGCACCTCTAATTTATTCATTACTTATAATGCCTAATTACTTTAGTATTTCATATTAATTTTGTGTTTCATTATATTTATGTGGATAAAGTTTCATGTAATATATACCAATTACAATTCATCAGTAATTGTGCTTAGCCAATTATGCTTAACTGAATCAATCACAGGGAAGTCACATTTTGATAGGGTCAAAAATAGGAGAAAAAGTTAAGAAAATGGGTTACCTAATAAATTTCTCATTTCTTTCTAAATTCAACCTTTCCCATCATTCTCCTAATCTTACCATTCTCTTTTCTGCCAGATTCCTGTTCCATGAATTATGCCCTCTCTTAGTCTCCACTAGCTACTCTTCAGCTAACAATAGGTTCAGTACTCCCCATCATAAAAGAAATTTCCCTTGACTATTCTATCCTCTCAAGCTACCCTCCCCATTGTTTACCTTCCTTGCTAGCCCTTCTAAACTTGATACAGAATAAGTTGATACCTATAACCTCCAGTTTTACCACCCACTCATTCAACAATCATTCTCACATCTGTCCTTTCCTTTCCAATCAATCTTTGATATTTGACTCCTATTACTCTGCTGAAACCTCTCTCTCAAAGGTGACCATAAATTCAATGGCAGGAGACCATAGAGATAAGAACATGAACGTCAGAGTTAAAGAGTTTGAGGTTTAAGTCCACATTTTTAACTAGCTTTGAGGCCTTGATCAAGTTTCTTAACTTCTCTAAAATTTAGTTTTCTCATCTTTAGAATTGGGGCCAATAATAGTCTCTACCTCACAAGTGGTTCTGAAGATTAAATGGGACAATTCCTATAAAGAGTTTAGCACAGTATCTGAAGCATAGACAGTGACTAATAAGCAGTAGCAATTTAGTCCGGATTCTCTTCACTTTTTATAGTGCTGAATGCCTTCTTCTAGCACCATGATGTTCCATGGTATCTACCATACTGAAAACCTCTACTTTTTCTCTTTCCAGTCTAACTGCTTTGTTTCCATCCACATTGCTGCTGGCTCTTCTTCCTCCTTCCCAATCAGAATGATTGTGTCTTAAGATTCTGTTATTAATCTATTCTTTTTGCTTTCTTAATTTCTTCCTCAGTGAAGATGGAAAGATGGGCCTTGAATTTAGGAGTTAGGTATTTGCAAGTCCACAGTCACACTCATCATCTTTACTCCTAAACAGGCTCTCTTTCTGACTTGGCTCTTTCTGTCACTAGCACCACAGATTTGGCTTTGCTGCAGCTAAATTGTACCATTTGCAACCCTCTAAAGATGCCACACATGCTTTATAGGCTGCACAGTTTTGCTTATATTGGCTTAGCTAAAATCCAACCCATTGCTCAAAGAGCATCTTAAATACCACCTCTTGTGTGAAATGTTTTCTACCAACATGGGTTCTGGAATACTACTTTTTAGCTGTGTTACCATTTGAAAGTGATTAAATCTCAGGTTCATTTTCTTTATTCAAAACATGAGGATAATCATTGTCCCTAACTGATTAAGTTGGAATAAGGACTTAATTAAATGAGAGAAAAAAAATCTTATAACGATGCTTTGTACAGCATAGCACATATAATAATCTCAATAGATGCTAGTAGTTATTTTCACTACCACTGCTGCTGCCACTGCTGATATTACCATATCTTTATTTGGAATTCCTGACCAACTGAGTTATGCCTCTTTTAGTGAACTTTTCTAATTCTAATATTTGTTAGGACTATTTATCTACAATGTTGACAATTGTTGTTAACCCCCTCCAACTATTAGAATATGAGGACAAGACCCATGTCTTCCATATCTTACTGTGTAGGGTTTCAGTATGTTTTTGTTAAATTTAAGTAAATGAATTCTTACTTCGTGCTGGTCCTTTTCGTCATTTTTCTTTGTTTCCCCCTCTTTTGTTCAGTTTCAAAGGAAGCAGTAGTGATTAATGTAAGAATGTAAGCCATGTCATTGTAATATTTTCCTTTAATCTTTGAATAGATTATGATTTTCCTTTGCTTGTTCTCTTTAAGCAAATTATTTACTTAGGGATCGTGTTGACTAGGGTAAGTGCATACAGGGATTAACCTCGGAGTTAATGGGAGAAATTGTAGACCTGATTATAAGAAGGGGAAAGCTTATCTTTCTTTTCTATACTCTTTTCAAACACTATCATTTAAGCTCTTTTTGAACTAGGAAAGTCCATCAATATTATTCATTTATTTGTTTCGGTATATACATCCTTAGGCATTGAAAAGCATATAACAGATGTAACCTCTTCTGTGGCCATCTTCAGGTGCTGGGCACCAAATATTTTCTCCCTATACTCAAGTCCAATCCAAGTATTTATCTCTAATTTATATTCAGGTATAAACCACTGAGAACAGCTTAGGCAGTTAGTGGATTTGTGTATAAAAAAACTTTAGGTAGTAAAATGTCATTTTAATGGTTAGATTTTAAACATTAATCAATAGGTGGAAGTAGTGGTAGGAATTCAGGGGATAGGGAATCTTTTCTAGGGATTTTCAGTGCATACCACATAAATGACCTGCTCTGCCTATATACATAATGTCTCACCTTAGCAAACTTGCTGTCAAATTGGTATAAGGCTCAATAACAACATTATTAGTTTTTATTTTTTCTTTTGAAATTTCAAGACTCAAGGTAAGCAGTTGTTCCTGTGTTCATACTCTCTGAAGATCAATAAGCAAAGGGCAAGTTAATATGCCTTCAGATAAGCTCAACTAAGATGTTAACTAGAGGTCACATTGGGTTTATCATAGTTCCCCGGGTGGGGGGAATAAAACAATGAATAATTATCAAAAATCATCTTATGTAAGGACTTATGAATTTATGAATATGTTCTTTCTCACTTAGGTATATAACATAGTGCATAAAAACATAGCTTAGTTCTTAGTTGCCACCTTCATCTACAAGGTCTGTTGGTCTGAATGTCTATATAATAAAAAAAATGTTTAGCAAGGAATAAAATTGTAAAAATGGCAGTAGTGAAGCAGTACCTTAAGGCTCAATCTACTTGATCTATCTTCATGCTTGGCCTGTAGCCAATATTTCCCTTTTCTCTCTGAGAGGTCCCAAGAATTTCCTTGACTGGGAAGTAAACTAAATGAGTGAATGTGTTGATGGTACACCTTTGCACTTGAGCACTAAGAGAAAGTTCTGTGCCAAATTATTTCCTCAAGGCAGCAAAAAAGAGAAATTTGATTTTATATAAAACTTGCACAACTGGGTGTGGCTGAAACTCCTCTCAGTGAGAACTGGCATGTGTGATTATATCTATATGGGATTGTGGCTTTCCCAACTGAGAAAGTAACCATTTTGATTTGTTATATTTGGAATAATTTCCATAATAATGACAAGTTTTACACCAGTTAGATTATATGACCTCAGTGAAGGCACATAATAATGGAAGGGTGGAAGAGCCCATGACCTATTCGAATTCAATTATTAAACTTCCATTTTACTCAGCAGAAAGAAAACTGAACTAACATTTTGCTTATGATTTGGAAATATTTCCTGAAAGTGAGATGTTTGTTTGAAGGCAAAATGGAAGAATGATTGTTGCCAAGAATTATTAAAAGGAAGTTCCTCCCATTTCTTCCTCCACTACCTTCAATAAAAAAAAATGGCAACTTTAACTTTTATCTTGAGGCTTTTAACAAGTCTCATTCAATACTGAATGAATAGGAATGGTAAAAATCGATGATTTTACAAGAAGGCCAAATTCCAAGTCTTCATGTCAATGTCAAATGCTGTCAGCTGTCAAAAGCCAAAATAACTTATTTCCAGAAATAAACAGAAGCCTAAAGAAATGATTCATGCATTACATTTAACTAAAAAGGATTTATTGACCATTTGTTCAACATCCCACCTTAGATGTGGTGGAAAATGCAGAAGTGATATGGCAGGGCTGATAATCTCAGGGAATTTATGAAGACCACACCTGAACATCCTGAAGGTCAGGGACCAGTAACTTATTTAGTTTTGTGTGGCTGTCAGCAGAGTTAAGCCATAGTGAGTTCAGACAGGCTTAAGACATAGGCAGAAAAGAAACACACAGACACAAACACACACATAGACAAGGAATAACAGAGTACTTGGCAGAGCATAAGACCAAAACAACAACTATAACTACAACCTTGTGTGAAACTGAAAAAAAAAAAGGTACAAAAGATAAGGGTTGGTGAGATGGCATGAAGGATCTTAGAAAGTAAACTTCAGGCTGCCTCCAATGTTCAATTAATCTCTACATCAACTTTAAAAGTGCTGGATACCTTCAGTCAAAATGTAGGATCTACAGGTGGATTAGCTGTGCTTTTGTGCTGAAGGCAGTTTAGGGAAGGAAAAAGGACAGGGGCCTTTGACATGCTTGAATCCCTTTATCATCCTATCACAATGTCAAGGCCTTGGAAGTTCCTAAGCTTGCACTGAAAGTGAATCTTGTATTTTCATTACATAAGACTTTGAGGCTTGAATAGTGCCAGACCCTCTTGCCTCTTGTAGGAAAGCTAAATTTCCAGTCAGTAAGTCACTGGACTACTTACTATATTGCTCTCTAGAGAAGCAAGTCTGTGTTTGTTTGTTTATTCATTCCTGAAATTAGATTTTGGATGCTGGAGGAAGGAGAGTTTGTTTTCTGATGAAATTAGAGGCTGTGACGGGGAAGCATGCCTTCATCATCCCTCTCCATTTGCTGTGAAGAAGAACCAGATGGAAGATGATGGATACTTGGGTGGAGGGGGGGTTATGGCTTTTGACTATGCCTAATCTGAATTCTCAGCTATTAGGGTTATTCAGCTTTAACTCTTTGGCTAGACTATGCATTTCACCAGATGCAAGGACTAAATCTGTCTTTACTTCTCTGGCACCTCCTATTTGTCTGAACACTTCCCTCTGATACCAATGTGTTCTATTTAAAAATATGGTGTGGACACATTTCAAAGTATAGTTATGGAATGCACCATATCCCCACTCCTTTACCTCAATTAGTTTTTTGTACAAAAAGGGCTATACAAGTTCTATGGGCTGCTTTTCTGCAGATACACATTTCCTTTGAAGAATTATTACCTCATAACTGGATCAGATCCCTGCATGAAATCCCCCTCAGTCTCCATTCTTCAATTTTACATGATACAGGCAAAAGAGTCCCATGTTATCACGTGAGGTCAGGCAATTAATTTTGCAAAGTCACCCTAGAAAAAGTACTACCTACCTCATTGCTGAATATCACCAATGTCACATTTGAAGCACTCCCCTTGGGAAGCTGTGCACCAACACCAGAGCCTAGTCCACCCTTCAAAGCAACTTTGGAACTTTTTCTGGAATGGCCATCAGAGCTCTTGTAGTCCCCCAAACCTGACAATTAAGTTCATGAACTTGCCACCATGTGCTGACGTTGGCAGCACTGTGCAAACAACTTGGTAAGGTGTCATAGTTTTGGTAAGTTTATGACACCGAACATAAACACACGGTGGGAAGTTCGTGAACTTAATTGTCAAATTTTGGGTACAATGACAGCTTGACCATTCCAGAGAAAGAGTTCCAAAATTGTTTGGAAATGTGAGCTGAGCACTGGCAGCGGTGCATAGCTTCCCAAGGGGAGTACTTCACAGGTGACCATAGTGATATTCAGCAATGAGGTATGTAGCACTTATAAGATGAGTTCATGAAATTAATTGTCTGATCTCACATAATTATATAATTTCAGCCAAAGGAAACTAGAGGTCTTTCAACTATCGACATCATTGAAGAAGTGAGAAAATTAAGATCTAGACAGGAAAGAGGATTTGACCATCTTCACATAGCAATTTATGGTACAGGTGGAATATTTGACTTGGACAAGATTGAATAAATGAGATTGTAAGAAATTTCATACTTAATAGCTTTGTTTTCATTTCTTAGGTGATTTATTCCTCTAATACTTCAGTTTTCAATTTATCAACACAATTCACTTAATGCTTACTTTCTAGTTTTGTTTTTTTCCCCTTAAAACCAAAATGAATAACCAATTTTCCACTTTGCTTAAAACCTTTAAAGATAGTTGTTAAATGTTGTACAATGTTTTGTTCTCCATAGTGTCTTTCACAGTTCTTGCACATAACATTGATAAATATATGAGGAAGCAGCACAGTTTTGTAAAATGTGCTCTGTATTTGAAACAGACAGATTTGGTTTTCATCTCAGCACTGATGCTTATTAGCTTTGGGGCCTTATGTAAGTTATTTGTTGTATTAAAGCCTCATTTCTGTTTCTATAAAATGGAACTAATAATGGTATCTATCTCAGGGGGTTGTGATAATTGAAGTAATTCATATAGAGTGTCTGGTAGAGTGCCTGCACTAGTCAAGTACTCAACAAATGGTGACTATTACATTATTTAGTGAAGGGGTAAGTGAACACTTGAAAATGAAAAGGGTCTACTCTGAATAAGATAGTCACAGAGAAGAGTTAAACAGGGGGTCAAGATGGGAAATTGAACAGCTTTGTAGTGGCCCCTTGAGTTGGACTTCGAATTCCTTATTTTTTTCTTTACTGTTGGCTTAAAACCAATCCCTAGAATATCTTGAAATTGTCAGAGCTGAAAGGAACTTTAGGAGCAATTTTGTTAAAACTCTTCATTTTGTAGAATTGGAAAGTGAGGTTAAAAGATAAACTGAACTAATTTCAGTCAAAAACCTAGTTGAGGTAGGATCATACTTTCAGTGTTTCCAGTATGTTTTCTCTATACCACCTGCTTCCATAGGGCACATCTCATTTCAAACAGTACAAAAACATACTCCAAAGTTGTATCACATGACTTGGGTATTACCTAGCATTTTGGATTAGCCATGCCTGTGTTATTCCTTAGCATGAATAATCTAATGAATGATAACATAATTTGGGGATAAATTTGAATATTTAATTTCTAAGGGATGTGTATATGTTCTGTATGTGTATATCAGGCCTACCTGCATATACTCTCAGTGACTTAAATACATGGACAAGAAAGTGAGAAAATCTGCTAAACAGAAGACTGAAAGCAAGTTTAACAAATCAAAAACAAACTGCTGTGGCAAAGTGGGTTTTATGGTGTGAAAAAGAGTTACTATCTTGGAGTATTCTCTTTTTTGGGAGAAAGGGTATCTAGAGGAGAAACTGAATGGGAAAATACAACATTTTAGCTCCTGACGTTTACTGTGAAGTGGCTAATTTCATTTTCTGTTTCCTTTGCATGACACTGTAACTGTCATATGATCAAATAATGCCATTTCAAAGAAACAGAAAGAAGAAAGTCCAGCAGCAGGCCAGAGGCACCCAAAAACAAGGTTCAATAAATGTTTTTGTAAGTTGGTCAGTTTAGGGTCAAGGGGACATGGCCATGAGGAACGTATGACTTTCAATCCATTGATTAGTCTTGCCAAGGCCTGGGCCATTTTTTCCAACAAAGTGCAGGGAAAAATATTTTTGAATGAAAAACTCTGTATTGATTAGATCACACCCTTCCACTATATCTGGTTCTAGTCTTTCATTCTCTTTGAGGAATCTTACAACTCTGTAAACTGTAGAAAACTAGTAGCAATGCAAAATTATTATTGTCCATAGATGTGAAATTCTATCCACTGGGTATCCAATGGTCACACACATACACACACTTCAAAAGAGGCCAATATGCCTGTATTTGCACATCCATTTCAATATTGCTGATCCATAACACACTGTCTTTCCTTTTCCTTGAATTCTCCCTTGAATTGGTTGTATAACATCTCACCAATTCCCTCATTTATGAGTCAAACAAAATCTTTAGCATTTGTTGTTTATATCTTTATGAGGGTCATGATTTTACATTTTTTTTTGTAAAACTATCTTTTAACAACAGCCATGCCAAGGATATAGAAGTCTTCTTCCCCTTGAGTATTTAAACCACATATACAGTGGATAGAAGATTTTAAAAGTTAGGGAGGCTTTGGCTAATAATTCAGACCCTGCGGTAGTTACAGGCAAGTCATGATTTTCTCATGTTTACTGGACTAATCTCTTCATTGAGTTAGAGTAAGCAAGCTGGCTCTTTTCATTTTTGAAATGAGCAGCAAGACCAATGACCCGTGGCATCAAAGCAGCTCCCCCAGGATAGCCTGCAAGCCTATTTGCAAAAGGAGCAAAAGGAACAGTCAATCCTAGAAAAATGCTCCCCCTACCTCACCCAACTCCCTTCATCCCCAGACACACAAGCTCCAGCAAAATAAAGGAATTCTGTTGACAATGTAAACCTTTATAAAGGCTCTGTAGTCAATGATTTCAGCAACTTAGGTGCCATTTCTGAACTTGCCATATGTAGAATGGCTGAGGAGAGCTGACTTTGTGAAGCCAATTAACTTTCTTAATTATATAATTGGTTTCTGGTACTCATGTTTAGCATACACCTTAGGTCTTATTCACATCCAAGCCACCAAATGACGTGATAAAAACAGAGCCCTGCTTAAATTTTTCTGACTCAAGGTACTGAAGTTACAAAATTCATTGCTAAAGAATGGAAAGAGAAATTTAGGTAGAAAGCAGATGAGATGTGGTAGGGGTAAGTGGAAATAGGGTAACAGTTGATAAAGTGGAGCAGAGAAACATTTTTAGTATCTGTGGCTCAAATGTCAATTTTTGTCTTACATTCATGTTTTCTAGCTTAAAGCAGCATTGCATGACAAAAAAATTACATTTCGATTCAGAAGACATAGATTATCTCCTTGTTTCTCCTGATGGCTACTGTGTGATATTAGGCTAATTACTTAGCTTCTCTGCAGTTTTGATATTATTTCCTATAAACTAGAGTTATAAGTGTAAAATAGGTAGCAGTTGTTCTGAATTTGAAAAAAAAGTAATAACTTTAATAGGAGGGTGTTTGTTAGAAGATGATGTTTAAATATAAGTTATTATAACCAATATGACAATAAGTTTTTATTTAAATAAATCAATAAATGTCAGTATAACCCAAAATAAAATCTTAAATTCATAAAATCAAACTTTTCTAAAAGGCCATGTTGGTTCTTGCTAAATAAAGCTTTTTAAAGTATACGAGGTCAGACAATTAATTTTCTGAAGTCATCTTAGAAAAAGTGTTACATACCTCATTGCTCAATATCACTATGGACACCTTACCAAGTTGTGTGTACCCATAACCTTGCCAAGGTTATGACACCTTACCAAGTTGTTTATATAGTGCTGCCAATGTAAGTACACAGTGGCAAGTTCATGAACTTAATCATCAGATTTTGGGTATGATGACAGCTCTGATGGCCATTCCAGAAAAAAAGAGTTTCAAAACTGCTTTGAAGGTGGACTAGGTGCTGGCATCAGTGCATAGCTTCCCAAGGGAAATACTTCCAAGGTGACTGTAGTGATATTCAGCAATGAGGTAGGTAGTACTTTTTCTAGGATGAGTTCATGAAATTAACTGTTAGACCTTGTAGACAGGTTTGCTCTTTAATTCAATTATGTGACATAAAGACAGTGGATATCTCATCAAGATGGCAGAATAGGTAAACACTTGGCTTGCCTTCTCCCATGATCACATCAAAATTACAACTAAAATGCAGAACAACCATCATTGACAATTGCCTAAAGTCTAGTTGAACACATATTCTACAACTAAGGACATACAGGAGAAGCCCCCTTGACACTGGTAGGAGGGGCAGAGACAAGGAACAGGTTGGTCCCACACTCACATATAGGATTTAAAAATTGGGAGGGATATTTCAACCATGAAGGTTGTCCTAGAGGAGTGAGAGGTCCCAGCTCCATACCAACCTCCTCAGCTCAGGGTTCCAGTGCCAGGGAGATAAGTCCCTATAACTTCTGGCTGTGAAAACCAGTGGAAATTGTTAAATGAGACATAGAGCATCTGGTGGCTCAGGCATTCCTCTTAAAGGGACTGTGCATGAACTCACTGAATTGTCTGGCATCAGGGCAAGAGCTGGAAGGGAAGCTTCAAACCATATAGAAGTGCTGGTGGAATCCATTGTGTTTTTTTGAGTTCCCTCAACTCCCAGTGTGCAGGCACAGGTGGATGGTCACCATTAATGAGTCTCCATTTATCTGGTTAACACTGTTTACCCTGCCCTGGTGATTCTGAGACCCCACACCACCCAAACAGCTTTTGGTGGCTTTTTCATACAAAAGGCCTGCCTTGACTCATGTTGCTAACTTTCTCAAAATCTCTCAGAGGTTCACAAGACCCTCCTACCCCCAAAATAACATTTTATTGTGGTAGGCCATGTATCTCTTGTTAAACAGCCAAAAGCCCAGCACTGGCTACAGCCAGCCTAAGTTCACAGCTTGGCCTCTTGAGGCACCTCAAAGCCCAGGACTACAGCAATCTGAGGATTGCTTTGTGACTCATGCCAGGTGGCTCCTGGCAAGGCACAGGCTGCTGCTGAAATTGGCCTGTGATGAAGCCTCTTCTAGGAGGCCCTGGGTCCAGCACTCATGGAGGCTGACTTCAGACCAAGCCAAAACATTACCTGGCCACCTCTGAGTATGACACACCTGAAGAGCAGACTGGGAAGACACCAGAGCCCAGCTAAAGCAAATTCTGCTCCATATGGCTAGTACCAACATAACAGTTACTCCAGTTTAGTCATGGCCAGTCCTGACAACTAATCATCCCCAGGGTCAATCTCTTCCACTGATGTGCAAATAGCAACCAAGTCTCAACTACAAGAGGAGGGCACACACAGCCGACACAAAAAACACACGTGGAACACGCAACTTAGGTGACTAGGGATACTGCACTACTTGGCCCCACAGGACACATAGTACATAAAGGTAGGAGACATAGCAGCCCTACCTTATACATAGAAACAAACACAGGGAGCCATCCAAAATGGGGAGGCAGAGAAACATGTCTGAAATGAAAGAACAGAACAAAGCTCCAGAAAAAGAACTAAACAAAGTGAAGACAGGCAGTCTACCAGATGCAGAGTTTAAAATACTAGTTAAAAGGAGGATGCTCAATGATCTCAGTGAGAACTTCAGCAAATACACAGAAAACGTAAAAAAGAAGCTGTCAGAAATGAAGAACAACATAACTGAAATAAAGAATACATTGGAGGAAATCAACAGTAATTAGATGAAGCAGAAAATTGAATGGGTGATTTAGAAAATAAGGTAGCAGAAAATACCCAACCAAAACATCAAAGAGAATAAAGGATTTTTTAAAAATGAGGATAGTTTAAGGGGCCTCTGGGACAACATCAAGTTTAACATTCACATCATCCCAGTACCAGAAGAAGAGAGAGAGCAAGGAAATTAAAACTTATTTGAAGAAATAAATGATGGAAAACTTTCCTAACCTGGTGAAGGAAACAGATACACAAGCCCAGAAAACACAGAGGGTCCGAATCAAGATGAATCCACATCAAGACACATTATAATTAAAATGCCAAAGGTGAAAGACAAAGAGAGAATCTTAAAAACAGAAAGAGAAAAATAGTGAGTTACCTAAAAGTGAGCTCCCATAGAACTATTACCTGATTTCTCAACAAAAACTTTAAAAGTCAGAGGAATTTTGTGTCAGACACAAAATATTCAAAGTGATGTAAAACAAGAACCTACAGCCAAGATTACTCTACCCAGCAAAACTATCATTTAGAATCCAAAGGGAGATAAAGAGCTTCCCAGACAAGAAAAAGCTAAAGAAGTTCACCACCATACCAATATTACAAGGAATCTTAAAGGGACTTCTAGAAGGAGGAAGAGGATGGGGGGAAGAAAGGATAAAAATATGAATAATAAAATGACAATAACTACATATCTATCAACAGTTACTTCTTTCATTATAAATGGATTAAATGCTTCAACAAAAAACATAGGGTGGCTGAATGGATAAGAAAACAAACCCCTTACATATTCTGCCTACAAGAGTCTCACTTCAGATCAAAAGACACACACAGACTTAAAGTAAAAGGATGGAAAAAAGTATTTCATAAAAATGGAAATGGAAAGAAAAGCAGAGGTAGCAACACTTATGCCAGACATAATAGACTTTAAAACAAAGACTAACAAGAGACAAAGAAGGACATAGTAATTACATTTCTGGGTATTTATCTGAAGAAATAAAAAATACTACTTTGATGGGAAATGTGCATCCATATGTTCATTGTTGCACTGTTTACAATGGTCAAGATGTAAAGGGAGCCTGGGTGTCCATCAATAGATGATTGGATAAAGAAGAGGTGGTACATATATACAATGCAATATTACTCAGCCATAAAAAAGAATGAAATCTTGCCATCTGTAATACCATGGATGAATCTAGAGGGTATTATGCTGAGTGGAGTATGTCAGACAGAGAAAGACAAATGCCGTATGATATCACTTATATGCAGAATCTAAAGAACAAAATAAAGAAAACAAAAACAAACTCACAGATACAGAAAAATTTTGGGGTGGTTGCAAAGTAGGAGGAGCATTGGGGGTGGGTGAAAAAGGTGTAGGGATAAAGAAGTACAAATTGGTAATTACAAAATAGTCATGGGGATGTAAAGTATAGTATAAGGAATATATTCCATAATATTTTAATAACGATATAGGGTGTTAGATGGATACTAGACTTATCGAGGTGATCACATTGTAAGTTATATAAATATCTAATCACTATGTTGTACACCTGAAAATAATATAACATTATATGTCAACTAATTGAAAAAAGAAAGTATAAAAACAGTTTCTAAGATGAATTGCAAAGTTGTTTCCCTCTTACTATTACTTAATTTTTTCTTGTCACTAGTCCTGCAGATTCCTAGGCCAAACCTGACAATTACCAAAATAAGAATATTTGGTGAGAGTGGGAGCAGGAACCTGCATTCTATACAATTTCTCCAAGTGTTTCTGATACACACTGAAGTTTGAGAAAAGCTAGTCTTAGAAAATAGGATTTCAAGGACAGATAGAAAATAATATCTCAATGGATTTAAAATGAGTAGCATGGAGAACTTCACAAAATTTTTTTGTGTTTATTTCAAAACCTAATACATTTTCTCACCTCTTAAGCAGAATTGCCACTGACCATGTTTATACTTAAAATCTTCACCCTAAAATGAGTAGTCTGAAATTTCCATTTATCATACTTAGAAGTAAGTAGTAGCGTGAAAGCCACCATCATATTTACTTTCTTCTTTTCTCCATTGTTCTTGACTACAGAGGGAATTCAGGGTATGTCAGCACAAGTTCCTTCTGGGACCACTCTAAACTAAGATAATAGATTTAATGAGCCTGAAATGAGTTGTTGATCTTCTTCCAATTTATTAATGCCTTTCAGCATCTCTCTTCATTTCTCCTTCCCCATCAGCTTCTTCCCAATATACCTTCTTGTGGCATCTCAATGACAAAAGGATGTGTGTGCACCTAAAAATTTCAAAATGCCTTTTTCAAAGGCTCATCTGACAAAAAAAGCAAGGGTTGAAAGCATTTCATTGCATGCCTGCTTTTTTCTTATGTCAGGTTGCTACTCTGAAATGAATACAGCTCTGGGAGCATATGTTATCTTTGATAATACATGCTTAATCTACTTGTCTTTGAATCATCTAAGAATATTCCAGCTAAAGTTTTTAACAGAATTTAAATAAAGCACTCCTAAGGCACTGCACTATAAATTCAAATTAATGAGAGTTGAGAGAGACCCTGATACACTAAACTTATTTTTCTCTTTTGAGTTATTATTCATTGGAGAATATTTGAATGGCTCTCTAAACATACTTGTGTGTAGCTAGTTTCTAGAAGTTTTAACTGATATTTATATCTGTAAGAACAGTAATTACTACTTTTTTAACTGTTCCAACTTACTCTGAACTCTTTCTGAATATTATCAAAGGTAGCTCCACAGTGAATATTTTATTGTTCTTTAATTGCCATCTTGGGGAACTTTTCACTCTGAACTGTCCAGTGCATAGGCACTGAGGGCAGGGGCCAGATAATCACCTTCTCTTCCATTCCCCAAAACCCTTAGTACAGATTGTACAGTCAGGAATAACTTGTCAATTGATCTGAGGAAAATACACTGAGTCATAATGTGTTCAGTAGTTACAAGATAAAATGCAATTGACAAGTGAGTCTGGAGATGTCAACATATCTAATGGAAGTCAGAGACACACAATAAGAGATCTAGTCATGGCCACATCCACAGGCATAATTAATTGTTCCTTCCTCTGTGCTCCAGGGGAATGTATTTAACACTTATTTGATCGTATCTTATAATGCAGTTAGTTTCACACAGATCCATCATACCCATTTGACTATGGATACCTTGAGGGTGTGTATTATGTTAATTAATCTTTATTATCTTCAAGATCTAGCACAGAACTTGGCACAAAGGGAACAATTAGTATTTTGTGATATATATGTGTGTTGTGTATAATTCAAGATTAGGACTCTTTATCACTATTTTCACTAACAGGTGAGGATGCAAATGGTTTTCTAAGGCTCCTTTCAGATGCTAATACTATGGTTTCGTGAAAATATTGTAGATATTGAAGTTACTAAAATTCAAATAAGATACTTTTGTCCAAGTATAATAAAACATACATTTTAATGGTATAAATGCGAAGGGTCATCCTATGATGACTTTGTAGAAGAGACTTACTCTCTTTCATTTCATGAATAATATTATCATTTATTGAGTGTGTACTACATGACAGACACTATGGCAGGTGCTTTAATACATATTAAGTGTCTTATTTAATTTAATTCTCACAACCACCCTTTTTTCCTAAGTATCATTAGTCCTAAGTTTCAGGTGACAAAACTGAGGCTCAGACAAATTTACTTCTTTGAGGTCAGACAGAAGAAAGCTAATCCATAGTTATGGATTCATACCATGTTAGTGTGACTGCACAGACTAAGTTTGGAATTTAATGTTATTGCTACTGGCAAAATGAGGTGGCACATGGCTAGTCTCAACCCTCTCAGTGTAGAGGTTTCAGCCCCATATTTAGGGCTGAATGACACTTGTACAAATAACCTTGAATATCATTTCCTTCAACACTTATATATAGGTGATCTCTGAATAGAAGAGATTATCTGGGGAAAACCAGAGGGCAAATACTCAGTACAAAATGACTACTTCAAGTGGGAATTGTAGATGCAGATGATAGGTTAGTGGAGGTGTTGATGAGAAGGATTTACCGATATTTACAGATTGCTTGCATTTTTGTACATAAGCCTAAGGTGAGTTATAATAACAACCTGTGGAGTTCCCATGCTGCATTCTTTTGAGCTGCCTCCCTTCAAGATATCTCTTCAAACACTGACTGTGACTTTGCAACATTGTCCCACTTAAGTCACAGTGGTAGTATTGTTTAGGACTATCATATGGCATGATACAGCCCCAGAATACCTTTCTAACCTCATTTGGAGCTTTCCTGTTTTTTTTTTTTTTTTCACTTTTCCTCAGCTACAATTGCCTTCTTTTAGTTCTTTGACGAGGACAAACTCTTTCCCTCTTCAGGGTATTCAACCTGTGTTTAAGGCCTTCTTGGAATGCTCTTTCCTCACATTTTCATTGGATAACTCAAACTCACTCTTTGAGTCACAGCTTAAATTTTCTTCCATGGATAGACCTTTCTTTAGGTACCCTTTTGCCCAATTTAAAATACTATTCCCTTTACTATTCTTTTGTATTGTACCCTATTCTTTTTCTTCATAACCTCTTACTATCAATGATCATTTTTGTGTTTATTTGTTTAGTACCTGTCTTTAATACTGGACTCTAAACTCTACAATGACAGGTACTATATATATTTTTTATAATCCTACAATGTCAGATACTACATGCTTTTTTTTCATAATCTATTGATACTGTGTTTAGTTTGTGACAGATGCTCACTCAATAAATGTTGACTAAATGAATGAATCACCATAACTAGGGTAGGATTTTCATGTATCCATCAAAGACAAGATCACTTAGATTAATCTACAGAATGCCAAATGAAGCCTGGTTCTAGGACTGGAAGAAATTACTCCTCTGTTTAAATTTATTAGATCACATCTGGAGTATCAGGCCCATATTTGTGATTTTGAAAAACTGAAGAGAAAAGGGGAAGGAAAATGGTAACTGGGAAAAAATATTTTATTAAGCTACTACCTTATCAGACACTATATTTAATAAAGGTAGTAAATGTAAATAATGGTGGCCAAAGGTGAAGGCACTAGATCCATACTGCCTGGATTCAAATCCTTACTGTGTGGCAGTTAGTTATGTGGACTGGTACAAGCATACACTGTCTCAACATTCTTTTTTCCTTTTTTTTTTTTTTTTTTTGCTTTTTGGTATGTGGGTAGCTCCCTGGCTGGGAATTGAACCCAGGCCGCAGCGCTGACAGTGCCAGCGCTAAAGCCTTAAGCCACTACACGATCAGAGAACTCCTGGTCTCAACCTTCTTATGTAAAAAATGGGGAAAATAATAGCAATTATTTCATAAGTTTGTTATGAAAATCAATTGAGTTAATGTATGTAACACAGGTAGAATAATGCTTAACCAATAATATTAAAGAAGGATTATCTGTCAATTTAATTCTTACAAAAATCTCTTGTAGTATTAATATCCATTTTATAGTTCACATAGTAGGGATGCAGTATTTGAACCCAGTTCTACATAGTTCTAAGTGAAAGGGGGCAATTTTAAGTTGAACTCACATAAAGAACAAGCAGATGTGGAAAATCTTGGTTTTTAAATTTGTGAAGTGATTAGTGGGGGTGGGGGTTGGCACAGGTTGTTGGGTAATGGTAGCTATATTTAAAAAAGTTCATGACTGTCATGCAGAAAAGGATTGGGTTTATTCAATATTAGGGAAGTAAAAGTAGTAGTGATGATTAGAGTTATAACCAACACAGGAAGTGATCTTTCTAAATATCAGCACTCATCAAGAATGTAAAAGGCTGGTCTTTTAGGATGTAAATTACTTGTCACTGGACATATTCAAAGAAAGACTAAATGGCCATCTTTCATAGGTGTTATAGAAAGGATAATTTCATTGGAAGAGAAGGTGAAAGAGATTAACTCAAAAATCCTATTTACTTTCAGATTCTACAATTGAAAGAAAATAACAAAAATATAATACCACAACCAATTTACAATATCCAGAACTGAAATATTTAAAGACAGAAAAATTTCTGCTGAGAAACAAGTTCCTGCTGGTGTCTGACAGCTACTATGTATTTAGCTGTGCATTTGTTCATAGAACATGATGCTTAACTAAACTAGTATTTTGAAAATCCTAGGCAGTCTTTATACTTCAATCATTATTACTGTTACTATTACTACTTTTAACTTAGCTCATGAAAATGCACATTATTTACTGTGCTATTGCTGAATACATATTTAAAATGTACATAAGCTCCTAAATGAATATTTTAAAACATATCATTATCAGGCTATTACCAAATTTGGTATAAATGTTATATGATTAAAAAGGCAGAGGATTTGCAATGAGTCAAATGGAATCATCCTATCTGGAGCACCCTCAAAGAAAACTTGCTAGGAGCATTTAAACTTGCTTGGTAATGATGACTGAAGAATAAGTGCCACTGAACTAAATCATCATTACTCCCACCTCTCCGCACATATACACATACTTAGGCCAGAGGGAATATTTGGATGCTTCTTTGGAGTGCTGACCTGAGTGAATGTGGTAAGATACATAGATGGGTAAGCTTAACATCCACACAGCAGTGCATGAAGACATGCATGTGTGGTAGCAGCTTCAGAGAGTGGGAGAGTAAAGTTCTCTTTGGGGACATAATTGTCCACCAATATTCACACTTCCTTACAATTATTTTTAAGCCAAACACATAATAATCAGGAATTGCTATGGAAGATTGGCAACAGCCTACAACACACACACACATACACATACACACACACACACAAAAAAAAAAAACCAAACAAATAATACAGATTATACATGTCTCTTTTCTGTTGACTACCATGTCTCTATCTTGTGGAAAGTTTTAGACTTGACTTTCATCTATTCAATATTCAACAAATGTTTATTGAAATCTTCAGAACTTTGTTTTTGAAATCATCACAGGCAAAATGGCATTCATTTTGCCTTGGTCTTGAGCCTTATTCCAGAAGAAGGCCTCACTAGTTAGAGGAGAAATACTTGGTTCAAAACAAATTGTTTTGCCATGATGCTTTAAATTCAGGCTATTGAACATTATTTTGGCATGAAGATTTAAAGGTTCATTTTTAAATTCAATAAATATTTGTGTCTATAAGGGGCCTGCAGAGATAAATTTGTCTATCACTATGTCTCCAGACAAGTTTCATGCAAAATGTTAAAAAACAACTTGGTATTCCTAGAACAATTATTATTGTGTTATGGATACTGCATATATTCCTTGAATACCTGTTGAGATTACACATATTATTTATAACATGTTTATAAACATTTTCCTTTGGAGCTAAAAACACAAAAACAAAAACAAAAACAAAACAAAACAGTGACAGAAGAGAAACCATAGGTACACCATTATGTTGACATCATATTGAGGGATTTTGGACCCAATCAAATAAGTCTCCCTGTCTTTAGGATATCTCATAATCTTTCCAAAAATAGCTAATAGAAGAACCAAGTCTATTTAGTATTTAAAAACACTGTCTTCACAAGCCAAGGCCATGGGTTGAATCCCATGTCAGTTAGTGATGCACACTGTTTCATGCCCACAAACAATTCAGAATAAGAAGCAAAATCACATTAATAGTTTTACCATTGTTCCTTTAAAGATGATAGCTTTAGAAAATTCTTGAACAGATGCTTTCCAAATACAGGTATCATGTATGTTTTTAATAACTGCCTTCAGGTTATTTCTAAGAAAATTATTTTTTAAAATACTCATCATTTCTAATGCTACACTTGCAATTGGCTTGGCATTTGGGGATAGTTATGTTCTCTTTTGGAGGGAACATTTTTTCCTTTGTACTTAACTAAATCATAGGAGATGAAAAGAAGTATAACATAGTGGTTAAGAGTATGAGCTCTGGAATCAGATAAAAGTATATTTGAAATCCCACTTTCTCATTTACTGTTAAGAGTTTGGCCAGGTTATTTAGCATCTCTAAGCCTAGGTTTCATCGTCTTTAAAATGGGGATAATAAATTGGGTTTTTATGAGAATGAGATAAGATATATAAGATTCTTTAGCACTGGACCAGGACACACTAGATAATCCATTAATGGTTACTACTACAGTTGTTACAATGCACTGCATGTGGAGGCTACAGGGCCATCAGAGATTTTTTTATCATTTACTGTGTAATGTGGTTCAAATTGCTACACTTCTCTGAACCTTGGTTTCCTCTTCTGTAATATCAGGATGATAGTAACGCTCACCTAGATATGTTGTAAGGATTAAGTAATATGATAAATATAAATCACTTAGCCCATAGTAGGAGCTCTGTAATTATTAGCTTAAAGAAACAACAGCAAAACCAAAAATATATTCATTTTAATGAGGCCTGTTTTCTTTTTTAATTTTCACTCTCCCAATAGCATTTATTTATTTTTCACACATTAATTGCCCATTTCTAAATCCTTTTATTTTTTTAAAATTTAAAAAAATAAAATTTTATTAAATTTATTGAGGTAACATTGGTTAGTAAAATTATACAGGTTTCAAGTGCAAAATTCTACAATACATCATCTGTATATTGCATTGTGTGTTCACCACCCAAAGTCAGTTCTTTCATCACCATATATTAGACCCCTTTTACCCTCTTTTACTACCCTCACTCCCTTACCCTCTGGGAACCATTAAACTATTGTCTGTGTCTATGAGTTTTTGTTTGTTTGTTTATCTTGTTCGTTTGTTGCTTTCAGTTTATATCCCAGATATGACTTAAATCATGAGGTCTTTTTCCAAATCATCTGACTACTGAATTTATCATACAGTTGATAAAGTGCTACACTTCCAAAACGGTATAACTGCGAGATCACCAAACATTTTTCTCAGTACCTAAGTGATACAGAGACCTAGATTTCCATATTCTAGGGAGGTAATCTCATTTTATCCCATGTGCTTAGGCATATAACTTCTATATCTGTATTTCCTCCCCCGATTTCTACTCTGAGTTTCCAAATTCATATATTTACCTATCTCCTTTACATCTCTACCTGGAGGTCTACAAAATTAATGACTTTAAAAATAAACCTTTATCACACACCTAGCCAAAGATCTATGGCATATCCTTTACTCCATTCTCCCTCTCATCCCTGAGTCTCGTGGAATCTACACCCAAAGCATATTATTAATATACCTATTTATCTTCATCTCAACTGCTGCAAGTCTGGGCCAAGCCTCCATCATCTCTCACCTGAACAGCTACTAAAGCATTTTTATTGGCCTTTCTACTTCTATGCTGGGTCTTTATATCTTTGCCTTAATCATTTTATTAAGTGTGGGCCTTCTTGGGAAGAGTATGAGACAGCTCTGTGCAGGTAAGGCAGTCCCCAAATGGGTTAAAAACTGAAAACCACATCCTGACACACTGCCAGTAGTTGGGGCAACAAATCCCTTGTTGAAGGGGAATCTGGACAATGCAATTCCATGTTCATCTCAATGGATATCCTAATTTAAAGCTTTTTCCTGACTGCTTCCAGGATATAAATGGGTAACTCCCTGATATTTCCTTATTGTTGCAGAATATTTATATTTTACAAAGTTTTTATGACTAAATTTGAATTTTCTCAATGGCTTTGTAACATAGGCAATTCCATCCCAATTTTTGGACCAGAGAGGTTGTGACTCAAGGTCATGCAGGCAATAACTGTTGAAAGGGGGACTTAAATCCTTACTTTGACTCTAAACTCCATCATGCTTCACTGCCTCCCTAACCAGAGAGTTTATAGAGCAGAAAATTCCATTTCCTGTCATGCTTCTTACCTGAGACCTCTCATGCTCTTTTTTCTCCATTTGTTCTTTCTGTGAAGGTGTGTAGGGGTGTGTGTGTCTTTGTGTGTGTGTGTGTGTGTATTTATTACAAAAAGTGTGGGTAAAACTGACATATATTAAGAAAAGGCAAAGGCAATCTTCACAGTAATAAGGTTAAGGCCTTCTTGGAAAGACTTGCCTTATTAATAGTATTTTTTAATGGTTTCTTTTAAAAAATCAATTGTTCTTTATGAAGATTATTTAATGATAGTGCTCTAACTAGGTGTCTATCCATGGGGAAGTTGTTGAGACTGCATCTAATCCCTATTAGATAATCTGTTAAAGAGAGGATTATGATGGCTTTATCTGCTAAGCACACTCTGAAGACAAATTTCCATATTCAGCAACCATGTATTTATTATTCACATACAGTAGGGAAAACTGGTAAGTAAGCTTCAAAGAACTTTTTCAGTGTCAAAGCCCAAAAAGTGTTGCCAGCTGATTTGAGACAGTGGTCACACTTTGTTAATTAGTCAGCCTGTCAGCCCATCAGAGGAATTACAAGGAGTTGCAGGTAATAGCTCATTAGGAAGAAATAGTTATTGTTAATTATGAAAAAGTAAAAAAAGTAATATCTTTCTGAATTTGAGGGGTGATTATAAATAAGAAAAATTTCTTAGAGTAGAATCTACCCAAATTCAAATATAGGGAACCATGTCTGAAAAAAGAGAGCCTGATAGTCTCATATAAATTATATGATGCTCTGGGCCCAAAGAAGCTTTGTAAGATAGTCAGTGGTGACTCAGGGCCATGCTCACTGGCCCTGACAATCCTGTTTTCAGGTAGTATCATTTTCACTGCCTCATTAAGAGCCAAAGTGTGCTAGAGCCATCTTTAGTTACAATGCTCTTAGAGAGTTTCACATTAAATGTGTGTAGAGAAATGTTCTTGGCTGCCTGCCTAAAATAGGGGAGGAAAGGAGAGGAAAGTTTAAGATGATGATAAAGTCCTAAAGACACACATCGGTAAGTTTACCATTTAATAAATGCTTGCTATTCCAGAAACTGCATCACATGTTCTCCTTTTATTATCAATTTTTAATAATCACAACAATCTTTTAAGATAGATAATAGAATTATCCCCATTTTATGTGTGAGGAAATTGAGAAACAGAGAGGTAAGGTTACTTGCTCAGGATCACTTAGTAAGTTGCAGTGCCCTGGAACCCAGATCTAAGTAACTCTCAAGTCTATGCCCTTAATAACCTTAACATAATAACATTTTCTAACATAATAATTTATTAGATAAGATCAAAATATGAGTCATAAAAAGGAAGTTGATACATTGAACTTCATCAAAAGCAAAAATGTCTACCCTTCATGAGGTACCATTAAGAAATGGATTCCCGGCCAGGGAACTACCCACATACAAAAAAAAGAAATGGATGAGCAAGCCAGAGGCCAAGATAAAATATTTGCAACACCCATATCTGACAAAGGACATTATTTACATATATGAAGAACTTTTCCAACTCAACAATAAACAGATAAATTACCCAATAAAATATGCAAAAGTTGTATAGATATTTCACAAAGAAAATACAGTAATGCCCAATAAGTAAATAAAAGGAAGCATCAGGGAAATGTAAATCAAAACCACAATTAGGTACCACTTCACTCACATTATAATGGGTACAATTTAAGAGAATGAAAATATCAAGTGTTGGTAGGGAAGTTGAGCAACTACAATTCTTGTGTACTGTTGGTTAAAATGTAAAATGGCACTATTTTTAAAAACAATTTTATTGTTTCTTATAAAGGTAAATATAGTTATCACATGACATAGCAATTCTACTCTTAGGTATTTACTCAAGAGAAATAAAAACATACTTCCACAGAATGACCTGTATATGAAGGTCCATAGCAGCATAATTTGTAATAGCCAAAAACCAAAAAGAACTCAGAGGCCCGTAAACTGTTGAAATGATAATATCTGTATTATACTCATGTAATACTAGTACTACTACTACTACTACTAACAATAATAACAGGGACAGGAATATATGGTGATGGAAAGTGAACTGACTCTCGGTGACGAACACATAATACAACAATAGATGATATATTGTAGAATTGCACACCTGAAACCTATGTAATTTTTACTAAAAGATGTCACTCCAATACGTTTAACAATAAAAAAGAAAAATAATAACAACAACAATAATAAAAAGTTCCTGATAACACAAAAAAATGGATAGAGTTTATAGACTTCAGGTTAAGTAAAATTAGACATACACCAAATAGTATATTTCACATGATTTCATTTACAGAAAATTCTAGAATGTATATAATGACTCTATAATTTAAAAAAGAAGATCACTGCCTGGGGCAAGGGTAGTGTTGGTGGTGAAACTGACTACAAGGGAGTAGAGAGGAACTTTCAAGGGAGACAGAAATGTGTGTTATATTAATTGGAATGGTAGTTGCATGGGTGTTCATATTTGTCACCAATCTGTACACTTAAAATGTCAATTTTCTTATATATAATTATAATTCAATAAATAAATATTTTAAATTATTATTTAAAAATGGCTTTTAAACATACCCTGATTGAATGAAAATTTGGTTCAATAATGTAAGTCACAAACAAAAGCTAAAGGAGTTCATTACCACCAAACAAGTATTATAAGAAATGTTAACTGGACTTCTTTAAGAAGAAGAGAAAAAATAAAAAAAATATGAATAACATGGCAATAATTACATGCCTATCAACAATTACTTTAAATGTAAATGGATTAATGTTGCAATGAAAAGATACCATGCTGAATGGATAAGAAAACCAGAACCTTACCTCTACTGCCTACAAGAAACCCACTTTAGATTGAATGACACACACAGACTGAAAGTAAAGGGAGGGAAAAAGATATTTCATGAAAAAAGAAACAAACAAAACAAAAAAGCTCAAGTAGCAATACTTACATCAGACAAAATAGACTTTAAAACATAGTCTATAGCAAGACAAAGGACCCAGTAATACTACTTCTGGGTATTTATCTGAAGAAATCCAAAACACTAATTTGAAAAAGACATAATGCATCCATGTGCTTATTTCAGCATTATTTATAATAGCAAAGATATGAAGGCAAGCTGGGTGTCATCCACAAATGGATGAATAGATAAAGAAGAGGTGGTACATATATACAATGGAATATTAGCCATAAAAAATGAAATCTTGCCATCTGTTACATCACGGATGGAACTAGAAGGCATTGTGCTGAGTGGAATATGTCAGATACAGAAAGACAAATGCCATGTTATTTCACTTATATGTGGAATCTAAAGAACAAAATAGTTCGACAAACAAAACAGAAACTAAATTATAGATACAGAGAACATTCTGAGGATTGCCAGATGGGAATGGGGTTGCGGGGCTGGGTGAAAAAAGTGAAGGGATTAAAAAGTACTGCCTGGTAGTTACAAAATAGTCATAGGGATATAAGGGACAGCATAGAGAATATAGTCAATAATATTGTAATAACTACATATGGTATCAGAAAGGTACTTTATTGAGCTGATCACCTCGTAATTATACAAATGTCTATTATACTTCTGAAATTAATATACTGTATGTCAACTGTAATTGAAAAATATTCTAAATTATTTAAAATGAAATAAATAAAACAACAGCAAAAAGATACCCCAGTTGAAAGAAAATTTGGTTCAATAATGTAAGTCAACAAAATAATCACTGTTGTTAAAGTGGCATGTATTTAAGAATCATTGTTCTGATGTAATAACCAAATCCAACTCACCGGCTAGGGAAATACTTATTACATAAAAATAGATATGCAAGAGCTCCTATTCCCATGGATTGTGGTTTCAGTTTTCCCACTGGGAACTGCTACTAAAAGCAGCCAGAGGCAGGCGAGGAGCCAAGTAGTTTCTCTTGTCGGCAAACTGTCTGGAGGGTGCAGTTACAAGTTTAAGCATGGGCCTCATTAATATCTCTTGGCAATATCTGAACCCAGGCCCCAAAGTTCTGTGTGTTTCTCCCATTAAGAACTGAGGCACAGTCACAGATATCCTACCATTTTCCAACTTTGAGACACACACTAAACTTCTGTTACAGTCCTAATTTCAAACTCACAATCTTTTAAAGAATGAAAATAAGTCTATGTGAAAGGCATAGTCAGAATTCAGTAGGATTGACCAATAGAAGGGCATTGCTCTTTCTCCTTTTGACTCACAAAGGCAACTAAAATAGAAGTTCCATTGCATGTCTTAAGACATGTAAGCTTGTGTTTCCAGAATTTTCAAAAATTCTATGTATTAGTTATGTCCTTGACAGTTGGATAATTTTCACTTAGTTGAATACATCTGCAATTCAGGTAGCTGCCGTCACATGGTGGTGGTATAGAGGTTATCCAACTAATTCTTGTTCTCGACTTCCCTGTAGGCAAGAATCATTAAGATGAACCATAGATAACCATATCTCATTATTCTTTTCTCTCAACATATATGCTCTATTAAAAATAACTTCATTAATTTGATGGGTAGATGGCATGAATCTATTTATCAAAAGAAAAATCACAAAGCAAAACACCTGAAGTAAAGAGAACACCTAGCACAATAATATAGAGTGTTATCAATCCTAATAAGCTTAATCAGACCCTGCTATTCCCGCAATCTAATTAGAACTCACTTTGAACCATTCCAGATTTGAAAAATTGCCCTCGGACTTGGCCTGGGCACAAATTCTGGTTGCTTCCTGCCTGATCTATTGGCTCTGACTGAGGCTGTGGGGCATCAAAGCTTGGCATGAAGCTGGTCACTTTGGGCACCCAAACCTCTTAATCACTTGCTAACTATAATTACTCTCTGCTAAGACCTTACATATTCCTAATTCACAGGCTGTTCTCACTTCAGTTTAAACTTCTGGTATTCTTCCTGGACAGAGGATGGAGAGAGGACATCTTTACCCTATCAAGTTCCATGCGCTTAAAAATCGAGAA
Organism: Lyroderma lyra; assembly: GCA_004026885.1. Classification (NCBI taxonomy): domain Eukaryota; kingdom Metazoa; phylum Chordata; class Mammalia; order Chiroptera; family Megadermatidae; genus Lyroderma; species Lyroderma lyra. The sequence continues at coordinate 42,972 of PVJL010002535.1, read as the reverse complement.
GCTGAAGCTTTGTAAATTTTATAAAGACAGTGATATATAAAATTATTATTCCCCTTTTTAAAAAAAATCTCCTCTGGGGAACTTTACAATGATCTCTCTCTCTTTGTCATAAAATATACACAAAATATACAATTTTAAGTGTACAACTCAGTGGCATTAATTACATTACACTCACATTATTGTGTAACTATCACCACTATCGATTTTGAGAACTTTTTGATCATCTCAATTCTCTCTCTTTTAATGAGTAATAATATTGTAATACCAATAATGATCTCTTTGCTTACAAATCTCTTAATTTCTGTCCAAGTAATTTACTGTCTACAATGAACTGACTTTTAAAGGAGTTTTTCATCAGGACCGTTTCTCCCCTATTTTTCTTTCTACAACTTTAAAAATATTTTGAACATACAGAACCAAACCATTTTTTAAGTAGTTGCTTAGAATATCAGTTTACTTACACAGAAATTACAGCACAGGAGGTAAGACATTCTTCCTTGCAGTGGTTCTCAACCTTCCTAGTGCTGTGACCCTTTAATACAGTTCCTCATGTTGTGGTGACCCCCATAAAATTATTTTCGTTGCTACTTCATAACTGTCATGTTGCTACTGTTATGAATCGTAATGTAATATCTGATCTGTGTTTTCCGATGGTCTTACGCGACCCCTGTGCAAGGGTCGTTCGACCCCCAAAGGGGTCGTGACCCGCAGGTTGAGAACTGCTGATAGAGAATGAGGTTTCAGAACAGATCCTAGAGAGGAGCACAGGTTCTCCCTACTGAACTCTGCCTTCATTTCAGGAAGTTGTCACTGTGCATTCATAGTGAATCACCAGGTTCGATTGAATAGCATGCATGGTAGCTTGAATTTACTTATAGACAAATTAAGAAAAAAAAATGGGTATAATCCACACTACATGCTCACTAGTATTTGTCTGCTTATTATATTTTATATATTATAATGTATTATTATAATTTATATATCCCAATTTATATTTTAATATAATAAATTATTATAATCAGTAAATAATTAAGTTAGCCAGGCAATTCCATATAGAGCAAATGGGGAAAAGTATAGAAGTGTGTGAAAGTTTTCTTATTTTTACTTTGGTTATCCTATTTCTATCAACAAGTTGTTCTAGTAATTTTATAAAGAACTCTGGCCTTATCTATTCCAGATCAATCAGCTTTTAAACAATTACATTTTAAGGTTTAAATGTCCCATTAACACTTTCTTGCTCTGTGCTAGAAGGCAGAAATAGTTAATTCAGAAACATTAATTCCCCAGCCTTTTTGTTTCCTGCATTCTAAAATAACTCATTTTTGTTTAACCTTCAACTTGAAGTTCAACTCTATTTGCCCACTTGCTCTCTTCTTCATTCTCAGTTCGAAAGCTGCCTTTATAAATGGAGGTACATTTACCTTGAGTTGTGTCAAAAATTCTCTCAGGACTGCTTTCTTTCAGTGAATGAAAAATCTTTACTTGACATTTCAAAGCTCAATTACTTAAAGGAGCCACATCACACTATTTTGTAACAAAGACTACCTTGGCTTAAGTTAGATTACATGGGAAGATATGCACATCCAACATACTGAATTTATTTATTTTATAATTTACTTTATTCTAATATATATATATATATATATATATATATATATATATATATATATGATCAAACTAATGCAAATATAAATTAATTAAACATATAACAGATTTCTCCTTATGAACCCATGCATTAGAGTGCACTCCTTAAATTAACCACATCCTATCATTCTTTCATAACTTAACAGTTCCCTTACAAAGCTTTATCTGACTAATCCAGCTTGCAACGGTCTCCTCTTCCCCAAATTCCTATAGCAGTTACACAGGATCTTTTCCCTTTTAAACCATCCTCACACTTTATCCAAAGACAGCTGATCATATTCCCCTGCTCAGAAGCTTCTTATAGGTCTTCCCTGCCTAGAGGGTAATTCCAAAATCTTAACAAAGGAATTAAAACCCCTTATAACCTGGTGCCAACCTTCTCCAGTCTCAAAACTCACCCTGGACTACAAGTAGTATCTTCTAGTGATAGTATACAACTTGAGTCCTTAAATATGCCATGTGCTTCCATAACTTTGTGTTCATAGGTATATGTTTCTTCTAATTGGAATGGCCTGTTTCCCCTTTTTATTGCCTGTTGAATAGTTATGTATCTTTTAACACCTAGTCAAGAGTAACTGCTTTTATGAAAACATTTTTTGATTCTCATAGGCCAAACTAACAAATCATTTTCATAATTAAAAGAGCATGGTACTGGTATTGGGATAAACAAATATGTGAATAAAACACAACATAGCTCCGAAACAGACCCATATACACCTGGTAATTTGGTAATGATAAAAGAGTCATTTCAAATAAATAATAGTGAAACAATTGGTCATTTATTTTAAAAGAAAAAAGAAAAAAAGCAACATATCATATACCAGTAAAAAAAATTGAATTTTAAAAAATGAGCCATAAAATAATAGCATTGTACAAAATAAAAATCAACATTGGTGACTGCAGGACTTTTTAAGTGGGGAACTAATCTTTAAAAAATTGTTAACAAAATACTTCAATAAAATGATTGCTAAATTTAACGTCATCAATTTAAAAAAACTTCTCTATGAAAATGTATTCTAAACAAGTATAAACAAAAAGCAGTGGCTCAGATATAATTATGTAAATTATTTATAATATACAAGACAAAGCATTAGTACCTAAAATATACAAAGAAATTCTAAAATTTGATTAGAAAAGAAAAAACTTCTCAACAGAAACATAGGCATGAAATAAGAAAAAGTCACAGAATAGGCAATAAAAATGTCCTATATAGATGAAAAAATTTTACTTATCAAAAAGTAAATGTGGAAATGTACACAATAGCAATGAGATGTCATTTTTAAACCATCAGATTGACAAATAATGAATTAGTTTGATGATATGTAAGATCCAGCAATTCCACGTCTCAGTATCTAACCTAGAAAAACACTTATGCGGTATATAAGAATGTTCACTGTAATACTGTTTGTAATAGTGATTGATTGGAAACTTTAAATGAATACCAATAGAGAGACTAAATTAACCAACTGTTTTTCTATACTGTGGAACACTACATAGTATTTTACAAGAATGAAGTATTGCTAAAACATAGTATTGAATGAAGCTAAAGCAAACTTGCAAATATATTTGTATAGGGGAAAGCTGATTTAATAAAAAATAAGAACCAAAAAGTACTACATATTTTCTATTGATATATACCTATCTATGTAACTGCTTAGAAAAAGATGTGGTTTACGGGTATGCTAACATCACCTATTTTACAGGGTAGCCCAAAAGTACATATATGGTTGAATCAGTGAAATTTATCACAACAAACTAGAATTTGTGTTGTACCAGACAGGTTCAAGGAGTGTTGCAATGTTGCTGGAAGATATTTTGAGCACTTACAAGATTAAACAGGGTTAAAAAAATGTAAATGTATTAAACAATTAGTCTGCATTACATTTATTTTACAGTTGAGGAAGTTGGTTTAGTTCACAGCTATTAAGGAATCAACAACAGGTTGGGTGAAGCAAAAAGTCAGCATGATTTTTTACTTGACAGTCATTCTATATTTCATCTATATAAATAAATTAAAATGCATAGTTCATGCTTTAAAAGAAGAATCAGACAGAGCTTGTCCTACCACATGTTAAAATGAACTATAAAGGTAAAATAAACAAAACAGTGTAGTTTTGTTTTATTAATATGAAAAGTATCAGTGGATCATAACAGATAACTCAGAGATCTACCAAAGCATATTTAAGAATTGATTTATGTTAAAGGTGACATGATAAATCAGTAAGATATGGTCATAAAAATCATTCTGTTCATGGTTATAGAGTTATGTCATTTAAATATATATAAACAAAAAAGATAAATTCTAACCCTAAATGTTATACCAAAATAAATTCCAAATGGCTTAGCTAAAAGAAGATAGGAACATGTAAAAAAGTAGAAAAATATAGGTAAATATTTATTAAATTACAGTAAAAGGTGCAACTTTATGAGCATAAAATTAATGGGAAACAAAAAACAAAACTTTTAATATATTTTATGCTCTCATTAAAACTATCAAGTATAAAAAAATCCTATTCTGCAATTAGACAAAGCAAACTGTTCTCATGTTCACATTTTACAAAAATATTGATCATGTGCTAGTCCATACAGCAAGTCTTAAGAAATTTTGAAGAACAGGTACCATATAAATAATGTTATTTGTCCATTGTACAGTTAAATTAGATGATAATAAAAAATAAAATAAATTAAAAGATACAAATAAATAATAAATAAAATACAAAAATAAACAATAGTAAAACCTCATAAATGTACAAGTTAAAAAATCCTTTTGGTGTCAAAGGAGAACTCATAATGGAGTTTAAAACATATTTAATACTTGGTGATAAGGAAACATAGCACATCCAAATACAGGGAATGCAATGAAAGACATATTCCAAGAGAAATTCATAGTCTTAAATGGTAAATACTATAACATAGAACAGAGGCACAAAATTATCTGTTGAATGTTGGGAGCTAATATTTTCTTGGAAAATTTTTAAAAAATGCATGTGTTTGGTTTTCTTGTTCATTTAAGATATTTTAAAAAGTTTTAGCCATAGTTGTATTTAAATATTCTTTTTCCTGTTGTGAATTTATTTTAGGGGTTGAACAATCACCATTGGGTTTACATTTTTTAATGTAAGCAAAACTAAAGCCATTAAATGACACAAAAGGCATAAAAAGTTAGTTGGAAGAAAATAAAATTATCTTAGCACTGACATTCCCAAATGCCAAATGTAAATGTAACCAGCGAGTAGAACATTTTTCCCCCAGTGGAAAGCTCATGTACAAGACTTGCAAGTCAAGCAGAAGTCAGGCAGTTGGCAAATACTGGGAGCCTACCCATAACATTATTCCTCAGGGGTGAGGACTGGATACTACACTAGCTGGAGTTTCTATTTAGTGGAATTCAATTCTAAAGAAGAAGAAAGCCCTCAATATAAAATGTATCACAATTATAAGGCAGTCTCACAACACGGACCATGAGAACAATACAGACCAATTATTTTATTCCTTTATTCAACAAACATTTACTGATCACACAGCTCTACAGAGACATTGGCAAAGGTTCATTTTATAGACTTTGGAAATCGCTAATAGATTTTCAGCATCTCCTGTTAATCCTAGTGGTAGGAACAATATGAATTTGTCTCATAAGTATTGGGGATACAGTTTTGCTACTGTTCCCTTTGTAATTATTAGGGGCCAACAGCTTTGAAAGCATCTCACACCACACTAAGCTTCAGTATAATACTTGCATCAGGATTTTCTTTTCTTTTCTTTTTCCTTAACTTTGGTATTTGAAATACTATAGGGTTAAACTGAAAAGTAAGTAAATACTCTAATTCCAATGAGGCAGACTGTATTACTTCAGAAAAGGTATTATTCAATGTGATTTAAAAAGATTTAAAGCATAACCAAAGGTATTTGCGGGAGAATGTCAAATATAAATATTAAAATATCAAACCAAGATTAGAAGACATGGTCTATCTTGTACAACCCCTATGTTTGACATATCACTTAACCTTGAACATAGTAGGTAACTCTTCCCTCAAAAAATAGTTTGTTTCAGGATCTAACACCAATATGAGACAATCATATATAAGCATGTCTATGGAAGCTAGTCAAAAGCACTTACAGCCTTTCTGCTGTTACAGATGATTATAAAGTAAGCCCTGTACAAAGAAAGTGAAAATTTTCCTATGACTGGAAACATCTTGAACTCTTCAAGGCTCACAAAACATCAGAGAAATGGAAACCACATTTTTTACTGCATCTAGGTTTTACCACAGAATGGAAAAAGAGATGGGGATTGGTGAAGGGAGTGGAGGACTGTGGTCAGTAGAGGGGAAACTATTATATTCTCCTGGCACTTTAAACTCCTTCAATATAGAATGGGTTATAGGTGGGATGGTGGGAGGGTTGCCACATGGCTTTCTCATGGATCAGTGTAGTCTGGAAAATGGCCTCAATTTTGGGTGATGAAGGATATATTTAATATATATGTTTTAAAAAAATCAATCACAGTAGTCTGTACCTAGTGTCTGCTCTGTGGGGAGAAAAGCAAACCATAATAGAAAGACTATCTTTGACAACATAGTTGAGGTGACAAAACACAGACTGTGGTAATTCATGTTTCACTATGTTAGTGCAATTGACATTTAGCATGAGGGCAAAGATGTGGCTTGAGAGTTATTGGAAAAAAAATTATTGGGCTCAAACTTTTACAAATTGCTCCATAAAGCAATATTCAATAGGAATATCAGAGTTTTAGGTGTCCTTTATTTATTTATTTTTGCAATTATTTCTAGAAGTAACTTCCCACTAATGTAACACAGACACATCTAAAAAAAGATGGTGAGATTCTTTTTTAGTCTTAAGGTACATTATCAATGAAATACTTTGCCCATAGTAGGTACTTAATGAAATTTTGTTGAATAAATGAATTTTTGGCAGTTGCCTTCTCTATAAGAATGAATCTTATAACTGGTTTACATTACTCACTACAATACTCTCATGCCATCTGCTGCTCTGGGGCATTTCTGTAGTTTTCTCCAATTAAGTCTATCTAACACTGACAAGGTAGTAAAGACATGTAGGTGTGGCATGTAAGTGTTCTATTACATAACTGTGTTTCAACACCCTAACAGAATATACAATTCACAAAGAAAGTGATCGGGCTAAGCATTCTGAATACCTTCAAGGTGACCTCTACTGGGGTCTGTGTGAAGAGTACAAGTACATTGTATACTGCTGTCCTACTGACATTTATATTCAGAAGGCTTAGAAATACTAGGCTGATTCCTCATCTATTTCTGTATCTTCAATTCTAATTTTGTATGAGTGGGTAATTTGGTTAATGTCTATAAGAGATGTTTCAATAAATTAGCATGCTATATAGAATGTTCGTTCTCACCACACATCCAGCAATATGCACTGTTGCACTGCTACAAAATTGCACCATCTGCCACAGAGAAGAAACAACTCATATTTTCCCCAAATATGCTTAACACTAGTATTTTACTTCTCTAAACACAGTATTAACATAGATCTGATTGTTCATTCAAGTACCATCAAAGACAGCAAAGGGACCATTCAACACTCCACACACCCACTTCCTATCTAACCTCACTCTGGATTTTACAGTGACTTCTGCCTAATGGAAAAAAAAAATTAAAACATGTTCCTCTTAGTTGATTCTACTAAAGAAATACAGCTTTAAGAAAGCAAGTGTCACTGAGTTATAAATCATATTCTTAGATATGTGATTATCATCCAAAGTATAAATGTGAGCTCTTTTTGGATTAGCCTGGCTGACAGTAATCTGAGAGACTAGAACGTAAGACTATCACGTGCACACCTTGCTTGGCTTGGTTGCCTGCATTTCCAGTGTCTTCTCCCAATTCTGTGTAGACTGTTTAGCCTCAGGATAATAAATGCTCTCAAGTCTTCCCCATTCTCAAGAAACACTCCCTTGGTTGAAGAGTCCCTGTAGCTATTTACTGCCTTCTTCAGTCTTTTACTTGAAAAATTACTGGAAAGATTACCTTATATTCACTATTTCCTTTTTCCTCCTCAGTCACTGCTTTCACTAAGATCACCAGTGACCTCCATACCTACAAACCCATTGAATAATCTCCTGCCATAGTATTACTTTATTATTTGATCTCTCTTAGGTATTTGACATTCCCTTTTAAAATTTCATTTTCTCTTGGCTTTCATGATACTTCTTTTAGTCTCCTCTTTACCCATTGGCAGGATCTTTTCAATACCCTTCATAGTCTTTACATTCTTCTTTATGGGCTCCTTCTGGCATTGTTTAAACAGTGGTGTTATCACTGGTATTTATACTTGGTCTTCTGTTGTTCTTACACTAGGGCTTAGAGAAAAGTAGATGAGAATCAGAAGGCCTGACCTGGATGTAATGCTCTTGCTTTATATTAGCAGAAGTTGAATAGTCATTTGAGTATTTGGAGAATAGAGCTGGGGGCATTGAGGTAGGTAGTAGGAGAAAATCTTGATAAAAACTAAACAACAAAAAAATAAAATCTAGGCATTGTAGAGAAGCTCTGGATTAGGAAAAAAAAGTTCTCTGAATTATTTATTCCAAACTATGACCTAAATTTCCATTTATATCTGATGACTTCCAAGTCTATATGTCAGAACTCTTAATTGTGTTCCAGACTCATGTTTCATCTTTCTCAAAGACTATTTCCACCTGGTTTTCTCACAAGCATATCATATTCAACTTATTTGAATTCAAATTATTTCCCTGAAATTTTCCTCCCTGTTCTATGGTGTGAGTGTGACTATGCACGTAGTTTTCTAAGTCATAAATATATGTCATCACATACTCTTCCCTTTTCTTGACTACTAACATCCATTCACCCATTCACAAAAATCATGTTTCTTTTGTATTGTTAGTAATAATATATGTCAACTATAATTAATTAACAAATTAATTAATTAAACCATGTTTCCCCACTACTTTCAAAATAAAGTTTAAACTGTTTAGCTAAGTACACAAAGCTCTGCATGACTTCTATCCACTCCACTAGCTTCATCTGGATCATTTCTGTACGTGTGCACTTTCTTAGACATAGAAAAATGTTTAATTCCCCCAAATAATTCATATTAATGCAATGTGAATAACATTTTAATGCATTAGAGTAGGGTTTAACAAACTTGTTCTATAAAAGGCCCAATAGTAAGTAATTCACACTTTGTCGTACAGTTTCTCTTGCAACAACTTTACCAATGTAGTGTGAACATCCATAAAGAATTCACAAATGAAATGAATGGGTATAAATGTGTTGTAATAAAACTTTATTTACAAAAATAGGGGCTGGTTAGATTTGGTTCTTGGGCCATAATTAACTGACTCTTGAACTAGAGGACCCTGGTATACAAAGAAAGCCTTCTTGAATCTTTTTATAGAGTGAAGAACTAATTTTGATTTTTGTGTCAGTTAAGATATTCAAATGTTTGGTTTACTTAAATGAGGTACACCCATGCTTCACACACAGTAAAAGTCATTAACTTCAGAGAAATTTAAAACAAAAAAGTAATTAATTTACATGCATGAATTATCTTCCTGGTCATAATACAGATTTAAGCACACAATAAGTGTAAATTTTCAGTTGGAAAATAAACAATTTTTAAGAAGTTTTTGCTTCATTAGATTTGACATTTTCACTTATCCCTGTGGTATATTTTCTTTTTTCCTGATGATAAAGTTTCTTATAAGTCCGTTCCTATATGTTTCTAGATGTTCGTGTTTCCAGAGGGGGAAATCCGAAGCCTGATAAATATTGGGCCAGCCGGGGAAAGACTGGTAGTACCAAATGCACCTATTACATCATCAGGCATGCAGACTGAGTGTTCTCACTCTGAAAGAAAAGTGAAAATAAAAATACTTGGGATGTCTTCATTTCTAGGGATCAAGGTAAAGTTTTACAATCTGATTTTTAAGTCTGACCAAGCTACTGATCATTAAAGAAGGCTGTGGTAATCCCCTCCTTAGTAGAAAAGAGAAAATTAGGGGCAAAGCAAAAGTTTAATCTTATATATAAATAGAGTGGGTGGTTATCGGTGGGATAGTTCTTAGGAACCTCCCCCTGAGTCTCCTTTATCCACTTTACCAAGCATTAGTAGACATGTCTTACCATCTTTGCCTTTAGTGTCCTCCTTTGCAGAGACAAATCTGATAAACTTAGTTTCTTGATTACTATAGACAGTATTCCACTTGAATTAAGGCAGTGCTCTTTGTGAAGGAAGGGGGTCAAATATACGGTGTTAGAAGGAGAACTGACTCTAGGTGGTGATCATATAGATGATGTATCATAGAATTGTACACTTGAAACCTATATAATTTTAGTAACGAATGCCAGCCCAACAAATTTAATTAAAAAAGAATAAGTCAAGTAAAAATAAATTGCTATCAAAAAGGAGTAACACATGAAGTATTACCCATTATAACCATCATATGATATTATCATCTTTGACCATGTTGATGAAGGCAACAGTGGATTGTGGAGTCATAATAGGAATGGAACCTGAATACTTCACAACATGGATCCATCATATCAGTCCTGATGAACGTGCAATGGGCAAATACATCCAACCATTTAAATCTTGGTTAAGCAATGGGTATTTAGCTTTCTTTGATATAGGAGCTCAACCAAATATTACCAATTTTAAGAATTTATTGTCATTATGTTACCATCATATAAATTATCATAATCATTTATCAATCATTTATACAGAGCATCTAGTTTATGTTTCAAGTTACCAAATTGACTTAGAGAGAAGTTAGGAACTTGGCTATGAGATAGTTGTGTGCTTGTCTTGTTGATTTGTAGTATTCAGTTTTATATACTACATATGAGTGAAGTCATACAGTTGTCAACTTTTCTGTCTGACTTATTTCTTCATATTCTCAAGATCCATCAATGTTGTCAAAAATGGCAGTATTTCATCTTTTCTTATGGCTGAAAATATTCCACTGTACATGTGTACCACATTTTGTTTATCCAATCATGTATTGAATGACACTTCAATTGTTTCCATGTCTTGGCCACCATAAATAATGCTGAAATGAACATAGGAGTACATATATCTTTACAGATAAATGTTTTCTAATTTTTGGGTAGATACCCAGAAGAGGGAGTTGTAGGGTCATATGGTAATTCTATTTTTAAGTTTTTGAGGAACTTCCATACTGTTTTCTATAGTGGTTATACCAGTTTGCATTCCCATCAGCAGTGCATAAGAGTTCCCTTTTCTCTATAAGCTCTCCAACACTTGTTATTACTTGTCTTGTTGATAACAGCCAGTCCAGCAGATGTGAAGTGGTTTTGATTTGCACTTCCTTAATAGCTATTGAAATTAAGCATATTTTCAAGTATCTGTTAGCTGTTTGCATGGCTTCTTGGGGTGAGATGTCTGTTTGCATGGCTTCTTGGGGTGAGATGCCCATTTTTTAATTGGATTGTTTGTTTTCTTGTTGCCGAGTTGTATGAGTTCTTCATGTATTTTGGATATTAGCCCCACCATGGAGGCATTGTTCGCAAATAACTTCTTCTATTTGGCTGGTTGCCCCTTTGTTTTGTTGATGGTTTCTTTCGCTGTGCAGAAGCTTTTTAGTTTGATAATAGTCCCATTCATTTATTTTTGCTTTTAATCTCCTTGTCTTTGAGGTCAAATTCATAAAATCCTCTTTAAGACCAAGGTCCATAAGTTTAGTACCTATGCTTTCTTCTATGCATTTTATTGTTTCAGGTTTTATATTTGGGTCTTTGTTTTGTTTTGAGTTAACTTTTGTGTATGGTGACAAATAGCATCTAGTTTCAATGTTTTGAATGTGGCTTTCCAATTTTCCCAACACCATTTATTGAAGAGGCTTTCTTTTCTCCATAACTTCTCGTTTAAAGTCAGCAGTTGACACAATGCAGTAATTAAAAGTATTAATTCAATGAATGGCTGCAATAAAAATTGGCCTTAATTGAAATTCACCCAATTGATATTTCCTAGACTGACATATGTAGGGAAAGAGTTTGACAAGGAGTAACTAAAAATTCTCTTTGCTTCTTTGAAGGGCGCAAATAACCATCAGCCATTTAAATATGTTGTTAAAAATACATATCAGTCACATACTATGTTAGGACAGCCTAACGTGTTTTATAATACCTTCCATTTTCCATCACCTGCACCTGGGGTTGCTTTCAATTACCTAAGGTATCATAATATTATAATAATGCTAAGGTAAAGGGATTTTAACTGTCTTCTGATTTTATTTTTAATAGCAGCTTTATTAAGATATAACTCATATACCTGATTTGCTTTTAAATAACAATTTTAGTAAGATATAACTCACATACATTATTTCCTTTTTAATAAGTGTATGCTACATTACACATCTAGAATAGGCAGAGAATGTCACAAAATCAAAGTCATAGTGATAGGGGACGCTGTTAGAAGAAAGAAGGAGGATATGACCACTCATGATTCACCTTCTTGAGCAAGACTCTGTTCTTTCTGAACAGGCAACAATAATATAAAAATGGCTGTTGCTTTATTTCTCTCTCTCTCTCTCTCTCTCTCCCCCTCTGTGTGTGTGTGTGTGTGTGTGTGTGTGTGTGTGTGTTTCTCTTTCTCTCTCTCACAGACACACACACATGCAGCTTTGACAATTTTATTATGTTCTATTTAAATTATATTAGTATACCCTGGGACCTGGTAGCAGAGGGGACTTTATAAAATTTAATTAACAAGTAAAATTACTAAAGAGAAGGGACCTCATGAAGACAACTCTCTGATTTTTTCTTTTTCTTTTCTTTATTTTTTTTTTTACAGATTGATCTTTCTTTGAAAAAACTTTCCACAAATCCCTGGATAAATGCCATGAGCTACATATACTTCATAAAAATTCCCTGTGAAAAAAGGTATGAAATTACTAATGCATCAATAATATTATATTGAGCCTTAGAGTAGTGAGTCGAGAAGCTCTGCCCAAGTATGCAGAGCTCCTGGTCAGTTTTTCTACTGTTTCATTTTTAAATGTGAATGGGCAACAAAGAAATAGCAACTATTTGTGGAAAGTATACAACACAGAAAAGAGAAAGGTCAAAACAAATAAGCAGAAAAATACACATTTCAGGAAATATAAGAAAATATGCAAGAATGGTCCTTATCTTTTAGAGATGTATACATAGGGAAACACTTGTGGATGATATTGTATGATTACTGGGATTTGCTTCAAATTAATACAGCAGTGCTAGGGTAGGGGAGGAATTCCATGAGGTCATGATTAAACACTGACTTTATGTTGATAATTTCTAAAGCTAAATAGTGAATACATGGGAGAATCATTATATTATCAACAAAACCACAAAGTTTGTATAACTTTTCAGTCTAAGAAAATACAAGACAATTTTACAAATGAGAATTTATATATTGGTCTTCCAGATTTGCCCACAAATAATGGTATGGTAGAAGGTATCAAATAATTTAGATTGACATAATCTATTGCAATAGAATTAATGATTCAAATGTAAATGAACTTCTAAGAACAGAGAGAAAAGAGTTGACCCATTATTCAGAGATCTGTACTTTGGTAAGGTGCTGTTTTATTTACTATGGTTGGAAGTCCTCTGGTCTTCTTTCTATGGCAGGTACACTGGAGAATAAAAGCTGACTTTTATTATACTACTGGCATAATTCTACACTGGGGTGTCTGACTCATCTGTAATCATTAAAATATCTTATTTATATATTCTTCTAGAACCATGGTTTATGTATACTGTTTGTGGTATGAATGTTTCCTGCCTGGGTGTCAAAGTGTGGACAATGTTAGTGACTTTAATACTCCATGGTCCTCAAGTCTAAGCTACTCTCCTCATAAATCTACAACTATAGCTTAGGTAGTGCACTGCACTGGTTTAATGCTTAGTAAGGTCTTTGAATCATTGTTTTATATCTTTCTACCTGTACCACAGTCGTCCATCTCCTCCTTTGTTTTGGATAATTAGCATGTTCTACATTCTGGCTCTTTTGTGCATTTTTCCCAAAACAGGAACTCCTCTTAAAGATTCCACTTAAAAAATACTTTTTAAAATTGAAGTATTTTTCTCTGTCTCTGATATCTATCTACATTTCTTGATCCATCCAGGTTAGGTAATAAAGAACTGCATGATTTCACTCATATGCGGAATATAAAACTGAAAGCAAAGAAAAAAAGAAATGAACAAACAAATAACCTATGGACACAATCGATAGTTTAATGTTTATTTGGAGACGAGTGGGTTAGGGAGGGGAGAAAGGGGAGGGGGTGGGAGAGGAGGGGGGGAAGCTAAATATAAGGTGATGGAAAGAGAAGTCACATTAGGTGGTGAACTTATTATACATCAAGTTGACAATGCACTGTAGAATTATATGCCTGAAACCTATGTAATCCTTGC
>PVJL010002535.1:0-28791 GCA_004026885.1 Lyroderma lyra | reverse complement strand
CACATAGTTTCTATCCATTTGTTTCATTCTAGTCTGTTTCCTTAGAAAAGCTGAAAGCATCTTCCTTTTATGTCAATGAAATGGTCTTTAGTATAATTTAATCATACTTCCTTGTTTATTCCTCTATATAGATAGAAATCATAAGCCTTAAAAATATCCTCTAAAAAAATCTTTCTTATGCTTGTAGACATTATTTTGGTAACCCTTCAAGCCACAGCTTCTCTGTCTGTGTGGATTTTCAGATGTCCTTATTTATTATATTCCAGGTTTCTCAAACCTCTTTGCAAACTTCTTGTTAAGAGATTGTCTGAGGTAAGAGAGGAAGGGCAGCCAATAATGAAAAAAGGAAATATAAATAAAGAGAGCAGATAGCTTGGATAATACTTTTCCAGCACTACCATTCACCCATTAGTCAAAAATTGTAAAACTGGATATCAGTGTCTACTCTTGCCTCTCATATTATTCATACAACCAGTTATCAAGCCCCATTATTCCTATTCCTAACTATCTCTGAAAACAACCCCTTCAATCCTGTTCCACCATTGCTTGCTAACTCTCTTCCTCCCTCTACTTCTGACCCCTCCCCACAAACAAATCCTATGCAGTACTCAAGATCTATCCTTCAGCATTTTGGATGAGAGTCATTGCAACAGCTTCTTAACAAGTTTCCTTATTTTCAGTACTGCCAATCAGTTCATCTTCCAGACAATACCACAAACCTAGGTTCTTAAAATGGAAATCGTAACACGAGAGTCACTATTACTTAGAATAAAGTGTCTTTTTGTTTTTAAACTAGCTATAAAAAGCTGTACATGAGCTTGCTCTAGCTAGTACTTCTACATTTGTACTGTAGTTCACCCATTGTAATGGGTCACTTGTGGCTCCTTAGACTGGCCACACACTTTTATGCCTTTGTGCCTTTTCACTTATTCCCCTCTGTCTAGAATATTTTTTCGTCATATCCCTACTTTAACTTGCTTAAACATTATCACTTCTGTGCAACAGTCTCCGGTCACCCAGGTATAGTTTTGCACCCCTCTTTTGACACTTAATGTAATATTTCAACAATTTCTTTATACCTTATCTCTGTTACAGATTGAGGGCAACTACATCATATTCATTTTGTATTTTCAATTCCTAGTATGAAGTCTACCACAGAGTTAGAGCTCTGCAGACCTTTTAATACAGGTAAATGGATGACAATATTGTGAGGATCAAGAGGGGGAGCTGTGATTAACAGATTATCAAACTAGAGCATACCCCACAGTTGGTATCTGTATCTTGTTTAGAAGGCTCGTTTATGTTAGATTGGAAAATAGGATAGTTAAGTGTTTCAAGTTCTTAACATAATTAAAAGGCATAGATAATCTTCCAGTTTATCAAGAAATGCACAGTATGGTCCAGTTTTCCAATTCTGGTTGATTAGGCAAGAATGTGGAAAGACAGGATCTTCTGGCTGAGTGGCTAGGTAGCTAAAGGCAGAAACTTAAAGCTGCTTAGAAACTTTGGCCAAGAAGTAGAAACTTAGAAACTTTTGGCCATTGAGATAAATGGCTACATGCATGTACCCATTTCTGGGGCTTTTCTTTATGTTCCAACACTTCTAAGCAACCTGCCTTGTGGAGATTCATACTAGACTTAAGCTCTTACTGGGTTGCTGTCATTAGGAATACATATAATTCAGTTCTGGATCTAGCAATGGGTTTATTTCTCTGAGGGGACTTCTGTAAATCAAGCACTTCGTTTTGTTTTTCTCTTGTCTTGCCTCTCTGTCCATACTGGCTCCCCCTCCCCCTATTTCCACATGAATCACTATGAGCCAAGTGAGGATGGAAGCTCTCAGGATCTGATATGACATTCTGAAGATCTTTACCATCCAAATTACTCTTTACAGATTGCTTAATTTGTGAAACATGTTCTATAATCACATTTTCCTCTTGACAACCCTGCGACCTTTTCTTTTCCCTATGTATTTGCCCCATTTCCTTTCTGTTGCTGATAGTAGGTGGACAGTAGTACCTTGGAAAAAAAATCTGGCACCAATTCAACCCAAGGCAAGAGAAAATGTGCTTCAATTAAGTATTATTTACCAAGTTTATTTTTTGCTAGACTAGACTTTTCCATACTGATTGTATGGATGGCAAGGGCTGAGGGTGAGGTGTCATGTGGGAAAGTGATATAAAAACTATATTGAGATTTGCAGACACATCATGCCAGTCCATTAAATTTCAACCTGATTTTTCTGTACGTTGTTTACAAATTGAGAATAAACTTCCTTGAAGATATTGGCTTAGAATATTTATGGTTAATATAGCACTGCAACCCTTTTGCATATGGGCATTGGTGAAAGAAGATGGAATAGAAATGGTCTACCTTAGTCCCTCATAGATAAATTGGAAAATACATACCAGAACAAAATTCCTTGGTTTTCGGGCCCTCAAAGCCTATGTAGTGGCCAAAATCTCCTTAAAACAATTTCATTCATTATTTATATTTAACTTCCAGTGCTAATTCCATTTTAAACAATGGGTTATAAGCCATTTCTTGGCTCTACAAAGCCAGAGGTGAACTTCAAAGTTTTCTCTGGCCCACTGAGTGTATTCTAAAAAGGCCTACCATTTCTTTTTAAAACACCATTTTTCAAAATAACCAATGATTTCACAAACACCTAGTTCTTAAGAATATATAATGAATCCTAGAAAGTTCTGAGAAAGCAATTGCCACTGAAGTAGCATTTTACAGCTGATAAATGGAGTTTTTTAGAGTTACCTAAAGAATACAAATGATGAAACTGGCTAGTCTCCCACACTGGGCATCCCTTAGCTTTCCTTTTTATGGAGAGCCTGCTAAGGCTCTGTAAGGACAGAACAGGCAAGTCTCTTTGCTGTATTATTTGTTGGTTGTCTAATATTTAAAACCATTGACTCTGTGTGGGAAGAAAGGGGAGTAAAGGGAAAGACAAGGCAGGGCCAGCCGAGCAGGCATGGGGTTAAGAGGCAGACTTGCTGCTTGTCCAGAATAGTGAATGGGTTGAGTGGGCCCCATGCCACAAGTGATATAACCACATCCTGGTTTCTCTACACCATCCAAAGGCTATGACACAAGACAGACAGTGCTCCATTTGGCTTTTGTTGCTAACACTGCCCATTAGTCTATTATTCTGACATTTCCACAATGTCACTATATACTATTAGAAAGGCAAAGATTGGCAGACAATGCATCTCTAAAGTTATTTTTTAAAGTTGACAGCTATAAAATTTGCTGAAGGAAAAATAAAAGGTAGTTATCAAACAATTACATGCTAGTCTTGTAATACCCATGGGTTTTAAATATTCTTTCATGTCTTTATTAAATTTACTTACATTGTTTTCCTGGAGCACCTGATTCAATGACAGTTAACAGTTATAGAGGATGATGCACTGCTCCAGGGCTATTTCACATATAAACACCGGGTCTTTGTGAGAAACTAGACATGTCAGTTCTTCAAATTCCAAAATCATAGTATCTCTCAAGAATCCAGTTAACTTGGTTGAGGATGAAGATGCTATTAAAAGTTCCTTAACCCACTCCCCCATCTCTCCTCTTATCTTAAAAAAGTCCCTCTAATATTCTTTATAGAACTGGTTTGGTGGTGATGTATTTCTTTAGTATTTCCTTATCTGAGAAGCTGTTTATCTGTCTTTCAATTTTGAATGCTAGCTTTGCAGAATATATTATTCTTGGAGTGGATAACATAAGGGAAAGGGATGGAGAAGTTTAGTTTGGTTGTTACAAGGCAATATTGGGGAAATAGAGTATAACATGGAAATATAGTTAATAAGGTTGCAGTAACTATGTGTGGTGTTAGATGAGTACTAGATTTGTTGAGATGATGGGAGGAAAGCTGGAGGAGTAGGAAAAATGGGGAAGAAATAAGTACTAATTCATAGTCACAGGGATGTAAAGTGCAGCATAGGGTACACAGTCAACAACACTGTAATAACTATGTGTAGTGTTAGAGGGGAACCAGATATATTGGCATGAGGATTTAGTAAGTTACATAAATGACTAATCACTGTGCTGTACACCTGAAACTGTAATTATATTGTAGGTAAAATGTAATTTTAAAAAGTCAAAGATGAAAAAAAAAAGAATATATCACAATTTTTGAATGAAAGAAATTGATTAGCTCTCTGGAAAAAACATAATTTGCTACCCAATATAGATGAAGTTAATTCTGAATGGTTTGCTGAAAAAAAAAGTTCCTTAAGCCATTTTCTTTCCTCTGACCCTCCAAACCTATTAAGTCATTATTTTGTTATTTCTCTCTCTTTTTTGCATTGTCTCCATGTATTTCACTCTGGATTTCCTTGTCTTTCTTTTTCTTCTCTCTGGAGACAGCATGGTATATTAGAAACAACATAGACTTTGATGATAGACTGATCTACATTTATAGCCTTGTGTTTGTGTCTGTGAGACCTTGGTCAACTTGCTTAGCCTCTGTGTACTTCAGTTTTCTCATCTGCAAAATAAGTATGCTTATAGCTATATCACAGTTTGGTTGGAAGGATTAAATGAGACTCTATATTTAAATAGCTTATACATAGAAAAAAACTGGAATATTAGTCATTTATTCTTTCTTCTCTTCCCATGCTTTCTCAGGTACTTCTCTTACTCTGCTTCTTTTTGCATGTTCCCAATGGTGCCTTACAGGGATAATTGGATAGTGTGCAAACCCCTCTGCCTTTATGCAAAGTCCAAAATGCCAAGTATTACAGTGATTCCAATCATACAATTTGGTGCTAGATTGTTTGAGTTCAAACCCCCTACTCTGTCTGTTCCTAGCTGTGTTTCCTTCAGCAAGTTATTTAACTTCTATTAGGTCCAATATCCACATTCGGGGAACAAGAAAAACGATGGCCCTACCTCATAGGATTTTGGCTAACATGGAATGACTTAATTCATGTGGCTGGCACATAATATATACCCAATATATATGCACTGTGAAAATTTCAATGCTACTTTTCCAGAGAGGCCATCCCTAACTATCCTCTTTAAAACTGTAGCCATTACTCTTACTCTGTTTTATATTACATTGATTCATTTTAATTGTTAACAATTATCACCATCTGACAACATATATATCTATATATCTATATCTATAGATATCTATATCTATAGACATATACAGATATTTATTTATTTACTTACTTTTATCTTGCTTCCTCCACCATTAGAACATTGCGTCCAGGAGAGCAAGCTCTATTTTCCTTAACTACCAAAAGCCAGACTAGTGCCTGGAACATAGTAGTCACTAAATAAACATTCATTTACTAGATGAATGAATTCAGCCACAAGTCTTCCAAAGACAGGAGAATCGTGGCTCCTTCAGAATGAAGGAGGCCATTAACTGAGTGTAGGAGTCTTCCTATTATCTATTATCTATTGATTTTCTTCCTAAGAATAGCATTTTGAAAGCCCAACTAAGCCCTTGGGGTGAGTGAAATACCTGACTACTTCTCTTTTGTGCAGGTATAACCTCCTGCTTACCTGTCAGCCTAGCAAGGAGGCACATAATTAAGTTTCCGTAAAATGTCCCACATTATGTGACTTGAAAAAAGTTCTGCTTCCTCTAAATTTCTTCCCAGGTCACAAATGATTTTTTAAGTGTTTATTATTTCATAGAGTAACCGTGGATCTCAAATCCTGACTTTTTCCTTCTTGTAGCACAGCACCAAAGCAGATATGAGAGTTAGAGTTGGAGTAACTCTACATACAATAAGAGTGGGGAGCAAGAGACATTCAATGCTTCCAGCCATTATCCATTTCTCATGTCTACTGGTAAATCTCAGAAAAATTGAAGTGCTACTCCTCACAGTCAGCTTGTTTTCTACTATAACCCTGAAATCTTCTGTTGAATTAGTACCTACCTGGGTATTGTCTATTTAGTATTTATGGATCTTTTCCTTCTTCTGATGCAAAACACTGTATTGTCTCCAAAGCTTCCCTTCTGCTTATTCCTGAATATTACTATTATTTTAAAGAAATATAGCCAATGTCAAGAGGAAAGAGGAGATCAGACATTAGTTCATGGAGAAACTAGGCTATTGTGTAGTGGCAAAATGAAGCAGAGGCACTCTATATTCCAAATTGTGAGAGGAAATAGCTCTAAGCTTTAGCATTACTAATACATGCTTTATATGCATGACCTTCAAATGTCAGCAATGAATATCACTTTTCCTGTTGATAAATATTGATTCCTTTCTGCTCGTGGGAATCTCAAGTCCATTTGAATTTAATAATTACCAGCTGTGACTTATTAGGAGGCTACATGCCCCCTCAGCATGTATGGCTGCTTGAGTAACTACTGTTCCTACCCACCTACCAATTCTAGGCCAGAATTTTCAAGGCAAATATGGATCAAAGATTTCTGTCAGCACTTCTTTACTTTAGATGTGACTCCCAAGGTAAAGCTAAATCTTAATGGCTTCTCCAGGTGAGCTGTGAGCACTGATACTTACTAGGCTCTATTCTTATTAATGGTTATCAACCATTTCTCAGTGTGCATATAGTACTAGGGAGCCCCATCCTTTGGAGTACTGTAATATCCCAGGAATATTCTAAGGGCCCATGCTGTGGATCATTTTATAGGTAATGCATTTTACTACTGACATTTTTCTAGAGACTAACATTTCTCTGTAGAGTTTAAGACTGACCTGGCTTAGGGTTGATGGATTCTCTGACTCAAATGAATTATGATGAGCTAATGTCCATGATGTCATACATCAGAAATAAAAATAAAATGTAGCTTACTTAAGTCAAAGCTGATAGTGTAGAAAGCTGTGGAGCCCTAAAGACTATCTGCTATGAAAACTAGGCAGTCTACCTCTAGACTCTATCTCCCTCTTTCTGCTTCTTTTCTTTGATTTTGTGGATGACAGTCCTATGCTGGGGTTTTTGTATTATTTTCTTTCATTGTTGTTGTTGTAGTGTTTGTGATGGCTATAAGAGTAATGAGAAGAAAGAATGAGTAAAATCCCGATAAACAAGGAGGACAGAATGTTATACTTTTTACAAGGCTTCAAAATAACATTTGAAAACAAAACACTGCTTCTTTCCATACAGTAGGATGGAGAGTGCAGTGTCAGAGATTTAATTAACAGAAAGTGTACTTCATCAAAGGCATGGTCCTCAGAAAGCACTGTGAAGTCAATAACTTTATGTTAATACTTACAGCCAGACAGTCTATCACCCTTTTTACTCACTCTGAAGTTCAAACTCCAACTTTTCTCTTTGGGTTTGACTCTTTCTTACTCTTTTCTTATCAAAACCAGCTTAGAATCTTCATTTCCACTCTGCTATAGATAACTGAGAAGAATGTGGCATGTTTTCTCTTCCAGGAAGTCTTCCTTTTAAATATCAAAAGACTAAGTGAAAGAAGACACCTCTGGAAGTAAAATCCAGGTATGCAGCTAACAGTTAAAGGAAGAGTAGAATGCATGTATGGACCACATGTGCATATCAGTATCTTCCCTGCTCTCCTGAAACCCCACTTTAGAGCATATCTTACTCTAAGCTGACCGAGTCAGAACAAGAGTCTTTAAACTGCTTCTTCAGGAGGTTTACTTCTTTAAACATGGTAGAGAGTTGAGCTTGATCCTTGTTATGTCTATGTCCAGAGTGCAAGCAAGTCGGGATGACTATGGTAAATTAGCAGAGTTAGTTTTCATGGGAGCTGAAGTAATAGGATTTTGTTCATGTTTTGCACAGGTTCTGGAGAAAATAAAGGGAAATGGAGAGGTCAATGGTGTCTCGTGTCCCAACCAGTCTCAAGAATTAGAATTTGAGCAAGACTTAAGACATAAGCCAAAGGAGCTATTTTTACAATAGCAATAGAGCAAGATATTGACACAAACAATATTGCTTTAGTGCCCCTGTTAAAAAGTGCTATAGATTGGGGCACAGTAATACTCTCCCCATTTTACTCAGAGTGGTATCAACACAATGACATCTGAAAAAAACCTTAAGTGTTGTTTTGGCTACTCATAAGGTTTGCTACTTTCAAGAACACAAGAAAAGATTACCCTAAGCAAGAATTCATGGTTCCACAATATAACATGGCAGCAGTGACAGCAGCAAAGTGACATTTTGTTTTGTTTTCGCTTTTTGGTATGTGGGTAGCTCCCTGACTGGGAATCGAACCCAGGCCGCCGTGCTGACAGCACCAGCGCCGAAGCCTTAAGCCACTACACCATCAGGGAACTCCCTAAAGTGACATTTTCAAGTGTCTTCTTGGGGGACAGACATTGACGAAAGACCTGAAGTAGATTAATATAAACACTGTTTGTGAACACAGATGTGACACCTCCAGGGATTTTCCATTATAACTGGGTGACATCTTGGTATGGTCAAGTGATCTTGAAATATGCAAGTGGAAATAATAATATAGTAATGTTGGCATTATTACAGCTCATATAACCTCATTTGTATCCACCGGCTAGAGAGGTCTGAGGTATTCACATTGCATGAAACACAATGATGGCTCTCCTGATTCAGAACTTGTCAGGTATGCATATGAGTTTTGTTTTCCATTTTCTCTCCAGCAATGGAGATAGCTTTCACCTTAAGAATCTACAACCTCTTAGTGAATCTCTCTTTTGAGCAAGCGTACACATCTTTTTCAGAGCTATCTTGGTAGTAAATCATAAAGCTAACTGGCCCTTATAAGAATTAAACCCACATCCTTGACCTCTTTATTATGTTAGAACTGAGTTAACTAGCCATGATCCTAAGAAATATTTTCTTTCTGAACTCTAGAAACTCGACAGTCTCAGTAACATGTAAATTGGGTTGTGAGTAAAAATTAGAAGACTCTCTGAGTCAATGGCCTGAGGCTTAGAAGAGGCAATGTTAAATAAAGTTAAATGTCTGCCTTGGGCAGGGATTAAAAACTGTATCCAGATATAGAGTGGAACCTATACCCAGGGAATGAAAGAAAAAGTAATGTAACTTGAAGTACACAGATTTAATTAAATCACAGACTTCCTAAATACATTTTCTGTGGTTATTTATTATTATTCTTAGAAGCTGATTAACCAGTAACAGATGTCACTAATAGACAAATCTCATTACACATGTAAAACATGTTCAGTATATAGAAGACCGTGATTAGAACATTTCTACAAGATACTGCTAAATACTTCCTACTTGATTTGAAAGGAAATTCTTACATTATATTTCTGGATGTACATAAAGTTTCATTCAAACCTTGATTCACTTTTTGGGAAAGTATAAAACAAAATTGATCCAGATGGATAAATATTCATTGAGTGTCAATATATTCATAGCATTCTGAATAGGAAAATATTTAACCAAGTTGTCCTTTGTCTTAAAGAATAAAGAGGGCAAAACAGTGAGAATGGAATGGAGGAGATCCTTTTCTTCTGGGCAATCTAGAAGTTGCTTCCCGTAAACAACATTCTTAAATGAAGGTGGTAAGGAAGGAATATTGTGAAATACGTGATTTTTGCTGTGACACTTCCTATTTATAACTAACACCTGAGTGCTTACCATGGGCCAGTCATACTAAGTACTTTGTATATATTCACTTGCTACCACAACCCTGTGACATATGAACTACTATATTCACATTTTACAGTAAAAGAAACTGAGACAAAAACAGGTGACAAGACTTGCCCAAGATCACATGACCAGTAAAAAGTAGAACTTCACTCCAGGTAGTTTGACCCCAGAATGTACACTCTTAACCACCATACTATGCTGCCTCTTAACACATTCACTTTGGGATATTTGCAGCCTATTCTGATGCTGGGATGGGGTGATTTCTTGGCATTTGGGTAAGTTACACCGAGTGCAAGAAACCTGTTATAACTTTTTAATGAATTGATATTTTTCAAAAAAAATTTTGAGGAAAGTGTTAGATTACTTTGCTATTTAATAATTTATACTTTTCAACTTGTGATTATCAGCTGTTCTCAACTTTTGATTGTATAAAATTAAAATTTTGACATTTTAATTACAGTATTATATTTTATCAAACATACATATAAGTTATAAATTTCTCAATTTCATTTTATGATAAAATGAAGTTTACCTACAGTTGCAGGTTTCTGTAATATGTCTTCATAAGTTACCCAAGAATGTTGTCACTTATAAATTATATTGTTTCTCCACAGATTTGCACGAAATATAACATATATCCTCTATTATTCCAGTCACTATATAGTATTCAATTCTTAGTAAAATTTGCATAAATCTTAGCCAAAAACTATTATATAATAGTCAGAACATATCTCATAATCAAAGTCACAGAGGCCAAGAAGGTACTAAAAGTCTTGATTCTTATTGGGCGGATGCCAGGTTGACTGACAATTTTCATTGCCCAGTGTTTTTACTGTTGTAAATAAATGAATCCCAAAGAAGTGCTCATGAAAGGTCGTGTATCACATTATTTTTCTTCAGTCTGATGACCAGGGTTATGTGATGTTTTGCTTATATTATGGACCAAAGTGCAAGCATTGGAGTCATATCTACTCTTCTAATATATACACAGTTCCTGTGTCAATAATTATGGAATAAAACAGGAAGTTCTAAATGTATTCAATCATTATTTCCTCCTAAAGTATCTGTTACGACATCAGTGATCAGAAATTGAAACATTTATGGTGTTTTTTCCATTAATTTTAAGACAGAATTGTGGGAAATCTAAAAACTCACATATGCGCCATCAGGATTCTAACAAAGGACCATGAAAGATGCATATATTGAGTCATTTGAAGCAAATATTTTGGTACAGACAATAGAAGTAATTGGAGTCTGAATCCCCAAATGTTCAGTGTTAATTTACAGTTTGAATGAGCAAATCACTTTAATAAGTGCACATATTAAATAAAACATTCCAAAGACAATGTTATGCAAGTTTCCTTAATTTGATAAATAGATAGATAGATAGATAGATAGATAGATAGCAGTGCAGGTTATTAGCAAGTCAACAGTTTTACAGAGTATACACCAATTTACTTTGAAAGCATAACACATGTTTTTCCAGTCTCATGAAATATTCAAAACTATGTATGTGAATTTCCAAGTAGAATGTATTTGTTCAGAAAATGTTACTCTTCCTAACTCTTATTCAGCATTTAGATATACCTTAAGTAAGCATCAACAACATGAAAATGGGCAATTATGCTAATGTTTGGAGTTTCACTCTAGGATGGAATTAGGAAGGGTCCCCTTCTATTTCAGGGAAAGGGAGCAGCATGAAAACTGCAAAACAAACAAACAAACAAACCAAAAAAACACAGAAAAACAAAAAAAACCAAACCAAACAACAACAACAAAATCAATAGTATAATTTGTTGCCCAAATTAAATAGTATTCACAAGACATACGTTTTGAATTAACAGAGACATAAAGATCAAGCAGTTTTTTTTGCTCCCTGTAAAGCTGGTAACATTTGAATTTACTCAAACATATGGGGATTCCTGATATTTCTTTCAGGATCTGGCAGAAGTAAAATTGGTGTTACTAAATATTACTTATTTTAAGATTTACAGAAAAACAAAAAGAAAGAGTTCCTGCCTAGGATTACATTGTATTATTCCAGTGTCTCTTCTTACTTCATTTAATAGGTTTTGGGACAATGGTCTCTCATCTCTTTGGAAGTATGACAGCTCACAACTAATGGCAGTGTTAGGGAAGAGGAGGATTATGAACAGACTGATCCAAACATCTGCAGGACAGCTCTCTAAATCTTCTCTAAGCCACAACACACAATATGATATGATTCATTTTCCTAAAGTGCTACATAAAAGACTTCTAATTTCAAATAACAGGACAATAAACAAACATATTCCCATGTGAGAGAATACAAGGATTTTATATAGCTCTGTGTTTTCTAGTAATACAGCAGACCACTATCATACGTATTTCCTATTTTCTAAATTAAAGAGTGGTTTAATAGTAAACAGAGATTTCTGCTGTCTCATTTTCCTTATTATGATTCTAACTTATTTTCTGTATTTGTTTCCATAATATTTAGTTAGAAAATGAATTATTTCAAATACGATTTTGATATCTATAAAATAACTGAGATACAATCTTTCATTCAAAATTAATAAGGCATGGTGAGCAAAATGAAAACTAAAGAAAAAAATGAACCTTTTCTAGAAAATGCTAATTACCAGGACAATCACTCACATATATATTCTCACTTTTAATCATAATTGAGATTATTATTATTTAATTTTTGTATGTATTATAGTGTCTATCAATAGTGATTATTACACAAACAATGGAATGAAGGGTTTAAGGGGATGTAGTAATTCATATGAAACTTGGATGGCATGATGGTACTGGGGGTGGTCTGATGGGTTGGGGATGCTATGATGATGTTGGAGTCCATTTCTTAATTCCTGGATGACCTACAATAAAATGTCTTATTCACAACTCTCAGTATCCCTGTATGTATATGGTGGTGTGAGGGGGACATTAAATGATGGTACTACCAAGTACTTGTGGATAATTCATTATTTGAAATTACTTTTTAAAAGAAGCTCCACAAGTATGCAGCAAAAGCAAAAGCAAATTTTCTGATAGGCCAATGGAACAAATAGGTATTCAACAATTCTGGTAATATCCCCCTATGACGTTGGCAGAATTTTATAATGTGAATACCATAGTCATTAATTTCATTAGCTCTTTTATGTATGGTATAACCCTAAATTAGGGTGGCGATACATAGGGGATAATGTCTCTGGTTTAAAGAAGGAAAAAATAAATGACTAACATAATCTCGGCCTGTTTAATCACTTTGTTGCAAAGGCCTCTGAAGTCCAAATGATTTTACTGATCATTACTAAAGGTGCATAGTGCAAAATAAGAGATGAATAAAATAAGACTTGCATTTCAAATTCACAATGGTCTAAGGCTTGTATTTTGAAAGAGAAATAAAAAACTCTTGTTCTCTGTCTGTAACTCCCAATAATCTTTCAGAAAAAAGAATAACTCAAATGTTTAGTTACTGAATGAGAACAACTGAGTATATCTATCTCCCATTTGAAGCTTTAATTTCAAAAGTTTTCTCCAAAGATAAAGCTTAAATGTAACCCCATAGCATAATATGGGTTGAGGTGGACAGGAGAAAGAGTGTATAAAAAGAAAATATTACAAGATACTTAAAGTACATCCACATTTCAACTAAGAAAGAGATATGATTGTCTGACATAAAATTTTATAAACTGGGACTGTCCAGAGACCAGATTTTATGCTAAGTCATGGGGGAAAACTATCTCTGAAATACTGAGAGCTTTCAAAAGTGGTCCTTGGTAATTCTGCTTCTGGCTATAAAAGAGTAACACATATTGCAATCACTCTCTCATTATAAAGCAATCTCTATCAAAGTAATGATGAAATTTTTCACAGAACTAGAACAAGTACTTCTAAAATTTAGATGGAACCATAAGAGACCCTAAATAGCCATGACAATCCTGAGACAGAAGAACAAAGCTGGAGGTATCCTGTTACCTGATATCAAACTATAGTACAAGGACATAGTAATCAAAACAGTATAGTACTGGAATAAAAACAGATGCATAGATCAATGGAACAGAATAGGGAGCCTGGAAATAAACTCACACTTATATGGTCATCTAATCTATGACTAAGGAGGTGAGAATATATTAATAAAAGGGTAAGGATAGACTATTCAATAAATGGTGCTGGGAAACTGGATGCAAAAAATGAAACCCACGCCATATACAAAAATAAACTCAAAATGGATTAAAAACTGAAATGTAAGACCCAAACCCATAAAATTCCTAGATGAAAGCATAGACAGTAATTTCTCCAACATTGCCCTTCATATTTTTTTTTTCTGATATATCTCCTAGGGCAAGGTAATCAAAAGAAAAAATAAACAAATGAGACTATATCAAACTAAAGTTTTTGCACAGCAAAGAAAACCATCAACAAAATGAAAAGAAATCGTACTGAATGGGAGCAGATGTTCACCAGTGATACATCTGATAAGGGCCTAATATCAGACATTTATAAAGAACCCATACAACTCAATACCAAAAAACCAAAAAATCCAATTAACAAATGAGTATAGGACCTGAATAGCCGTTTCCCTAGAGATGATTATACAAGTGTACAACATATGAAAAAATGTTCAATGGTACTAATCATCAGAGAAATGCAAATTAAAACCACAATGAGATATCACTTCACACCTGTCAGAACAGCTATCATCAATAAACTAAAAAACGGCAGGGATGTGGAGAAAAGGGAATCCTTCTGCACTGTTGCTGGGATTGCAAACTGGTTCAGCCATTATGGAAAACAGTTTGGAGGTTCTTCAAAAAATTAAAAACAGAACTGCCTTTTGACTTAGCAATTCTACTTCTGGATATTTATCTGGAGAAATCCAAAACACTAATTCGAAAATATGTATGCATCCCTATGTTCACTGCCATGCTATTTATAATAGCCAAAATATGGAAGCAATAGAAATGCCGATCAAAAGATGATTAGATAAAGGAGAGGTGGTACATATATACAATGGAATATTACCTGGACATAAAAAGAATGAAAACTTACTATATACAACATGGATGGACCTAGAGAGTATTATGCTAAGTGAAATAAGTCAGACAGAGACGGACAAATGCCATATGATCTCTTAATATGTTGAATCTAAAGAACAAAACAAATGAACAAGCAAAACAGAAACTGTTAAGGACCCACAGATACGAGTACGAAGAACGAAGTGATGGTTGCCAGAGGAAAGCAGGGTCAGGGCTGGGTGACAAAGAGGAAGGGATCAAGAAGTACAAATTGGTAGTTATGAAATAGTCACAGGGATGTCAAGTACAGCATAGGGAGTATAGTCAATAATGCTGTAATAACTATATATAGTGCCGGGTGGGGACCAGACTTATCAGGCAATCACTTCATAAGTTATATAAATGTCTAATCACTATGTTATACACCTGAAAATAATATAAAGTAATATTGAATGTCGACTATAACTGAAAATTAAAAAATAAGTACATAATAAATAAAGATAAAAATAATTGGCAAAAGACCTATAAACTTGCAGGGTTGGATTTCTAAGGTAAGTTCTATTTAGTTAGCTTATTTTCACAGGCACTAGAGCCTACAATTTTCAAATCCCAGCCCTAGGTGATCAGTGGTAACTTGGTTTATGAAAACTAACTATACAAGTATATTTGGGGTGGGTACAAGTATGGAAGATTGAGAAAAGAATAAAATCCATTTTTTTCATACTTGAAATGTTTTATTTTAGAAAAACCAATTTATTAAAATAATAGCACAATATAGGTTAACTAAGCTCATTTATTTAAATAGAAATATGCATACATATAGATAAATGTTATATAGGTTTATTATTTAAACACAGTGATTATTAATCACCTTGACTAAATTGGGACTTTCTTTTACATGCTATTAGAAAAATATGTAACTTTTAAAAACACCTAGGCATTGGCTCTAAATCATTTGTAGCTGTGGAGTCAAAATTCCTTGTAGCTACTTCTCCTTTTGCCAGTGTTAGCTGTCCTACTAAGAGTTTCTTCTTGGTTTGGTTGTTGCTGATCCGAACATGCCTATCTGTGGCCTGATAAAGTTGATTCTCTGCTTCAAGTTCTCTGTCAACTAATCACAAAGAAGCTCCTAAAATATAGCTACTCACAATTCCATAGACCACGCTTTTCTATTATTATCTTTTTCATGTCTTTGCAACCATCACAGTATGGTTTATTTCTTCTCTAAGGAAGCGCAGATTGAGTCAGAGACCTTTTCTACACAAAAGCTAAAGATCACCCATTCACTAAGTTGTGCCACAGACAATCTAGGGATGCCTACCAGGAAAATCTGGTTAAAACTGCTTCTTAAGTATGAAGGCTATTTTTCCTGATTATGAATATTTCAGAGTACAATTTGCCAGATATCAAAGCATAATGATACTATGGCATTTTAAAACAAAACCAATTAGAGTACAAACACTATTTCTTCTAATTTAAACTTAATAGAAAAAATTAAATTCAGTAGTATTCCAACAAATGGTATGAACCCTAATTGAGAAATTTTCAGACATGTAACAATAATCTTTTGGCATTAAGTATTACAAACATGTATCAGTTAAAATAACATAAGCTATAGCACCAGATAAACCAAGAAATCTGAATGCCTTAACACAGTAGACATCTATTTCTTGCTTATTCAGAGACCTAGCCTCTGCGAACTTCAATGTATACGTTCCAAATGTTTTTTTGTTTTTTTGTTTTTTTTGATTCAACATCTAGCTAGCAGATGGGGGAATTGAGAGAGAAGGCAGAATAACGTGGGAAGTTTTTATGTGCCAGGCCTAGCAGTAACTTACATCATTTTCATTCACATGCCAACAGCCAGAAATTTAATCAAATGGCCATGTCTAAGTTAGGGAAGACCAGCCATGGAATGCATTTTATAATAGCTATGTATCAAGGGCAATGAGTTCAATGAGCAATTAGACTATCTCTGCCAGAAATCGTAATCTTGGGATAATGGAAGTAGCATTAGTTACCAGGAAATATTTATCACATGTTTAAGAATACCACTTAACAAATATTTATTGAGTCTCTAGTATGAGCTTGGCACTGTGTTAGTATCAGAACTAAAGAAAAACTAGAATCTGCTTACTGCCCTTCATCTGTTCATGGTACAGTGAGAAAAATACATGTAAACTGATTTTTGCCATTCTGAGAGATAAATATAATGGGAGAGATAAAAACAGGGAACTAAAGATCTTGTCTCTAAAAGAAATTTTCATTTACCATTTCCTCACCCTTTAGCTCAGGAAAGATGACATTTTTCACTGCATATTAAGTGAGTATGGCTAGGTAATAAGGAAGAATTCATAACCTTCATCACTCACTTGCTGCATTGCAGACATTTTTATTTGTCAAACTGAAGTTACATATATGTTAGGGAGCTAAATTCTTGCTAATTTAACATTCACTAAACATTCTGCTTTTCTGTACCTTACCAACATTTTTAAATAAATGAAAAGGTAATTTTTAAAAACTACTGAGTAGATTTTTTTCAGTTTTTTTGTTTTGAGGGACACAAAGACTGTTGGGGATGGGGCGGTGTCCATAGAAATATCCAGAAATGAAAAACAAGAATTTCATGAATATAATAAAATTGCTCTTATCAAGAATGGAACATTTGAGGTTCTTAAAGTCAAAGGCCCCCTTTACCTTCATCACAAAGAAATAAGGCATCAGTGATGACTGGGTACCAATGCTATTGTTCTTGGAAAATGCTCTCTCATGTCCCACTTGTATAAGTGATGTTGATAAAATACTCCTCGTGGTAAGTATGCTCAGAGACATAATGGGATTCCGAACTTTTGAGGAAAATGTTCTTTCAGACATGTATCTACTTGTCTGAAACTAGCATGAGGTTGTGGAAAGAACATTAGGTTAGGTAGCATCAGCAGAAGATCGTAGTCCTACTCTACCACTACTCACTACAAGAATCTGTATAGCATGTTGTTGAATTTCGCCTGTCTTGTTCACTTCAGTCTGTGTATATTGAATAATGCCAGCCACATATATACATATATATGTGTGTGTGTGTGTGTGTGTGTGTGTGAGAGAGAGAGAGAGAGAGAGAGAGAGAAACATAACCATAATGCCACTCATCTATATATTTATACTATATATACATATATACACATATACACACATGTATTAGTGAGTGCATGTGTGTCAATGAAAGTATAGCATGAATGTTTTCTAGAATGCAGATACTACCTTTTTCTTCAACCATAAAATTTATATGGTATAACCTCCTAGACTTTTTGTCCTTTGGTAAATACTATTTATTAGACTCCTTGACACTCTTCGTATGCCCTGGGATCATGCCCTGCATTTAAAAAATCTATTTTCTGCATGTCTGAAGTCATTTGATTTTGAGAAACGGTCTACAAGCAACCAGGGGAGCATTTTTTCATTATCTTAGCAGCATCAGCTATTTTCAATTTGAAAGACCCTATGAGATTGCAAAAAAAAGGGAGGGGAATGCTGATAACTTGAGAGTAAGGAACAGGGATTATATTGAATAGGGCTGTAAATAATATTAAAGCTAGTGAAATGACCTGGATGGAACAGAAAGATTTATATTATAGTTTATCCAAACACTTTTCTGAGATAGACAATGGAATATAGTGTTAGTGTTCAATTTGATCTCTTTTCATTGAGTCAAGTGATGTTTTTTAAAAAATTATAGAGCTCTTTGAAAGTCAGCATTTTTAATAAGTGACTCTGAGTAAAGATTATACTGAGGGAGATCCAGGTGACAGTACAGAACATGAGGCACGAGGGAATTTTTAATGGCTGAGCTCATTGATGTAGAGGACACTCAGAATGGTGGATCCTTGTGAATTACCTGTTCATCTTCCTGACTACTGCCTATTCCTTTGCCTTTCCCTCTTTATCAATGACAATTTTAGAGTTTTTAGATTCTCTCTTCTGGAATTGAGTTGCAACGTAAAAGTTGTTAGCTTGTACACCAGTGCCATTCTTAGACCCAAACATCATTTCTGATATAGAAATATATGTCTGTATAAAATCAGTCAATTCTCACAGACTTTGGAACCTAGGAGGAGCCCACATTTTTTCTGGGAATATAGAAGAGCAATAAAAAATTAAAGAAATGGAAAATGGAATCTATGAAGAAAGATTTAATAAAGATGATGGCTACAGTGGCTAGAGCCTAAGATTAGAATTAAGAGACTCAATTGTAGATCCAGGTTCAAAGTGGATGTGAGCTATAGGAGTGAAGAAATGTTACAGGTTGGTTCCCTGGAAGTAGATACTGAGATGATGTTTATTAGGGGTCAACACCTGTTGAAGGAAGAGGAAGAAAGCAGAATTATGCAGGTTGAGAAAAACTTTCTTGCAGGCCAAGCCTACAGGGCACTCAGGAGCAAATATGGCTTATCAGCATGTTTCTTATTGATCTTGGATGGCTGGGCCTCTATACTTTAGCTGTAATTAATCATTGGGTAGTAAGGGTACACCCCTGGGAAAAATCTCTGTTGCTGAAATAAACTCTGAAACAGAAGACAGTGCTGTTTGCTCAGAGCACTTCTGCAGATGTAATTGCCCTTCTTCCTTGAAGGGCAATTTGGGCATCACATCTCTTTGTCAACCACAAAAAGGGAGTGAGACGAAAAAGATTTAGATTAGATGAATAAAAGCTTACTGTTTTAAGAATAACAACGTGTATCATAAGAAATTGGTGTCATTAAAAAAAAAAAACAATCCCTGTTGTCAAGAGAGAAGTATAATTGCAATATTAAAGAGAAAGAAAGCCCAGTCATTGCTATTAACTTGGGGATTATGACTAATTAAAGGTAAACACACACACACACACACACACACACACACACGCGCACACACTTATGCATGTCAGGAAATAAATAATAAGATCCTTCATACAAGGGTTTGTAAGCTAGCATATTAACTGCATGTTCTTCATATCCAGAAATAATTAAATCCAAGGCATTGACTTTATTTTATATCACAGATGGAGGACTCAGGTTAGAATTTTGGATGATCTTCCTATACAAAAATCCTGTGGATAGTCAAAAGAGGAAGTCCAGTTAAAAACATATGTTAGAAATTATCTGATGGATAATAACCCAATATCATGAAGGAACAAAAAAAAATAGTGATATTATGGTGATGATGCTGATGGTGATGATAACTACCATTTATTCATCATTTACTATATGTCAGAGATTATGTTAACCCTTCATCTATATTATTTGATTAATTCACCTAACAACTCATCAGGTAGCTATTATGATCTCCATTTTACAGATGAAGAAATGGGTCCAAGAAACAGAGTAAATGGTAGAATCTGGATTCTTACCTAGACAGTCTAAATCTAGAGTTTACACTCTTAACCACCATCCTAAAGTATTCCACGTAAAGGAGGTATTTGATCATTCTCCATGACTCCAAAAATAAAATGACAAAACTTCATAAGGCCCTACACAACCTGTCTATTGCCTACTCCTCCAAAAGCACTTTATAATACTTTCCACTTTGCTCCAATTATACTGGCTTGGAACAAGTAAAGTTCTTTCTACCTCAGGGCCTATGCATACTCTGTTTGCTCTTCCTGAAATGCATTTTTTTCCCTGATGCTTTACCTGTCTAATTCTTATATCCCTTCTTCAAGTATGCTACCCGTTAGAATGGCTGTTATCAACAAAACAAGGAATAACAAGTGCTGGAGAGGCTGTGGAGAAAAAGGAACTCTGGTACACTGCTGGTGGGAGTGCAAACTGGTACAATCACTGTGGAAGGCAGTGTGGAGGTTCCTCAGAAAATTGGGAATGGAGTTACTATGTGACCCAGCAATCCCCTTCTGGGGATCTACCCAAAAGACTTGAAAACCTTTGTCCGCAAAGGCTTATGTACCCCAATGTTCATTGCAGCACTGTTCACAGTGGCCAAAACATGGAAACAACCAAAGTGACCTGCGACAGACGACTGGATAAAGAAGCTGCGGTACATATACATAATGGAATATTACTCAGCTGTAAGAAAAGATGAAATATTGCCATTTGCAACAAAATGGATGGACCTGGAGATCATCGTGCTTAGTGAAATCAGTCAGACAGAAAAAACAAAGAACCGTATGACTTCACTCATATGCGGAATATAAAACTGAAAGCAAAGAAAAAAGAAATGAACAAACAAATAACCCATGGACACAATCAATAGTTTAATGTTTATTTGGGGACGGGTGGGTTAGGGAGGGGAGAAAGGGGAGGGGGTGGGAGAGGAGGGGGGAAGCTAAATATAAGGTGATGGAAAGAGAAGTCACATTAGGTGAACTTATTATATACATCAAGTTGACAATGCACTGTAGAATTGTATGCCTGAAACCTATGTAATCCTTGCTAACAGATGTCACCCCAATAAGTCTAACAATGAAAACGAATTAAAAATAAAAGTATGCTACCCCTCACTGCCTCTCCCTCATACTAGTTTACATATTCCTGTTACATGCCTTCATGGTTTCCTTGAGTGTGTGTGTGTGTGTGTGTGTGTGTGTGTATTGTTTGTTTGTTTTTTTTAAATGCCTTTGGTTGTTTTGCTTATTCTCTGTCTACCCATAGTAAATATGATTTTTATGAGAGCAGGAATTACATCTGTTCTAGTCACTATATATTTCTATTTCATTTAGTGCTTAGCATATGTGATTACTTGCTTGCTGGTTGGCTGGACAACTATACACATGGATAAAAAATTATCACTAATGAATGGAAGCTACAGGAGGTCATAAGTGAATTATAGTAAAAGTTTATTTTGGAAGGTACTAAACTTCTTTCCATTAGAGATGATAAGGCAAAAGATGTACAACCATGACAACAGAATTTGATAAATTACTTAATAGCCATACATTTTTTAGATCCTTGACTTTAATAAATATAACTTTTACACCTGTCCCTTCAAGAGATTATATATATATTTCTCTGTCCCTTGAAGCTAGACTTGGTCAAGTGATTTGCTTTTGCAATGGGACATTAACAAAC
This sequence comes from Lyroderma lyra, assembly GCA_004026885.1. Classification (NCBI taxonomy): domain Eukaryota; kingdom Metazoa; phylum Chordata; class Mammalia; order Chiroptera; family Megadermatidae; genus Lyroderma; species Lyroderma lyra. The sequence continues at coordinate 7,172 of PVJL010002535.1, read as the reverse complement.
GCGACAGAAGTACAAAGTGGTATTGTCCTCTCCTGAAGTATGGGTCCACCATTTAGAATCTGAACTAACTTTGAGATTGAGAGAACAGATGGGAAGAGATGCAGCCAGTAGCCATTAATAGGCTCCGGAACCATGAGTGAGGCCATATTATACCATTGCAAGATGGTAAAGCTACCAGATGACTACAGTCACAAGAGTGAACCCAGGTGAAACCAAGAAAAGAACTGCGTAGCCTAAGCTTGGTCCAACTTGGTGACCTACAAAATTATGAGCCAAAAAAAATATGCTGGTCATTTTAAGCCACTAGATTTTGGGAGGGTTTGTTAGATAGCAATAAATAAGGGAATCAGGTGATGCAGGTTAAAATTTTCCAGTAACAGGTACAGGTACTTACTAGATGACCTTAAATGAACCTTTCAATGTTTATACTGAATGTCTTTTTAAAATACTTAAATGTCATTTGAAACAGTTAATAAATCCATTCATATTAAAAATGCACCATAGAGGCTATTCATCTACTTGTTTGAATTTACTGTATGTGTAATAATTAAAAAAGCATTTCAGCATTTTATTTGTACTTAAAGCTCACATAATTTTAAAAATATACTCTAAATCCTTTCTATAAAGCAAAATAAACATTTATGCTGAAATCTGTCTCATGGTCTGTTGTCGCTATGTACAGACTACGGGAGGTATAATTCATCCATAAATGACAGCTGAAATATGTACTGCTTTGAATTGTTGTAATATTGTGCACAAGAGACTGGAGGAGAAAAATTAACTGCTGTATGCTACCTCATTCAAAGTATCAGATGGATAATAAAACAGAAAACATATAAAATCATTTAGAGCCATTTTAAGACCATATGCTCAACTTCACTGACAATAATCAATTGTAATATATTTCAGAAGACAGAAGTGAACATATATATATAATTCTCCTCATTATATTAGGTGCTAGATTCCAAATCATTTGAATATCTCATGGATCTACTATAAATGCAGTTTATATCTAGAGATAGTATAGATTTATCAGAGGTCTAATAACTAGACCTCTGATAAATTAAATTACTCATGGGACATGTTTTCCCTATTGTTGCCATAACTCAAGGTTCTCCTTCAATAGTCAGGCTCCAAGCTTAGTTTTCAGGACATCCACACAGATGCAATACAATTAATGCAGACAGCTCCTTCCTATTGCACTGGCCCATTTCTGTACCTGTCCTGCATATATTACTAGATAGTAAATATTAGCTTTATAATCAGTCACCATAGGGTTCCTTAAAGCAAGCATCAAGAACCTCTAGTGCTATATTTCTTATTTTCCTTCATCCCATCATCCATTTCACTTAACATACTATATATTTTTATTTGCATGTCTGTTTTACTAAGTAAATATTAAGTTCCTTGAGGATAGGCACATCCTGTGACCTGGAATATTGGATTTAAAAAAATGGTGCTATTAGGTTCTCAAGAAATTACTTGTTGAATAAATGAATGAATTTAAAATACTATGCTAATTAGAACATTCAAAATATGTTCAACAAGTATTCTGTGAAAAGCAAGTTACTGTATATCTATTTCAAATCCTATCCCAAAAAAGCAACTATACCAATGAGAAAGTTGACAAAAATAACTATTAATGTGATCTGGAAATTGGCTTAAGGCATACAACAATCTGAGAATAATTTACTCATGAAAAACATTAACTTTAGGTAAGAAAAGTGGGGATCTATGATGGAGCTTCTCTCATCCTCACTACCTCTTCCCTTCTCCTGCACAGCCAAGTCATAGATTCTGTCACAGTATGGCCATAGGAACTGGGCAACTTTTCTGCCACTATTAATGGAGTTCACTTGAATAGAAATGTGAGAGCATTAATAACACTCATGCTTAGCAGTATTGTCAGTAGAAGTGATAATCTTGGAAGCAGGTGAGTGAGAAGGACCAACATCTGCTTTAACTCAAGGTTAAAGTGGTGGTTGGAACAGATGTACACATGAATGAAGGCCCAAGCTAGGTACATACTTTTTTCCAACCCTGAGGCTATGTACGTGTACATATCAGAAGTAGATTCTGATAAGATATGAAAGGGTCCAGAGGAAAGTAAAATCTGCATGGCCTGAACTTTGAATGTGCTTCCCTACACACACACAAATCTGCCAGCAAAACTTACTGGTTGAGGGGCTTAAATACAACCTATGACACATTTTTGGCTAAAACTAAGCTATGCTGACTTAAGTGCAACATCTATGTAGCCATCTTAAAAAATAAGAACAAGAAAGAAACACTTAGCAGTGTTTTTATAGGCCATAAATTGGGAAAAATAGAATAAATTGAATTAGCTCAGGCAAGTCACTAAACAAAGTTAAAAAACAAAAACAAAAACAAAAACAGAAAACAGCAACTATATTAAGCTACCGTGGTGGTGGGGAGACCAAAACCCAGAGTTTCCATAATAGGTAGTATAAAATGCTCAGTTTTCAGCAACAACAGAAAAATTACAAAACACGCTAAGAAACATGAAAGCGTGGCCTATACACAGGAAAAAAAAATCAGTCAATAAAACTGTCCTCTATGTGAAAAGGTCCTCAATGTCACCAATCATCAGGGAAATGCAAATCAGAAGCACAATGAGATATCACTTCACACCTATTATAATGGCTATTATAAAAAAGACAAGAAATAAAAAGTGTTGGCAAGAATGTGGAGAAAAGAGAACCCTTGTGCATTGTCAATGGGAATGTAAATTGGCAGTCACATTGGAAAACAGCATGAATTCTTCAGAAAATTAAAAATAAAATTACCATATGATCCAGCAATTCCACTTCTGTGTATTTATCGAAAGGAAACAAAAACACTAACTCAAAAATATATTTGCACCCTCATGTTCACTGCAGCATTATTCACTAGAGCGAAAACATGGAAATAACCTCAATTGATGAAAGAATAAAGAAAATGTGAAAGTACACAGACACACACACACACAGACACACGCATGCACACACACAAAGAGATTATCATTCAGCCATAAAAAGAATAAAATCCTGCCAATGCAGCAACACAGATGAACCTTGAGGGCATTATGCTAATAGAAAAGGAAAATAAGTCAGAGAAAGACAAATATCACATGATCTTGCATATGTAGAATCTTAAAAAAATTATACTTACAGAAAACAAATTGGTGGTTGCCAGAGATGGGGGTGGTGGGTGGGCAGAACGGGTGAACGTGGTCAAAATGTACAAACTTCCACTTATAAAATAAATAAATTCTAGGAATGTAATGTGTAGCTTGGTGACTACAGTTAACACATAATCTATATATCTGAGAAGTTAAAAAAGTAACAGGTCGTAAAAACACAAAGGAATTTACTCCTAGATATATCACAGACAAACCACTGAAAGTCAAAAGCAAAGACATAGTATACAGAGGAGTAAGAGAAAAATAACTCTTCGTAAGTAGGGAAGTATTAATATGATTAACGCTGACTTCATAACCACAAAGGCAAGAATGACTTATTAAAAGTGCTGAAATTAAAAATAAGTAACAAAGAATTCTATATCCAGTGAAACTATCCTTTATAAATTAAGGCTAAATAAGGATGTTCCCAGATTAAGCAAGACTGAGAGAACATGTTGCTAGTGGGCCTGCCTTGTGAGAAATACTGAATGAAGACCTTCAAACCTAAAAGGAAGTGACACTAGACTCCAAGCCACAAGAGAAAATATAGAGCACCAGTAAGGTTAATATATAACAGTCTATATTTCTTTAAAAGATAAAGTCACCTGAAGCTATAATTATAACACAGTATTACTGTGTTGGTCATAATAGATACAATATACATGAAAGTAATCACACAGGAAAAGTGATGAGGATGAAACTTTATTGCTGCAAAGTTTCTATATTTCCCTAGAATCATAATAGTAGTAATCTGAAGAAAATTCTCATACATTAAAATATATGTTGTTAAGCCCTAGAGGAACCAGTAAGTAAATAACTTTAAAAAATAAGTAAAAATCTACAGAGAAATTACATAGTACATGAAAAAAAGTTATTTAACCCAAAAGAAAGCTCTCAAAAGAAATGAAGGAATGAAAGAAGATAGGAGACATAAAGAAAATAAATAAACAAATAAATGTTCATCTAAACAAATCAATAATTATCTTAAATTTGAAATTTTTAAGCACTCAAATCGAAAGGGAGAGATTTTCAGAATGAGTTTTAAAAAGCAAAATAGAATTATCTACTGTTTATGAGAGATACACCATAGATTCAAAGGTATAAATAGACTGAATATAAAATGATGTGCAAGATATACCATGCAAACAGTAAACCATAGAAGAATGGGGTATTTACATTCATATCAGAAAAAAGAAAATAGTGCATTAATAAAATACATTGGAGAGATATAATAATAATAAGTGTTCATGCATCTAACAATAGAGCCAGAAAAACGCATGAAGAAGAACCAGAAAGAATTGAAAAGAGAAATCACAATTCAATAGTAAGATCTGGGGTTTTTAATAACTTGCAATCAATGATAGATAAAACAGACAGAATATCAGAAGGAAAAGTAAGATATAAACAATGCTATGAAGTAACTCAACCTAACTGACATATATAGAACTGTCCAGTAAATAACTACAAACTACTTAGTTTTTGTAAGCATACATAAAATGTTTTTTAGAATAGATTATATGTTAGGCCATAAAAAAAGTCAATACAGTTTAAGAGGTTAAAATCACACAAAATATATTCCTGAGCCCAAATGAATTGGAAAAAAAAGACCCAGGTAGCTTCCTTGTTGATTCCATTAAATATTTAAAGACTTAATACCAACTCTTCACAAATTGCTTAAAAAAAATAGGAGAGGGGTGAATGCATCCCAACTCATTGTATGAGGCCAGTATAAGCCTGATAACCAAAACCAAAGTCATCACAAGAAGAAAACTACAGACCAATATCGCTTATGGCTATAGACACAAAAATCTTCAAAAAAATATATCAAACTAAATCCAGCAACTTATGTTAAAAGAACTATATACCACAGAAAAGTGAGATTTATACCATGAATGCAAGGTTTAGCTTAACAAATAAAATAATTCCTATAATATACCATGACAATTAAAATCAAATACTACATGATAATCTCAATAGATGCAGAGAAAGCATTTCACAAGATACAACATGCTTTTGTGATAAAACTCAACAAACTAGGAATATAAGGGAACGTCCTCAAACTGCTAACATACATTTACAAATAACTCCAAACTAACATAATACTAATTAGGAAAGTCTAAATGTTTTCCCCTGAAGATCAGGAACAAGGAAAAGTTGTCTATTTTTGCCACATCTATTTGACATTATACAAGAAGTTCTAGCATATAGCACCAGCAATAAACAAACAAAAAAAATTAAAAGAAAGAAAAAAGATATTTAATGCATCTCAGCAAAAAATAAAAATAAAAGTAAAACTATTTATTTTTTCATCTCCAAATAAAAAAATCTGTGAGTGAGTAGGGGTCTATAAAAACTACCAAAATTTAAAAAAAAATGGATTTAGCAAGGTTGCAAGACGAAATATTAATTGTGTATGTAGATTTTCCTTCTGTGCCAAGCATTGGGAAAAGAATCAAGTCTTGAAAATGTGTTCTCTTCTGTCTGTGGTAGATCTCTATCTGTGGTGGACTGAGAAGTCACATAACAGAAGGCTTGACATGAACATTCAGGAGGCTGGGAAGTCCAAGACTAAGTTGGCAGAATACTAAGCAGCCCCAAGCCTGGCAAAAAAGCTCAATGATATGAATAATTAGAGAAGCATAAATCAAAACCATAATGAAATACTATTATACATTCATTACAGTGATTATTATAAAAAATAATAACAGAAGAAGTATGGCAAGGATGTGGAGAAACTGCAATCCTTGTGCATTGTTGGTGAGAATGTAAAATAATACAGCTGCTATGTAAAACAATTTGGTCATTCTTAAAATATGTGAGTGTGTGTGTGTGTGTGTGTGAGTGTGTGTGTGTCTGTGTGTCTACTATCAGCCATTCGATTTTTGGGTATATACCCAAAAAAACCTGAAAGTAGGGATTCACCAAAGTGGAAGCAACTCGTGTGTCTATATAAAACCAAAATGAGGTATATCCACACGATGGAATATTATTCAGCCTTAAAAAGAAAGGAAATTTAGACACATGCTACAATGAGTGAATTTCAGAGACACTGTACTATGTGAAATAATCCAGTCACTAAAGAATATATATTTTATGATTCCACTTATACAAATTACCTAGATTAGTTAAACTGGTAGTGGTAGTGACTGAAAGTACAATGGTGGTTGCCTATGACTTAGGCTAGTGGAGAATGGGGACTTATTTTTTAATGGGTAGGTATTTTCAGTTTGAGAAGATGAAAAATTTCTGGAGTACAGATGGTGGTGATGATTGAATAAAAATATAAATGTTCTAAATGCTCTGAATCGGACACTTAAATATGGTTAAAATTATAATAAAATAATTCACTAAGCAGTACCTAGAAGATTTATGTATTTCAAAATGGACAGTACTGGATAGAAAAGAGTCTATGAGGTCACTGTAATAATAATAAAAGAAGGGAGACCTCCTTTTTATGTAAGAATACCAACTAGTACAGCTAGAAGGAGTGAGAAATCCCCACTTGGCAAACACCATTGTAATAACTGATTCAGGCAAGAATCATCAACAAAAGGTTTTGTGGAACAGGGAATTCAAATAATCTAAGGTATCACTCAACGCATTATTCATTAGTTATAACGGAGAAAAGGTAGCTTTACAGTGGATTAATATGTCAGATACTTCTTCAAGCAAATGATCAAACTGAAAATAACCAATAATGGGATAAAGATAAATCATGTACCTCTTAAAGTTAGACACAGAGGGACACAACGGTTGACCAAATACTATTCTGGTAAAAAAGTGTATAATGTGAATTTAATCAAGAGGAAATAATTAGATAAATTCAAATTGAAGACAGTTATACACAACAATTGGCTTAGTTGCTTTAAAAATGTCAATGTCATGAAATCAATTTTAAAAAGTATATTAAAAAAAGGCTAAGGAATTATTCTAGATTAAAGGAGAAAGACATGGTAAAAAATGTAATGCATAACTTTCTTTTTTTTTTTTT